>OW240924.1:84229397-84284146 GCA_933207985.1 Pelobates cultripes
CCCCAATATCACAGCCCCCCCATGCTGACCCCCGGCCAGGCTATGTGAGGAGTTCTATGTGTTCGCTCACCCGGAGATGATTTTTCCGCTGAGGGTTTGTGCCGGCATTCTGGCTGCTGACAGGCTGCTCCGGGCAGGCGAGATCCACAAAACTCCGATAGTGCAGAGTGAGAGCCGGACACCGACCCACGTGCTTCCTCTCCAACACACCGCGCATGCGCGACCTGCCGTGAGGGGGCGGGTCAGCTGAGGTAAACCCCGCCCACCCGTGTGATGCAGGGGATCAGACTCCAAACAACAGTATTCTCTTATTATACATTGTTATTATACATTGTTATTATTAATTACAATATATCAGTAATAATTGTATCATTTTACATTATAAAACTGGTGGTGATGGTTATTATTATAAATCATTTAAATCATTATTATTGTGTTATATTCAATTATAATTAATATTTTATTCTAAGCTATCCCCTCCATTCAGAATCATTATTATTATTTTATTATTTATATAGCGCCATCAGATTCCATAGCGCTGTACATTACTACTTACTCCATATAGTGCAATATACACACAATCCCCAGGCTTACTCTGCGGCTGTTCCAGGATGGTAGGGAGGGCACCTCTGTATTAGAAAACTTTTAACACTAAATTCAGACATTTCCGTGCAGGAGTTTAGTCTGATTAGATAATTGTCCTATATGCCATTATACGAGGTCTGTACAGAAAGTATCCCTCCATGTAATATGAAAAATAGAGACCTTTATTGAACAAATATGAGAAACATTGTACATAGGACAATGACGCGTCGGTCTCCTTCAAAGTTGGCACCTTGGGACCTCACTCAGTTCTCCCAGCGTCTCTTCCACTGTTCAAAACATTCTGCAGAATCCTTAGTTGGAATCGATATCAGCTGCCTCGTCGTATTTACCTGAATCTCATCGACTGTATGAAATCTCTTCGCTTCCAAAAACGCTCAACTCAAAATTTTACTCTGATTCATTGCTCTTCTCGCTCAGTCATTTTGAATGCGACAGCCACACAGTAAGCATGCTAACTAAACTGCGTCTTTCGCCCCCACTGACCAGTACAGTGAAGTCCAATCTCCTTGACTGTCAGGTTACATCGACGTCGCACAAACCCTTCTCGCTATATTAACAGTGGCTGGACTTGTTCCGGACTGACCTCGTATACTCTATGCCATTTGTCATTCTATAAGCCGTTAGTCATCCTTTATACCATTTCACTCTTTATGAAATCCAATTCCATTTGTCATTTCTCCACATTTTCTTTTTATTTTCTATCTGGCTGCCATTTTGCGTTGTTACTTTTCAACCAAGATACAATTCCATAACCTAACCTAACCCATTACTTAGGGAAAGGAGGTGGTGCCCCCTCCCCAGGGGACTAGAGAACAGAACATTGGCCAATGCTACTTGGGTGGTATGGCGGAATTGCATTGAATACTTTACTATAAGTGAGCATCAGTAGCACGCTGAGCATGGGATTACCCAAGGACTGCGTCTGGGCTGTGTGTGCTGGTGTCAGACGCCAATTTTACAGAGAATCAACATTAGCCAGCCCGGAATGCTGGCAGAGATGGATTTACATGCCCAGTATTTTAGGGGTTAATATCTGTATGAGCAGCGATTCAAAGCAAAACTCTGCACTATAGACTCCAGACACCATAACGACTTCAAATCACTGAAGCGGTCATGGTGCTTTGAGTAACCCTTTAATGTAAAGAACCATTTCCTGTGTTTTATGTAAAATCTCCTTTAGTCAGGTAATAATCTTTTTTAAAGGACATTGTTCCTGTATTATTATTTTTTTTTTTATTATGTATATAGCGCCAGCAAATTCCATAGCGCTGTACAATGGGACAAGGTATGCTTCTTATATCACTCTTGTACAATGCTACAAAAACATGGCCATAGTATATAAATAATAATCTGGGTATTTATGAATGAATGTTAGTGCTCAGAGCATCACAGTCTTAGTGACAACAAGTTACTACAACAAGTATTGCATTGTTTTGTGTTCCCCTTAGAAACAAGTCACACCCTCTCTGCTTTTTACAGAATCCTATATGCATTCATTGTAGTGGCCTTGGGCAAGAAACCAGACCCTCCTTGTACCTGTCTTAATCATCAGAACATAAAAAGAACTGGACACCTGCGTCTGACCAGAACCGCAAACATGTCCAGTCCGTACAGCTTCTTACATCGAGATGATCATGATGCAAGGACAATTGAGAGATTATTTGAGACCCAAGCATCCCCCGGCAGATCCCAAGCAAAGTATGGAGCATCTAATGTGAGCTATCAGGAGGTAACCTCTAACTGATTCTATTTCAATGTGTTTTTAACTGATTAGAGGTTGGAAATGTTTGTAATTCAGACTTTATGAGAGATTGAGTTCCGCAACACGTTGAAATTGTAATGTGTTTATGCAGATTAATAAATGTATCCATTTGATGTTTAATAAAGATATTATTTAGATACTCGGGCTAAAGATAAAAAAATGGTAAAAGGAAAATATACCTAAAAACTAAAATTATGTTTTTAATAGCATTTTTGCATTATTCACGCACACACGCACGCACGCACACACACGCACACACGCACGCACGCACACACACGCACACATATATATTTATACATACATATTTATACATACATGTCTGTCTGCATGGCTTAGTGTCTCCCTAAGACTATAAATGAGGTTTAAATTAGCATTGCTGTATCTATAACTTACTATCCTACCATCTAGAGTTGCATCAGGACCATGTTTCTATTCCCTCTCTACATGGAAGATATAATATAATCTCATTTTCTGGGTGTAAATTCTAGCTGTGTTTGTATGTAGCTAGCACTGTCTCACTCACTCTTACCACCCCCTCGGAGGTGCCCCCAGTAATATGGTATATGTTTATATACTTTAGGGAAATGCTCCCCCCCCCACCCCCCTATAAAATGTCTTGTTGAAATTTTGAAAAAAGCATCCCAGCACAACCATCTCCATATCTGTCTATACGCAAATATAATATTGACAAAGACCTTTGTTATACAGTCATTCTAAGCACCATAACAACTTTGTAGGATTGTAAAGAGTATAGTGCAGAGAATACTTTGCTATCAGGAATCGAGATACCCTAACATGCAAACCTAAAGCAGAAAGTACCGGTCCATACATTGACCCGGCTAGTGCCTGAAATAGATAAGACAGAATAAACAGAAAAGGCAGGCTGAGGTCTAGGATAACAGAGAAAGATTGGTCAAACAGACCAAGATCACAAAACAGTAACTCCAATAAACAGTATACACACTCTCAGGTAACAATAACCACAACAGTGCAAGGAGACAAGGACAACCAGGAAGTACATACAGTACAGTAGCGTAGCATGGGTTTCTAGCGCCCACCAAACCCGTGGCCATAAGCCCCTTCCCGAGTCCCTTAACAGGCGCCAAGATAGCCTTGCTCCCCCTTCCCTACCCGCCTTGTCTCCGTGATGTGTGTGGCATATGTGTGTGTGTGTGTGTGTGTGTGTGTGTATGTGTGTATGAGTATGTACATATCTGGGTCAGTGTTTATGAGTGTGTACATATCTGGGTCAGTGTGTGTGTGTGTATGAGTGTGTACATATCTGGGTCAGTGTGTGTGTGTGTGTGTGTATGAGTGTGTACATATCTGGGTCAGTGTGTGTGTATGGGTGTGTACATATCTGGGTCATTGTGTGTCTGTGTATGAGTGTTTACATATCTGGGTCAGTGTGTGTGTGTGTGTCTATGAGTGTGTACATATCTGGGTCAGTGTGTGTGTGTGTATGAGTGTGTACATATCTGGGTCAGAGTGTGTGTGTGTGTGTGTGTGTGTATATGAGTGTGTACATATCTGGGTGTCAGTGTGTGTGTGTATGAGTGTGTACATATCTGAGTCAGTGTGTGTGTGTGTGTATGAGTGTGTACATCTGGGTCAATGTGTGTGTGTGTGTATGAGTGTGTACATATCTGGGTCAGTGTGTGTGTGTGTGTGTATGAGGTGTACATATCTGTGTCAGTGTGTGTGTATTGAGTGTGTACATATCTGGGTCAGTGTGTGTGTGTGTATATATATGAGTGTGTACATATCTGGGTTAGTGTGTGTGTGTACATATCTGGGTCAGTGTGTGTGTGTGTGTGTATGAGTGTGTACATATCTGGGTTAGTGTGTGTGTGTACATATCTGGGTCAGTGTGTGTGTGTGTGTATGAGTGTGTACATATCTGGGTCAGTGTGTGTGTGTGTATGAGTGTGTACATATCTGGGTCAGTGTGTGTGTGTGTGTATGAGTGTGTACATATCTGGGTCAGTGAGTGTGTGTGTGTGTGTGTATGAGTGTGTACATATCTGGGTCAGTGAGTGTGGGTGTGCATACATCAACCCTGCACACAAACAAAATTATTGCTATAAAAAGTAATAGATGACATTTTCATAAATAAAATATAAGCATTCGGCTCGCTATACCTATTTCAGTGGACAATGTGTCCCTCTAGAACAATGAGTTTGACACCCCTGTTCTAAACCCCTGCTTTCTTTTCATTCTAGTTGCAAGAAAAGGATTTATATACTAAAAGCAAGAAAAAGTCCAAAACAGGAACAAGGTAAATATTATTTTTCATGTTAAAACTATAGACAAGAAATTCAGAGCAGAAAAAATAATTAGCAAGATGTTTATTTTCATTCTAAACATAACAAATTTATTACACATATCATAAAGATTAATTGACAAAAACTTTATGTCAAAACATTGTTTTATTGTGGTTGATCTTCTGTCTTCATTCCTCTTTTTTGGTATGGTTGTTTTTTGCTAGTTTTAGTTATAGCGCGCAAATTGGATTATAGTCTCTCTACACAGTTATCAGTATTTCATACCGTGTTGCTATTAAGGATGGACAGTCACTATTTGTGGCTCAATTCCTTCTGTCTGTCTTTTCTGACCTAATGTCCCTCTTTTCTAGGAGCCCCATGTTGTTGATGTGTCTGAGTGTATAACAGAGCTCCACAGCAATAATACTCCCAGTAATGTGTCTGAGTGTATAACAGAACTCCACTGCAATAATACTCCCAGTAATGTGTCTGAGTGTATAACAGAGCTCCACAGCAATAATACTCCCAGTAATGTGTCTGAGTGTATAACACAGCTCCACAGCAATAATACTCCCAGTAATGTGTCTGAGTGTATAACAGAGCTCCACAGCAATAATACTCCCAGTATTGTGTCTGAGTGTATAACAGAGCCCCACAGCGATAATACTCCCAGTAATGTGTCTGAGTGTATTACAGAGCTCCACAGCAATAATACTCCCAGTAATGTGTCTGAGTGTATAACAGAGCTCCACAGCAATAATACTCCCAGTAATGTGTCTGAGTGTATAACAGAGCTCCACAGAAATAATACTTCCAGTAATGTGTCTGAGTGTATAACAGAGCTCCACAGCAATAATACTTCCAGTAATGTGTCTGAGTGTATAACAGAGCACCACAGCAATACTACTCCCAGTAATGTGTCTGAGTGTATAACAGAGCTCCACAGCAATAATACTCCCAATAATGTGTCTGAGTGTATAACAGAGCTCCACAGCAATAATACTCCCAGTAATGTGTCTGAGTGTATAACAGAGCTCCACAGCAATAATACTCCCAGTAATGTGTCTGAGTGTATACAGAGCTCACAGCAATAATACTCCCAGTAATGTGTCTGAGTGTATAACAGAGCTCCACAGCAATAATACTCCCAGTAATGTGTCTGAGTGTATAACAGAGCTCCACAGCAATAATACTCCCAGTAACTCCACAGCAATAGTACTCCCAGTAATGTGTCTGAGTGTATAAAAGAGCTCCACAGCAATAGTACTCCCAGTAATGTGTCTGAGTGTATAACAGAGCTCCACAGCAATAATACTCCCAGTAATGTGTCTGACTGTATAGCAGAGCTCCACAGCAATAATACTCCCATTAATGTGTCTTTAAACTACAATAAATGTGCCCTTGGCATGACAAAACTCAGGCACTCCCCCCACCTTCTAAATACACATATACACTCATTGGCAGACACATACACTCAGTGTCAGACACACACATTCACTGACAGACACACCCGACACACACACTCACTAACAGACACACACATTCACTAGCAGACATGCATACACTCTCACTAACAGACATGCATATACACTAACAGACACACACAAACTAACAGACAAGGCTGGCAAGGCATTTGCCAGGGCGATTGGGGGGCGGCTTTTTTTGCCACGCCCCAGAAAGTGCCGCCCAATGCAAAATCCTTGTTTGCCTCGGGGTAAATTCACCCCTGGCAGCGGGCTCCCATTTGCTGTGGAGATGTGTGAACGGCAACCCTACCTCCCTCTCTCCCTTCCCTCCCAGCGCTGCGAGGAAGTGAGGTCACACACGATGACGTTACTTCCTCCCAGCGCTCTTTGCAGACGGCCGCATGGGAAGAAAGAGAGAGGAGCTCCCAGGACCTTGTATCTGCATGGAATGAGGGAGGGGGGTGAAATCTTTATCATGGAATTACTAGTATTACTAGTAATTCCATGATAAAGATTTCACCTCCCTTCCTCTCAGTGAGTCAGTGCCTGGAGGGGAGGTGGACATGAGATGATGGGGGTGGACATGAAAAGGGAGGGGGATATGAAATATGGGGGAATGGACACTGAAGCCCATGCTATTCCACTGTGTCCAGTGTGAAGAGGGGGTCCTGTATGTACACGGTGTGTGTGTTTGTGCTTTAGGGTGCACACACACGTCTAAATTACATTTTACCTGTATAAATTAAATTGCTGTTAGTAAATCACCTAATATTTGTCAGAAGAGCCCCACCCCTGGTCACACCCACACTCACTCATTAAAGTGTCCCTGTTTGTACATTTGTTAGGAGGTGTGTTATTTATAATGTTTTGTACATATTATGATCTGCACAATGTATTTTAATTGATCACTGAACTCTGGTGAATTTGCATGCCTAATTGGAAAAAATAACTTCAACTCAGACTACTTGGAATTTTTTTATCTTGGGTATTTTTGCATAAATGTAGGCAGACCTACATAACAAAAACCTAAAGTATAAATCTTGTTTCACACGTTAGAGAAAGCGCAGCCATATTTTAATTCCGTGACATGGAAAGGGTGGAAGTCTCACATTAACTGGAGTGTCGCCATTGGACATGGTTATTCTAGAAACATATTTTTAGGGAAATGATGATGTCGTGTTCGGTTGACACCTCTTTAGAGCACCGTGAAGAAGGAGTAGAGTAACTGATCAAGTTAGAATTTTTATATTAATGACCGGCTTATTTGTTAAATTGAGACTAAAATATCCAAACTAAGCTATGCTTCCAGGTCAATGACTTTGGTCTTCTATTTCAAATTGACTTTGAATTTTTTATTTTAGTGTATAGTGCGTGAAATGTGCTAGAATTGATATTTACTCTAGAATCTGAAGATAGAATTTCTCAAATCCCCCTGTGGACACAGGAAGCACAGGTACTGAATCTAGAGGTAATGCAAGGTCAGACAGTATATTGGGAAATTTGGAACTTGGATATCAATTGCAGAAGGACATGGTGTTCCCAGACCTGGGATTCAACTAAATAAAAACTGAATCCACACAAAGTTGGGTTTCTCACAAAGTCAATGTTTTCATATTTCATTCTGCCAGTGGACAAATACTTTACTATACAAACACAATCTTCACATTAAAGAAACAAAAATAAAATGAATCCTACATAAAACTATTGAAATTATCTTTCTATTTTGTAAAATGATTAAATAAATAATGAAAGTGAGTTTTCTGGGTTGATGTTTGTCAGTTGGTTTGGTTTAATTACAGCCAAGTAGACAGAACAAACTCAAGACGCAGCGCCAGGGTACATAACCTTCTCACACACAACGAATTCACCAATCACATATATATATACAGAATTAACTACAAACATATAACTACTCAGCAACACACACCCATTTATATATGTGTCCATACACATGCACCCATTCTTTACTACAGACACACACACACTCACTCCCACGCAGACACACTCACACACATTCTTACTTCTCTGTGCTGCTCCCCTTAAAGCGTTGATTTATTCCTTTGAACCCAGCCATATGGGCCAGAATTATTCAGTATCAGCCCGGGACAGATCTATTGCCAAGTAAAACTTTTTATTAATGCAAATATACAGATCTCATCGACGTAAAGTTTGTTATACAAAGCATGGAAACAAGACGCTTAGTTTAACTAGACTAGAAGTTTGAAAAAAAGATGTGAATTCTTACTCAACCTGTTTATCTATATTTGTTTATCTGGCAACAGGCCGTTGTGTATAGTGGACAAGTTGTAGGAGCATTGCAACATGTCAGCTAACACTAATAATGTAAATAAACCGTGGTTACTAATGACACACTTAGACAACAGCTCTACCCAAAATACCCAATCCTCATTTATTAGATACACTAAACACATAATCCTATCTCTATTGGAGATATACATATTCTCACTGTTCTGACCTGGTTTAAACAGCACAAAAAATAAATTATAACTTAGATAGAGGCAGTCTAGTTAGGAAGCAGAACTGATAATGCCTCTTGGACTACAATAAATTAAAGAATTTGTGCTTGTGACCATTCTTCTTGCAGTACCACACTGACCACTGGTGGCGATTGACATTCAATACACTGGTTTAGAAGTTGACTTTTTTCAGTTATCTATGTGCTTTTCCAAAAACGTGTTTAATGGATGCTACAAGACCCTATTATGGGATCCAAATACTGACAGATCTATCAGAGGACTTCTGAAAGTTAAAATCAGTATATGCTCAAACGAATTGTTGAATTTTTACGACCCATACCAGTCCCTAATTGTGTATTGTTTAACTAGATGACTTAAAGTACAGCATTGATTTCACAATCTTCTAAAGTAGCGGTGTATCAGTTTTAATTGCCCTGTATTCTATTCATTTTAAATGAACGGTTACATTAAATAAACAAACGTCTGTCCAAATGTACCAGCAATTCTTTGCCAATTTGTCGTGAATTTCTGCACATAGCTGAAAAAGAGCAAATTCTCACCATTAAATTGGTTTTAAAAAAATATATATCTTGAAAGTTTGCAAATATTTTTACGGTAACGGGCAGTTGTGAATGACACAGAACTTAAAATCCTAAACGAAAAAGCATTTTAAAAAAAATAAAAAATCATTTCATATATCACCCGAGCAAATAAATGTATGTTGAGTGATTCCATAGTATGCCTTTAAAAAGTGTAATTTGTAAATAAAATATATATTTTTTGTAATTTGTGTACTACGATTTTTACAGATACGTTCCTAATTATGACTATTCTAACAGCCATGAGGAAGCTAAGGTAAGCTAATATGCAAGATTATTTGCTCCTAATTAATCCAATTTGCTGTTAATAGGAATTCATTAAAGGACCACTATAGTGCCAGGAAAACATACTCGTTTTCCTGGCACTATAGTGCCTTGAGGGTGCCCCCACCCTCAGGGTCCCCCTCCCGCCGGGCTCTAGGGGGTAGAAGGGGTTAAACTTACCTCTTTCTCCAGCGCCGGGCTGGGAGCTCTCCTCCTCCTCTCCTCCTCCTCGGCTGAATGCGCATGTGCGGCAAGAGCCGCGCGCGCATTCAGCCAGTCTCATAGGAAAGCATTCACAATGCTTTCCTATGGACGCTGGCGTCTTCTCACTGTGATTTTTCACAGTGAGAATCACGCAAGCGCCTCTAGCGGCTGTCAATGAGACAGCCACTAGAGGCTTTAGAGGCTGGATTAACCCTAATATAAAAACTGCTATGTTTATAGAAAAAAGGGTTAACCCTAGCTGCACCTGGCACCCAGACCACTTCATTAAGCTGAAGTCTGGGTGCCTATAGTGGTCCTTTAATTAATGGAATAATTTTTGTTTGGATACAACATTAACATTAAACCTTACACTCCCTCCATAGGTTAGGGTGTCCGGAGTTCCCCTGTCTTAGTCTCTTTACACAAATAAACGATATACCCATCCCTTCCATGGTAGATTACAGGAGGAAGTTATGGTTACTCTTTTGCCTGATAAAATACTTCCACTGAGTGTAAATTTTGGGCAGAATTTGGGTCAGATTATGCCGGTTTTTCTTAAATTGGCTATTTTGACTTTGAAGTTTGCAACGTGTTTGTCATCTAAACACAGCTCACTGTTTAGTAAATAGAGATCTAGAAACTTTAGATATTTTGACTCTTTTTCAAACAGTGCGATACAGGTATGTATATTACTGCCACGTGGCACTAAGCTAGAAAAAAAAAGAAATAAAAAAAAAAAAAAACACAAACCGATTCCTTGAAAAGTAAAAATAGCGCTCTGGCTATTTGTGAACTCGGTTCCTTATGTTTCCAGCTTGTACGATGAATGTCCAGCTGTTTGTGCTCTTTGGCCAGTGACAGCCAAGTTGAAAAATTGTCGTTCTGCTTCACTGTAAGATATCCTGCTAAAGATTTTTAATTTAAAAATGAAAGCTACCGCTTTTAAGTCAACTTGTTATCCAAAATGTGTGTATGACGTAGTTCCCAAGGAAAGGACTAACTACGTTTAACCAAAGTATAATTATTCTAATTAAAGGAACATTATAGTGTGCCCTGTTGGCCATTTAGGTCCCTGATCCCCATCTGCAGGGAGTCAATAAAGGTATATTACTTACCTTTTCTCCCCCCCCCCCTGCAGTGATGGTGTCTGCGGGGAAGCTCCACCTCCTTGGCTGAGATCTTTTTGGAAACATTGGAAGGCTAGTACACATGCGCGGTAAAAAAAAAAAAACATGCTGCACCAATTAGATGGTCTCAGTCTGAATGACTGCCACTAGAGGAGGAGTAGGCAGCCTTTGGCACTCCAGATGTTGTGGACTACAACTCCCCTGATGCGTTGCAAGAATTATCGCTGTAAGAACATTGTTCTTCTAAGAACTTTAAGTACATACAGGAGGCTCTTGCAGGGTCTAGCAAGGTATTAACAGAGCAGGAGATAAGACATTCTAAATTAAACACATTTTGCACTAAAGAAAGTGTAAACATTAGATGACTTTTTACAGGAAGTGTTTAGGAAGGCTGTGTAAGTCACATGCAGGGAGGTGTGACTAGGGTTGAATAACAGTGATTTAACTCGTAAATAGCAGAGATTTGAGCAGTGAGACTGCAGGGCATGGATTATACACCAAAACTGCTTCATTAAGCTAAACTTGTTTTGGTGACTATAATGTGCATTTAAAATGTTAAACCATCTAAGAAGGTTTTAAATCTTATAGGTAATATAGCCGTGTGGAAACCCTGGCACCATAACAACTACATTGAGATCAGTTTGGTATACAGAGGATCCCTTTACAGAAAAAAATATATTTAAATTGTTCATATTTTCATTGCATGTGCTTCAAATATTGAAATGATATATTTATTAGTAATAATATTTACTTTGAGTATATATATATATATATATATTTTATAGAGAAAAAAAAGGGCCCTTCCTAAACTATCTGTAAATCTATTTTCTGGCAGGTAGACCAAGAAATGACTGCTAGGTGATACAGTATATTAGCTTGTGAATAGCACTGTAGAAGAAAAAAGGGGGGGGGGATTTTTGGTAAATAAGTTGGCCCCTTGGAGAAACTCCTGAATAAATATTTTACTATTTAGCCACTAGAGGGAGCTCTTGCATTTCATAAGGAAACATGCCTTGGCAAAGGTAAATGAGCCAGCTTTCAACATCTCAATATGATATTATAACCTTAATATCCAAATGTTAAATCTGGAGGATTAGAACTAAAGGAAAACTTAGAATAATTTCTACCCAGTTACTCACGCTAGAACAAGTTACATTTAATATGGCCATCATTTTTCTTTTACTGATTCCAGGCAGTTAAGCATATAAAACCTCAGGGTGGAATGTCTTAGTTATTGTGTGTGGCAGCTGACTCTGCAATGGACACTCTACAAATAACTGGGTGGTATAACGTCCCAGAAAGATTAGATTATTAAACTGTTATACTGAGCCTTGGAAACTTTTTATCGTTCTTTTAAACTGTGCTCCCTCTAAGTAGTTGTTGTGTGTAGTGCATCAGTGAATCTGTGGTTTACACAGCGCAGTGAATCTGTGGTTTACACAGCACAGTGAATCTGTGGTTTACATAGCACAGTGAAGGTGTGGTTTACACAGCGCAGTGAATCTGTGGTTTACATAGCGCAGTGAATCTGTGGTTTACACAGCGCAGTGAATCTGTGGTTTACACATCGCAGTGAATCTGTGGTTTACATAGCACAGTGAATCTGTGGTTAACACAGTGCAGTGAATCTGTGGTTTACATAGCACAGTGAATCTGTGGTTTACATAGCGCAGTGAATCTGTGGTTTACATAGCACAATGAATCTGTGGTTAACACAGCGCAGTGAATCTGTGGTTTACACAGCACAGTGAATCTGTGGTTAACACAGTGCAGTGAATCTGTGGTTTACATAGCACAGTGAATCTGTGGTTTACATAGCGCAGTGAATCTGTGGTTTACATAGCACAATGAATCTGTGGTTAACACAGCGCAGTGAATCTGTGGTTTACACAGCACAGTGAATCTGTGGTTAACACAGTGCAGTGAATCTGTGGTTTACATAGCACAGTGTATCAGTGGTTTACATAGCACAGTGAAGGTGTGGTTTACATAGCACAGTGAAGGTGTGGTTTATATAGTATAGCACAGTGAATCTGTAGTCTGTATAGTAAAGTGAATCTGTCATTTATATAGTAGAGTAAATCTGTAGTTTGTATTATATAGTATAGTGAATCTGTAGTTTGTATTGTATAGTATAGTGAATCTGTAGTTTGTATTATATGGTATAGTGAATCTGTAGTTTGTATTATATAGTAAAGTGAATCTGTAGTTTGTATAGTAAAGTGAATCTGTAGTTTGTATTGTATAGTATAGTGAATCTGTAGTTGTATTATATAGTAAAGTGAATCTGTAGTTTGTATTATATGGTATAGTGAATCTGTAGTTTGTATTATATGGTATAGTATAGTATAAATCTAAAAATATTTTATAGTAAATTCTATTTAGCCTAATTGTGATTTATTTCCCCCCTTTGTGTGCTTCTGGCGAATATTCCTGGGATTAAAGGAAGATTGAGAATATCCCCAAACTAACCTAACAGGGATGTTACAATGTAGGAACGAGATAAATGGGGAAAGCGTATTTTATATTATTGAGGGTAAAGAAATAACACGTCTGCAAACTGGAATGGCCATAAATCTGTTGGGAAGTAAGCCTTGCAGTAACTTGCAGAGCTGTAGGAATTGTAGTGCAGTATGACATGTATTCATGTGCCTTCTTTCACGTTTTAATGGAAAATCTAAATATATCTCAATTCAGAATCTTGTGCTTTGTTCTAGATTACTTTTGACCCATCTACTGATACATCGGGTTCTAGAGACCAATTAACATACTACCATAGAGCTGCGGAAACTGCAAGTGAACACGCTGCTCTAATTGTGAAGAACAATAGTCTGCTTACAGAGGTAAGTCTAGCAATGACAATACATTCAGTTTAACTATGTGTTTTTTTTTTGTTTTTAACGTGAATTACACCACTGAACAAAACAGTGGAAACAACAATCCTAACTATATTTAATGGCAGAATAGGCAACATTTCTAACAATGATTGGCAGGGAGCTAAGATTGAGGTGCTCAGTTCCAGCATAAGAGGAAAGCTAGAAGCTCCCATTGATCTAATTTTGACAAAGACCTTGTATTAGGTCAAACCGTTGCTCTATCACACTTTTGATCCAATAAAACTGCTTGGTTTTTTTTAACACTGCGAGTGCCTGAAGATCTCCTTTTGTACACCTTAGCTGGGATCCACCTCCATCGTTGAAAGTTGGAAGCTCCTGTACGGGGCTTCTGTTAACTCTCCTGAAATAATTCCTCGCATGTATCTTCATGTCATCTGATCACTCTCCAATAAGCCAAGTCCACACAATTTATCAGAAGACCTTTTGCTCTCTAATAACTAATCCTTGTTCATCTCAACCACCTCTCCTAGTGGTCCTCATACTTGGTGGTCTCCTGCTATAAAGTGAACATTAAAAAAACGGTTTGTTCTTCTGCTAAATGTTAACCCACACCTGCTAATGCGCTTAAAAATTGTATATGTTTTTCAATGTAAATTTAATCCCTCCAATGTATATTTCTTGGCATTAATGTTTAGTGAAATGATATTTCTGCAGAGTACTAAAACGAAAAGGCCATAAAACACGATCCACCTTCCGTAGATACTAGTAGGGTGGGGATTTTTTTGTAACCAAAGTTGTCACAAAGTTGTCTAGTAAGAATAGAGCCCATCGGGTTTGGGTTAGATAGATAAAGAAGATGAATCTGGAGCCAGCTGACTAGTAGTTTGGTGAAACATCTTAATTCAATAAGGAAACATATCGGTAATTGCCTGGATGCAAATGAGATTTATTTGCTTTTGACAGTAAACAAATTTTGGCTTGAAGCATATCATTAGGAAGGAGTGTACCCTGTAAAATTGCATTAAATAGATCTCATAACAGAGGGATTAGCGTGGGTGAAAAAGGTTTATAGTAAATGCCTGAAAATTCTTATGGGCCCCGGCGTTTGTTAGACTTGAACATTATAATGGTATCAGCAGGGCCGCCACCAGACAAAGCAGGTCTGGCCCCCCCTGCCCGCCCACCGCCCGGCCCGCCCACAGCAGGACTCCTACCTAGTCCGTTGCAAATTATGCAGGACTGAATGTGGTGTGTATAATGGAAGTGAATTAGAACGTGTGTAATGGATGTAGTGTGTGTGTGTGTATTAGATACTGTTTGTGCAGTGAATGCAGAGTGTGTGTTAGTGTAATGAATGCAGAGTGTGTGTTAGTGTAGTGAATGCAGAGTGTGTGTTAGTGTAGTGTATGCAGAGTGTGTGTGTTAATGTAGTAAATGCAGTGTGTGTGTTAATGTAGTGAATGCAGTGTGTGTGTGTGTGTGTTAGTGTAGTGAATGCAGAGTGTGTGTTAGTGTAGTGAATGCAGTGTGTGTGTTAGTGTAGTGAATGCAGTATGTGTGTGTTAGTGTAGTGTATGCAGAGTGTGTGTGTGTTAGTGTAATGAATGCAGTGTGTGTTAGTGTAGTGTATGCAGTGTGTGTGTGTTAGTGTAGTGAATGCAGAGTGTGTGTTAGTGTAGTGTATGCAGAGTGTGTGTGTGTTAGTGTAGTGAATGCAGAGTGTGTGTGTTAGTGTAGTGTATGCAGAGAGTGTGTGTGTTAGTGTAGTGAATGCAGAGTGTGCGTTAGTGTAGTGTATGCAGTGTGTGTGTGTTAGTATTGTGAATGCAGTGTGTGTGTGTGTGCAGAAGAGGAGCTATTAAGTAGGGAACACCCGGGTGAACCCTTGGGTGCCAAAATTAAATGTGTAACCCACCGAGATCCTGCATTACCACCTGAGGCCTACCAGAGATCGGGCAGTGGAGAGACGGCCGCTCACCACGCTGCGGACCTGAGTATGGACTTCCAGGGGTTCCCAACTCCTACCCCTCTCCCCCTTTGGACCAATGGGGGTCATCTCGGTCCATCATGGGCAATCGAAGAGACAGACGCAGCCTGAAACCACAGATCACAGAAAAGCAACAGAAGGGCTACCAAGCACATGGCCTGCTTAAGATGGCGGCGACAAGCGAGAGAAACCACACACAAGGGACAGAGAACTGCAGCGACATTCAGCAGCGACTGGATGCAGCCTTTGACCAATTTTGGACCAAGCTATGGGACCTGATGCAAACACCTCAGGTAAAACCGCAAGCCCCGCCACCCCAGGGCGTGGGGAACCAAGGGCACAGGGAGCAGAAATACATACCTTTGAAATACACGAGAACGAAAGGGCGGCATGTAGGTGAGCCACAACAAGCACCACCCGACGCCATACACCCCAAGCAACACTCAGCCTCACTGAGAACCCACACCCATAAGTGCCCCAGACAAACTTCCCGGGTCCCCCGCCTGCACAAGGGCAATAGACACCCAACTGCACAAAAACAAGCTCCCTATCCGGGTGCCCGGAGAGCATGGCACCTACGCAAATCCGCCTACTCACCTCACCATGGCCTCACCACAACCCGACCGGGCAGAGACCGTCCCCTTGCGACTAACTCACCATGGAGGAAGAAACACGCACCACAGAGCCAACCACAGGCACCGAAAAGACCCAGGGGCTCAGACCCGAGCTGGAGACTAAAATACCTGACGCCGGTGCATCGATGCAGAGAACTCCGGGTCTAGCAGCACACACGCACTCTTAAAGGAGCACTCTCGGCCTGGAGTGGTGGCCTGCCAGCCGTGGGTATCGGCTGACCAACTTACAATATAGACTGGCAGGGAGGCACTATGGCTCAACAGTCAGTCAGTCGACCTGTGAAACTAGCTAAAAATTAGTCAATATAATCTAAGGGCATGAGACTCTTAAGCTAGATATGTATGCATTGTTTCATTCAGTAAAGGAGGCAGCCTAGAACTTAGATATGTTTTTATATTTAGAACTTCATTGATGCATAGCACTTGACGGGCTCTAAAAGACAGCTAGCAGGTTATAACCTTTACCACTTACTCTACCAGACCTAGTGAGATTTTGCTATACGTAATACGACCTGTGGCCATTTAGGTCATGCTAAAGTTTGCATGTTTCAAGTTCCCTGCCCCCATGGCCAGCGGTACACTTAAGTATCTCAGCATGTTATTCAAAGCTGCTAACAGCTCGACATATGCCTTCTCTTACCAACCCTTGATGTTATCCTTTGTGAGACAGCGATAGTGCGGTTTCATTGGCGGAGTTTAAGCTGTATGTGTTCATCAGTATGCATAACACGAAGGCCAATGTAAACAACATTAAGCATTGATTAATCTATTTTATTTTCTTCTAGTTAATCATAATCATATTTTGACAACATAACCATTTAGTTCAGCACGATATAAAATATAAAAATGTGCAAATTAATATGCCACTACCAAACTACTGTCAATCTTGAAATACGCTGTTGTGGCGTCCGTTGATATCCTGTAATCACCTGCACAACCAAAATAAATAATTTTTTTTAAAAATCTGTAATGTTGGAATTAAATTTATCTGGAGACGTATGATGTAACGCTGGGTAGTGATGTCCCGAACGGTTCGCCGAACGGTTCGCCACGAACGTTCGTTGCGGACTCATCATTGAGTAAATTTTGACCCTGTACCTCACAGTCAGCAGACACATTGCAGCCAATCAGCAGCAGACCCTCCCTCCCAGACCCTCCCACCTCCTGGACAGTATCCATTTTGAAGCTGCATTCTTAGTGAGCTGTCCAGGAGGTGGGAGGGTCTGGGTGGGAGGGTCTGCTGCTGATTGGCTGGAATGTGTTTGCTGACTGTGAGGTACAGGGTTAAAGTTTACTCAATGATGAGTCCGCTGGGTATTACAGGATATAAATACTTCACATGGGCACATTTATTTATGTAATATATATATGTATAAATTAAGTTTTGTTTTTGGGTTACAGCTATGTTCTCAAGATGTATAGCATGCACCTATTACATTTTTGAGTTTGTTAACGCAGGTCTCTTTTGCCCCATAAGAATTGTAATGTAACCAACTACGTACAGTGCTTGGTAAACTGACTTAAAGCAATTTTTATACATTTAAGGTTTCTGAACTGAAGAGCAGTCTTGCCATAAAAGAAGCATTTTTGCAAGAAATGAAAGAAGAATTAGAGAATTGCAAAGAGACGAAAGCCCGCCAAGCAGTGCAGATACAGTCTCTAAAACATAGCGCCAAGGAGTGGGAACAATTTAATATGTCCGCGAGTAAGGGGAAAATGGATACAAACGCCGAGATTTATTCCCTCAGAGGAGAAAATCAGGAGCTGAAAGAGAGAGTCCAAGAATTAGAAAACAGACTCAGGTAAGCAGGGAACGTCCGGTGCTTATAGTTGTCCCCAGGTCCCATAATTTGGTTTAGTTTCTACATGAACAAGAAGTGTTACTAAGGATGATGTTTTTTTTATCATTGTGACATATCTCACCATTTAATGGTCTATGTTGGGAGATACTGTCTCGAAGAGGATTTGTTCCGTCTTCTGAATTCACACTATAGAGTCAAACGCTAAGTGATGTGAATTCAGAAGAAACCTTTTTGTTAACCTTTTTTTAAATAAATAAATTTATATTAAATCATATGCAGATGACACACAAATCTACCTGTCCTCTCCTGATCTATCTCCGCCCATCTGGACTCGTTTTTCCTACTGCCTCTCCGCGATTTCCAACTGGATGGCTGCTCACTTCCTTAAACTCAACTTATCCAAAACAGAATTTCTGGTCTTTCCTTCCTCAAGTGATGCTACTCCCGTGTCTGTCTCTCTCCAAGTCAACAGCACCACCATCACCTCTACCTTGCAGGCTCGCTGCCTAGGTGTTCTCTCCTTCACCCCTCATGTCCAGTCGATCTCCAAATCCTCGTGCTTTCTATTTAAAAACGTAGCTCGCATCCGCCCCTATTTAACGCCAGACACTGCTACGGTGCTGGTCCATGACATTGTTCTTTCTTGCCTTGACTACTGCAATCCCCTTCTCAGTGGTCTTAAGTGTTCCCAGATTGCAATCTATAATGAATGCGGCGGGAAGGCTCATTTTCCTGTCCGCCCGCACTTCCCTCTCCTCCCCTCTCTGTCAGTCCCTGCATTGGCTTCCAGTTAGATCTAGGGCTCAATTTAAGATTCTGGTGCTTGCTTGCAAGTTCCTACATAATGCTGCTCCAACCTACCAATCCTTCCTAATACACAAGTATGTCCCATTGAGGCCCCTGCGCTCTGCCGAAGACCTACGTCCATAGGCGTGCACATGGGGTGTGCCGGGTGTGACTGGGCACACCCTAATTCCCGCGGCACGCCTATGGAGTGAGACCGGCAGGGGAGATCTCAGGATCTCCCCTGTCGGCTCATGCAGAGCCGGCGCTATCCGAGCGCCGACTCTGCTCTCAGTCTCCCTCCCCACCGACCCACAGGCAGTGAGGGAGGCAGGAGAGGACCAGGAGAGCTATTGCCGGCAGCTCTGCCTGGTTCCGCCGCGGCAACGCTCAGATCTCGCGAGAGTGAACTCTAGCCCCGCAGGCTAGAGTTCACTCACCACTGGACCACCAGGGAAGGCAGCAGCAACAAGGATTCCCCCTTCCCTACATAAGGTGAGAAGGGAGGGGGGATATTAAGTAATGTACCCCCACCTCCACCCCCCACAATCACCCACACACATACACAGCACCCACACACATACACAGCACCCACACACATACACAGAACATACACAGCACCAACACACACTCAGCACCCACGCACATACAGCACCCACACACATACAGCACCCACACACATACAGCACCCACACACATACACAGAACCTACACACATACAGCACCTACACACATAAAGCACCCACAGACATACACAGCACCTACACACATGCAGCACCTACACACATACAGCACCCACAGACATACACAACACCTACACACATACAGCACCCACACACATGCAGCACCTACACACATACAGCACCCACAGACATACACAACACCTACACACATACAGCACCCACAGACATACACAGCACCTACACACATACAGCACCCACACACATACACAGCACCTACACACATACAACACCCACACACACATACAGCACCCACACACATACAGCACCCACACACACATACAGCACCCACACATACAGCTCCCTCACAAATACAATCACCCACATAGCACACTAACAGCACCCTCACACACAGTACATTAACAGCACCCTTACAAGCGCACACACACAAACACCCTCACCCACATAGCACACTTACAGCACCCTCACACACATACAGCACCCACACACACACAGCACCCACACATACAGCCCCCTCACAAATACCCTCACCCACATAGCACACTAACAGCACCCTCACACACAGTACATTAACAGCACCCTCACAAGCGCACACACACATAGCAGTGTATGTGTGTGTGTGTGTGTGTATATATATATATATATATATATATATATACGCAGCGTGTGCTTGTGCTTTAGGGTGCACACCCTAATGCAATAGGCTGCGCACGCCTATGCCTACGTCTATCCTCTGTCCGTACTCCCACCTCTCATGCTCGCCTCCAAGACTTCTTCAGGGCTGCAACTTTTCTGTGGAACTCCCTTCCCTTCTCCATTATACTTTCACTCAGTCTTCAATCTTCAATCCACTCCTTCAAAAAATCTTTGAAAACACACTTCTTCAGAAAAGCATATCATTTAAACTGTCAGCGGGTTTTCATTCCCGCCGCCCCCATGACTCCGCTCCTGCAACTGTCACAAATAACCTACTGACCTACTGAGAATACTTTTCTAGCAACCTATTTCATTACCCCTACTTATACCCTTTGTGTCACTTTACCCCACTCCCTCTAGCATGTAAGCTCATTGAGCAGGGCCTCAACCCCTCTGTTCCTGTGTGTCCATTTGTCTGGTTACAATTACGTGTCTGTTAGTCCACCCATTGTACAGCGCTATGGAATTTGCTAGCGCTATATAAATAATAAAATAATGATAATAATTAAAGATTTAGCAAATTACATCACAATCTGGTTCAGACAAGGCAAGACCAGGGTAAATATTGCTAATCAGGAGGATGAGAAATAGAATCATTCTTTCATTTCCCCTCTTCTCTGTCTGCTCTCTCTATGCTGACTGCCAGGGGCCAATGATAGAGCTCATAACAATGATTGACAGGGAGCGGAGATGGAGCTGAGAGCTGAGATGGCACCTAAGTGTAGGATATAGAGGTGTGGATTTCGACAATTAATTTCATTTTTAGACATTATGAATACACATTTTTTAAAGGGACACTTTATTTACTGAGATGAAGTGGTCTGAGTGCTATATCCCTGTCTGCTTAACCCTGTAATATAAAACATTGTCATTCAGCAGGAATGGTAACGGTTACATAGCAAGGTTTAAATGCCTGTGGTGGTTGTCAATCAGACTGCCACTAGTGGCGCTTCATCTGAAATAGCGGAGTAAAACGTGGCTATTTCTATCAGATGATAGACCATCTAATTGGCACAGTTTGTGTTTTGCCGCGCATGCACGCTAGTCTCCCAATGATTTCCTAACAGTGACAGCTCCCCTCTAAAAGTGAATTGACTTACACCCAGTGCTTGATGTCCGATGGATATAAGACAATGAAGCTCAGATGAAAGAGATGAATCTTTATAAAAAGTGTGACAAGTTTCATCTTATTAACTCGCTCAGGATAAGGTCTTTTTATTAGTTGGAACACACTGCTAAATGGCAGTCAGCCATAGGACCTGGCCTTTCAGCAATATTTGTAATTATGATTGAGATATATATGTCGTTTTTTATGGCGTTTATTGTGTCCAACTTACTGCCAGTCTATCCGTTGGCCCTTTCTGTGCTCGGTAGTATTCTGTATATTAAAATGGCCTGTGTTTATTCTGTGATCAAACATGTCATTCCATATAATTAATTTACAGGATGCATCTAATGCAACGAGAAAAAGCTGAACAGAAAGAAAATAACTTGGAGAAAAAACTGCAACACAGTATTGAGAAATTGTCTAATTACCTGAACCTTAATATTAAGGACCAAACAGACCCCTTGAATATTATATTAGCAAAGGTATTGATCTACGATTTTATTACTGAGGAAAGAAAGCATTGCTCTCTGAATTGTATTTCTTATCAGGAAAATGTAGGTATTAAATTCAAACATTTTACCAAGATAAAAAATTAAATGTTAATTTATACCTACTAGATAGAATCCCGTATAGGCCAAGATTTTATATTTTTGGATACGCATTTCAATTGATTTATTATTTTTGGGTACATTTTTTTAATTACCGGTATTTAATATTTGAAAAAATATTTTAATTTTTTTTTTATACATTGACATTTTTTTCAATATATTATTTTTTTTTGTGTTTTTCTCCTTTAATATTTTGAAAAAAGAATTTGAAAAGTTTGTCCAAAATTGCTACTTTATTTGAAAAGCTAATCCAAAAATATTAAAATCGAGGCCATAGTAGGAAAGTGGAAGTTTTAAGGACTTATATGGAGTATTCACATAATTATAACATTTCTTGGCAACGTTTAATTATTAGTTTTTTTATTGGTACTGAAACCACATTTGGTTAATACACTAATTATATTGCCCACTTTATCCCTAGGTTTTGTTTATGGTAGGTTTACTTCTGCCATTCATCCTACATATTGCCCAAATCCACATAATCGTATAAAATGGACACTATAGACACCCAGACCACCTTATCTATTTTAACCCTGCAGTTAAAAACATTGCCATTCTGTATTCTTCCTATGGTAAAGCATTGAATTGGCTGAGATCATCATTCTCGATAATCTCTGCCAGAGAGGCAGAGCTTGAGTAGGGAGACCAGCGATACGCGGGGGAAAGGTGGTTTAACTACCTTTTTTAAGCCTGCCAGCGCTGGCCCGGTCAACTTAGCGTTGACTAGGACACTATAACGAAAGGAATACATATTTGGGTGATTCCACTGAGAGTTGAGAAGTATCTTGAGGAGATTCAAAACATTTTCTGGCAAATAAATACAATTGGAAAAATTGTATCTATTATAGCAAATAGAAACAAGAAAGGGGAACTCATGAAATGGTATGAATTTTATGATTGCACTAGACGATGTATCAAGAAATTTAATTATTTGGGAAAACTCCAGGACAGATTGGGATAAATCTCTTTTGAGCGTAAAAAATATAATCCACTGTCCAGAAAACCTTTCATGAAGTATAGATGGACTCCTTTGCCATGTGCCATTGACCACTGGCCGCCATAGAAATTTCTCCACAATCGTATAAACTGTTTTTAGATGTAAGAAATCTTCAGTTAGTCACATATTTTACATCAGAGAGCTTTTTAACTTTCATAACAATGTTTCTTTTATGGCTATATTGGACTAAAACTGTAAATTCCCTCATTTCTAAAAATTTGTTGCTTAGTGAATAACCTTGAAAGTCTAATGGTCTACAGTAGGGCCTACCCGGAATGACAGTAGTTATTCATCACGTCTCATGGAGGTCCTCATGAACCGATGGTCAGGTATGATCTGTAGATTCTCGAATTAATCTGCATATCTCTATTTAAGGTAGAGAAGCTTGTGAATGAACACTTTCTGCAAAAGACAAGAATAGCGAGTCTTGAAGATACCTTGGCCGGTCAACAAATAGAGTCCAAAGCCAACAGAGATACCGTTGTGAAACTTGCAACGGAAGCAGAAAAAAACAAGAAGATTACAGTTGGCATTGAAGTTGAAATGAAATCACTGAAGAAGGTGAGGTGTAGACTAGTTGTCACTAGTTTATCTCTGACAAGTAAAAGTCAAAACAACTTTTGTGATTTAAAAAGAGCAAGTTAAGAAACAGTTTTAACTTTGTTGAGTGGCATTGTGGGTCTCTGTGAACTAAGGTTAAACATTACCATGCGAATTATAGATGTCACAAGATAGCTGATCAATTACACTGTTTTCCTAAATTTTACCAGGTCATATCACATTGAACAGTTCCAAAGCAGACATGCACGTGGCCTGTATTTTTATATATTGGATCACACTACTCGCTGTATATATTTTAATTTGCTTTTTTGTTTTCCTATAAATGCCAGTAACAGACAGTTAAAATAATTATATATTTTAAAATGTCAAGTTAATAGTTGCAACTAATTAATAGCCAAGAGAAATTCAAAGTTTTATATAAGAAAAAAAGTTATTTAAAAAAAATGCCTTTTCTTATATTTAGTTATAAATATTTAATTTGTTAAACGTTGTGCTGAGGATTCATAAGCTCTCCTACAATAAAGATTAAACAATGATCTACCCCCAACTATAGAGCTCAGTTATACGTGAGTATCACAAACTAACCACAAGTCCTCAACCCAACAATAAGATAATTCACATGATGCATGTTCAGCAGATATTTTTGTGTTTCCATGATACCTATTAAATAAAAGCATTAAATGTCATTAATGTAATTGCAAAAACAATAAATATGCCATTGGTTTGAACAGAAGATACATGTAAAACAAAATATTAATTCTCGTACGGTTGTTCATAAACTTGTCTCTAGGAGCGAGATGAAGCTATACTGGCTAAAAAAAGCGCAGAAAGGGAGAAAGAAATCCTTTTGGAGAAACTCAAAGAAAACCATAAAGAATGGGGCAGCTTCCAGCAAGAGTTGGTGGAAAAGGACAAGCGAATGAAAGAAATGGACCGAACTCTTCGTTCGTCTGACTATGAGGCAAAGGCCTCTCTCAGCCTCCACCAGGGATTCATCAGTCAGTTGGCTACAATCCTCAGCAATGGCTTTATAACCGTGCCCAGGACGGAGGAAGCCGTCAAGGAGAGAATCTTAGATATCCATAGCAACGAGCAAAAACTGAAATCAGTAAGTCTTACCGACAAAAATATGTTATCAACTGGAATCAAAGTAGTCCGTTCTTTTATAGTTTCAAACTAGGTTCGCTCTTTTGAAATTATACAAATTATTAATATGGAAGGAAGACTAAGATAAAGTGAGATATTAAACCCTGATAATATATGTATGTTCCTCCTGGTTTCATATATATATACACATGCACACATTACAACTTGTAGAGTACTTTTCAGGATTATATTGATCCAGCACGCAGAATAGTATCACACCCTAGAACTAAGGGTAACGTCTTACCGGGCCTTAAAATGGCCGGACTTAGTACCCGAGGTCAGGGACACAGAACGAGACACAGCGATAAGGAAAAGCCAAAAGTTAAGGATACCAGAAATCAGGGAGGTCAAAACGAAGCCAAAGTCAAAAAAACAGAAAAACACGATCAGGAACACACTCTTGGATAACCATATAAGGAAAACCCCAACAGGACAATGAGCTAAGGAATAAGTGAGTTTAAATAACCCTCTTGCAGATCTGATTGGCTTTACCTAGCTCTTGACCCCAAATCGTGCGTGTGCGTCTTTTGCGTGACGTCACCCACACATCCACGTCGTCTTTACCATGGACAGACGTGGAGCTATATAAAATTGCGTGGGTCAGGCCGCACAAGTCAGGCATCATGGCAGAAGACCACCGAGCGGCACGCTCCTCGATCTTCGGAAGTTAATTATCTCCATTTTTACCATATGGATAAGAAGGATATGTGACAGTACTTTAACTCAGCTTAACTCTGCCAACTTAAAGAGTTACTAAAATCATCATAATATCTACAGTCCGCTGTAGTAGGTATGATGACAGGAGTACCCGTGCCTGGTTCTCTGGTAATAAAATAGTTTCACAACAGTTTGCACCCTTACCTGGCACCCCGCCAGCCTGTGATGCTCCCTAGTGGTCTTGTGTGTATGTATCATTAAACATTACTTGAAATAGGAACATGAAACATAAATATTAGATTGGATGTTCTATTTGTGAGCTCCTGTTATCTCCCACCCATGTATACATAAATGCTAAATTTAATTTTGTATTGTAAAGCGACACAAAATGAAATGGAGCTATTAAGTCACATTTACTTTCTGCTCCTGGTCAGATAAATTAATCTTTCAAAAATCTAGTTGGCCCTTCTGCATAGTGCAGACAGACTGTAAATCTACACTTCCTGCTTCTGCAGAGCAGCAGAAGCTTCGCCCCTCACCATTCATTGGACGAGAGCGTCAGCTGACATTCTCTACAGTAAAATTTGCACAGAATTGACATAAGCCAGCCGGGACTCTAGCTCAGTACTTGCTGACTCCCCAATGACGGTGCTTCAATTGGAGTTACACCTCTGGCAGTAGACAGGTTAAACTCTGCTTTTCATAGCACAACACTGTACATCCACATTTCAGGCACCATGACCACTTCAAATTACGGAAGTGGTCATGGTGCTGGTAGTAATCCTTAACCCCTTAAGGACCAAACTTTTGGAATAAAAGGGAATCATGACATGTCACACGTCATGTGTCCTTAAGGGGTTAAAGCTGCTAATGGGTGCTATTATGTGATAATGGTTGCCTTCAGTTGAAGATATTTAGCATATTTTTTTACTTATATGAACAATTACTTGATTTTTTTCTGTGATTGCCCCGTGTTCCTTGTTTCTGCATATTCTGTCCACTCTGTGAAATTATCTCGTACTGATTTGAAAGATGGATAATTCCTTCAAGAATTTGTTTAGAAGGTTTGTATGAGGTCAGATCGTGATTGGTAATTATGAGAAATGTAAGTAGACGTTGACATATCAGAAGGTAGTTCTGATATCCGAGTTCAATTCTGTTCATTTAAGCTTAAATAATGTTCATAAAGTACGTGCTCTTCGAAATCTCAAACACGTTGTTAGCGGGCTTCCTTGCTGCAGTCATTAGATTCTGATTTGCGAACTGGAAAAAAAGTATAATGAAATAGTTATTTTCTTTCTATTAGTGTCAGTGTCAAGTTTAGGCACCGTAAACTCTATCGCCCCCTGTCCACCCGTAAGTAGGCAAATTATTTTCTAACAGTTTGACACATTTCACTGACACATGCACTGTATGAGCATGGGCAGAATTGATGTCACTAATAAAGTTGTAGACACTGCCATATTAGTGATTTCCATTATATTAGATATTAGTGATAAGGAGTCCAGACTAGGAATGCACTGGGGACTAAGGAGGACCATTTGAAATGTTTGACTACTTAACATGGGGCAGCACCAGTGGATTCCTGGCACCATAACAACCACACTAGTGTTGGAGCATAGACTCATTTTAAACCACATTCCCCATATTGATTGGCTGAAAGATGACTGAAAAGTATTACGGAAGTAAAGCACTGTAGCAGCTTATTGTAATGGATGTGAGTGCAATGGCATGATTCATTATTGACTTAAGTGGGTAAGAAGGGGAATGAGGGCACCTGCAATATAATGAAAAGTTAGGACAATGGCTATCAAACCATGGCATTGCATTTGCAGCTTCATAGCGCAGTAGGCGACAGTGGTTGTGGTGTTTGGGAGCTCTTTTACGAGACCTGAAAGCAGGATGCACTAAATAGTGATTGTCCATTAAATAATGTTTCCTAAACAGGTGAATGAGGAACTTCAGCAGAAGGTGGTCAAGCTTAGCAAACAGCTAGATCAACAGCGTGAGCTATACCACGAGGCAGTGACCAAGTCATACAAAGTGGAAGAACGTCTGCAGGAAAACCAAGATTCCATTAAACATTTAAAGGGCAAGCTCGCGTCAGAAGAAATGATCAAAGATGGTTTTAACATGGAAAGAAAGAAGGTAATTGTAGCAAACATTTATATTCAAAGTTAAAGTGAAGATGTCTATTTTTGTACGGCACTAGCATGATCTGGTCATCTATAAAATGTTGAGATTCTTGGTATCAATGGTATATGCCCACTCCATTTTTACAGAAAAATACCTTTTTCCCCTCTCACCAACACTAATTGTGTTAAAAAATCCCTTCAGAGAGGAGGGGGATTTACAGTCTGTCTGCACTTTGCAGAAGGGCCAACTAGATTTTTGAAAGATACATTAATTTATCTGACCAGGAGCAGAAAGTAAATGGGACTTAATAGCTCTATTTCATTTTGTGTCACTTTACAATACAAAATTACATTTAGCATTTATGTATTCATGGGTGGGAGATAACAGGAGCTCACAAATGGAACATGCCATCCAATATTTATGTTTCATGTTCCTATTTCAAGCAATGTTTAATGATACACACACAGGCAGGTTTGACATCTCTCTGGTTTTGCCTGGGTTTGTAATGGAACCTCAGATATCAATCTCATAAATAGCCATGGATAAATCTCAGACAATAAGTTGAGTTCAGTTATGTCATACTGACAGATTTCCTGTAGTTTGGCTCCTGTCCATCATTCTGCAACCTATCTACTCTATATATAAAACCTCTACCAAAATCATATTTATACCTAAATAGTTTTTTCTGTAAATAACAAAATATCGACATAGTGATTACAGGTTTAAATATAAAATTATTGACTACAGAGACCATACAAATAAACAGTAGAAAAAATCCACAGCAGGCACTATCCAGGAATGGATCCTCAAAGTAGACTCCATCCGAGTCATGGAAGAGCTAAGCATCTCCATCTCCCATATGTACAAAAAGATTTGGAATCCTTGGCTGGAATTCTTACAGAAAGAAGCCAAGTCCTAAACCCCCTCCAACCCCCACTTTTTATCTTTACTACACTCCTATGTGCCATTCACTCATATTGCACCATTCTCCCATCATACCCAGATTCCTCCAAACCTCTGGGGAGGGCAGACTGCCAGAACTAAATAATAATATATTACTAGGGACTAACCTTAGAGGTATATGAGCAATAAGATATATCTCCTCGGTTTTGACGATAACAAAAAGGCACATGCAATCCATGGGGCCACGGTACAAAACTGATCTGTAGTCCCCCCCACCTCCCTGATCTGTGCCCCCCACCCCCAGACGCACACACACATTCAGACAGACACATACACCCCCCCGACAGACACATGCATACACACACATACATACAGACATACACACTGTCTGTATGTGTGTGTGTGTCTGTATGTGTGTGTCTGTATGATAAACACAGACACACATACAGGCACATACATACAGACACACACATACACAAAATGTTTAAGTCACCCTCCTGTTTCCTACCTTTTGCAGGAGGGTGACTTACTTGGGGTCCAGTGGGGGCTCAGCCTGATGGGAGTCAGAGTTTTTATTCTGACTCCCTCCACCTTCCTCCCGCGCGGCTATCTATACATTTTAGATTCTGTTATATTTCCTAGAACTTTTGTGTATTTTTTAAACATTTTTCCTATTACCTTCATTAGAGACAATTGAATGTATTAACTCATATATACCAATGTTGTCTCACTCCTTTACCTACTACTTAACCGATACTACATCCACTATCTACCTTATCACATCATGGCCTGAGACGTGGCACACGGGGACGGGTTTCTACCAGAAGAAACAAATAATGAGCCTAGTAATGGCCATATAGACAATATTTTCAGTATGGTTCAGACAGGATCAGATATACTCCAGATGGCTAAATGTATCTGGTTAAACTATACTTACTGCTACCATGTGCATATTGACTTCTTGGACTGGCGGTGGCTAAATGGACTTTACTGATGGCTAACCTAGTGTGTGTAATCAATGGACAGGAACACATAGATCCAGAATAACACATGGACATAGTTTGGGCGATCCAAGTCAGCCATATTCCATAAGAAGATACAATATGACAATATTCATAGTCGGGACTGGAGCACATTGTTTCTACGTAGGACTAATGGACAGGATAGGAGCAGGGATAGATAACAGGACTATTGAATGATAAATAGGTGCAGAAATCACATATATAACAGCAGGGAATTGGTGGCAGACTGGACAGGAGCCAATATACAGAAACAGGTCAGCATGACATGGCTTAACTCAATATATTGCAAATGAATCTTTAGATGGGAAGTGTCCTGCCGTTTATGGCTCTGGCTTGTCAAGTCACAATACAAACTTGAGTAACGTTAGAGAGATGTCAGGCCTGCCAATGGGCGTTAATTATTAAACCTTTTTCACGAAATTGGTTTTAAATTTGTATTAAAATTATTCTGCTATTTCTAAAAGAAAATTACAGTAAAAAAATGTACATCGCAATTCCTTTCCACAGCTTAAGAAGTTTTTAACACAGCTGGCGGAAAAGCTGAATATGAGTGAGGACATATCAACTGAGAGTCTGGTGTCACAATATGAATTGCTGCTGAACAGAGCTGAAGAGATAAGCATGAGGACCAGAGATTTTGGAAGCGAGAACAAATCTCTAGTCTACAATCTCCAAAAGAAGGTAACGATCCTCCTGAGTACATATTTCAGATACCAAGCTATATCTAATCATCATCCAGGATGCCTGTGGAAGGATTACAAGTTGGAACTATGACAACTCTTGTTTTCAGATTGCATCTTCGGCTTTAGATCTCAGTAACAGGTCCACAGATGTTGATATCAAAATGCTGGTGTTGTGAGAGCTTTAAAGTTTGTCTATTCAGGTTTCTGCAAGCTTTTTTCACTAGCTCTATATCAGTGGCCTTGCTGGAGTGGTTGTGGTGCTATAGGGCAGAGCTTGCGTCAATCATCACTTCCTACATGATACTTTTATATTGAGGATATTAATAAAAACTGACCTATAGAGGGTGCATGGTAACTTGTTTGAAATTCAGAAGGTATGGAAAGTAGGGTGACCACATTTCGAAAATGCCATTTAGGGACACTTCCTTGCCCCTCCCGGCCCCCTTCTTCACAATCACATGAACACTAGTGAGTCCATGATAACGATTTTACCCTCCTCCCTCATTCCATGCACTTACCTGGTCCTAGGAGCTCCTCTCTCTTTCCTCCCGCGTGGCCGTCTGCAAAGAGCGCTGGGAGGAAGAGATGTCATCGCGTGTGATCTCACTTCCTCGCAGTCCTGGGAGGGGAGGGAAAGAGGGAGGGTTGCTACTCGCGCATCTCCACCAGCGGGCAGCAAATGAGAGTCCGCGGCTCTGGCATAGTGGGGAAGCCAACGGGCCCCCTCGTCACCAATATGGGGCCCAGCTCATTCTGGGACATTACAAAATGTGGGACTGTCCCGGGTGATCCCGGACACGTGAGCACCCTAATGTGAAGGGAAGCAAACAGATTTGTAAGATTTTTGAAAATAGTTAAAAAATAAAAATAAAAAAGACTCTGACTGGACCACTAGAAACTGACTAACATCATAATAAATGCACAAGCACCATAGAAATGGATTCATTGCACTTTTGTTACTTTTTGTCCAAATGACACATAAAGGTATGTGAGATACCATTTTCGTGCAGAGCAAACACACATCTTTTAGACAACCCAAAATTTTACAAGGCTGTTTTATTTATTTATTTTGCTTTATTTTAAACATCAGCAATCCTAAGAGAAGGCATTAAAAGGAAATTCTAGGCACCAACATCATTGGATCTCAATGAATTGTGATTTTGGGGGTGTTGATGCCGCCCTAGGCTTGCGAATACAAACAGTATCATTTCTTGGAAACAACACTGTTTATATATTGCAATTCCCACTCCTCCAGACATTCAGACAGTCACTATGGAGCTTTAGACTAAAATAGATTCAATAATTGAATCCATTTTATGTCTGGCGTCATCGTGCAAAGTATACGGACACAGTACACCGAGTTGTGTCCGGTGTTTCTGTATCAGCACTGCTCTTGAGATGTAGCTTAGAAACGTGTATGCTCACACCAGTAAGATAACGACTAGATAGGCATTCCTGTTAATGCTCACAAAATGATCTGTGTGCAGGAAATTCTGGTAATGGTAACAAAAATTAAGATATGAAACATGAGCTAATATTTACTTATCAGCTGCTTATCGTTAATGTGTCATTTTATTGGCCTATTCCATACATACAATTATATTGGATAACCAGACTATTATGCCCCGTTTCCACTGAGTGGTACGGTTCGGGTCGGTACGGTCTGGTACGCTATTTTGAGTGTTTCCATTATGAAAGTGGCCCATACAACCAAACCAAACTGCTCCATTCCTGGGCCCCCTTCAGATGTAGGTCCATAGGAAATAGTACGGTATGGTTAGGGCGGAGCTACTGGCGTCACACAATACAATGAAATTGATTGGCGGACAGAAAAACGGCAATGCTCACGACAAATGACACGCTAGGCATTTAATCTAAATCCTACATGTTCCCTTGCGGTCTGACTTGCAGTGGAAACGCTCACCTGAATAGGCTGGACCATCCTAACCCTTCCGAACCATACCGACCCGAACCATACCGCTCAGTGGAAACGAGGCATTACAGTACACATCTATCAAAAATCTACCCATTTTTATTTATATTCTCTTGATATCAACTACCGATTTCTTCTTCTATCAACCTGTACATTAGTTATTGGTCTATTTTTCTTAAAATGGTCTTTGGTGACTAAGAACCTGCCAATTATTTATATATTCCTCTAGGAAACAGACAACCAATGACATCTTACCATACAATCTGATCACCTACTGATTGGTGTCTGATCTTTTTCTCTACAAATCCATTAAAGGATAACTCCATACCCTAAAGGCACTTTAGCTTGCTGAAAAACTTTGTGTGAAGAGTGTTTCATTTTGAAAAAAGTGCAGATTTCAAAAGAAATTTAAACTTTTAAAAACTAACCTGGTAACGCCCCCTTGGCTTTCAAGCAGACAACAGGTTCTGTTACATCCTGGCTTCATTAGCTCAATACAGCTGAAGAGGCAGCAATTGCTCAGACCAGCCTCGCAAAGACTTCTTATTGAACTGCATTGCGAAGTTTGTGATTGGACAGCCACAGAAAGTCTGGGTGAGGTCTAAAGGGGAGGGCTTGCAGAGGCAGCAGACAAGAGATCTACAGGTTTTGCAAGCTGATTTTAGATATACCAGCAATGAAAATATGCACAATTAAATGCATGCAAGTGTTCATTTGGGACATATATACTAAACAGTGATTTATATGTGTTGTTTGTGGACAGTGGATTGTCCCTTTAACTATATACAATTCTATACCTCTATCAATCAGCCAACTGTTAATTTATTATTTTATGACACCATCAAGCATTTATCAATGTCTTCCATTATGTATCTGATAACTAATCACTGATCTATTCCTTTATAGAACTATCAGATTTATAGCTTACTCTCCATCTAGGAAACCTCTAACCTGATATTCTGAGAAATTATTATTCTATTGGTCTATATTTATAACACTCTTAGCTATCCGTTTCCTTCAGTATATACATTTGTCAATTATCCGTGTGTGTGTGTGTGTGTGTCTGCAAAGTTTGTTTGTTTGTCTACCTATTTATCTTAAGTAAAAATAAAAAAATAAAACATTTTTTTTTTCCCCTTCAGGTGAATTCCCAAATGGAAAAAATAGAGTTAAAATCTTCAAAAATTGTACAACTCGAGACAAAAATCAAACAGTTAGAAGAAGAGAGAGAGAAGCAACTCTTTCTAAGTGCTGAAAATTCCGCTAGTCTGACAGCCCAAAAATTGCAGAAGAAGGTCGAGAGACTCCAGGGACAGCTTGGTGACATGAAAATTGCTAATCAAAAACTTGCGGCTCAGCTTGTCGATATGAACGATCTAAAGGTGAATACAGCACTTTAGGAAGTTTAGTGAAGAATTATATGGCGATTTACTCACATAAGCAGCACTTCACAGCAATACTCAAGTTAAACTCAATACAGCGAGTATTGAGACATTGTTACTTACACTCGTTTGGTATTTTATCTTTAAAACTTTTTTTTTCATTATTTGCGGTTTAATTTGATTTTAACAAGTTGCTATTTTGTGGTGACGTTTTACTATCCGTTATAATTATCACATACATCTAGCATTTAGTAAGTGTTTGAACTTTATCTTGAAAATTATGTAAAATTTCCCTTTTAACCAAAAACTTGCATTCTACACTGATCAGCCACAACATTAAAACCACTGACCGGTGAAGTGAATTACATTTATTATATCGTTACAATGACATCTGTCAAGCTGTGGGATATATTGGGAAGCAAGGGAACAGTCAGTTCTTGAATTCCATGTGTTGGAAGCAGGAAAAATGGGCAAGCGAAAAGATTTGAGTGACTTTGACATGGGCCGAATAGTGATGGATTGACGACTGGTCAGAGCATCTCCAAAATGGCAAGTCTTGTGTGGTGGTAGTACCTACCAAAAGTGGTGCAAGAAAAGACAACCAGTTAACTGGCGTCAGGATCATGGGCGCCCAAGAACATTAATGCACGTGGGGAGCGAAGGCTAGCCTGTCTGGTCCGATTAAATTGCTCAAAACAGTACAGTATACAAAGTCCCCAATAAAATAATTGGGATTTTGGAATAATTTTCCATTGGCTTCAAAACCAAATGTTAATTAACAGCTATCATGATGTAGATAGCACAATAATTGTTTGCTGTATGTAGAACTTATAAAATGAAAAGGACCATTTGCATGCTGTATTATCTAGAGGTAGGCATGCCAGCATTATCGCTGTAAGAAGCTTATGGGAGATGTAGTCCACAGCATCTGGAGTGCCGAAGGTTGTCTACCCCTGACCTAGGATGATGAAACGACACTGAAATATTAGTGGGGGGAAAATAATATAAATATAAATAATCGATGTTCACAATGCTGCAAATCTTTTCATCTTTTAGGAGAAAACCAACCAGCAGAGAAAGACTATCGAGGAGCTCAGCAGATCTTTAGAAAAACTGGCGAAAATTAAGGAAATGGCGGCCAAAAAGGTGGTAAGCTTGAAGACCGAACTGGACTATGACAAACACGAGCATTTTGGAGATGTATTACGGAAACAACACCTGGTGGATTCAGTCACTAATGAGCTGCACACAGCAAAGAGGGCACTTGAAGAAGTTGCGAGGAGAGAAAAACAGGTACACTCCTCGATATTAAAGTGAATCATTAGTATCTTTTTAGCAACTCAAAAAAAAGATGATTTAATAGTTTTTAGCTGCAAGTTAGCTCATAGTGCAGGTACTCAAGAAGTTTAAGAGACTTTATACAATAACCTCGAAAAAAAAAAATACAAAAAGGTTTTATGTCCCGTAGTTCAGTCCTTCACAAGCATGGTTTTTAAATCTATCTTCATAAGGGAACATTATAGGAGCTGTTCTTTTTTCCCCCTAAAATGCAATTAGGAGGTGTTTTTAGACATGTAGAAGAAGAAACTGTGAAGAGGATTTACAAGAATTAATTACAAAGTTGGCAAGTTGTAATGGTGTTTTTTTTTTTTTGTGTTTTGTTTTTTTTAACTAAATTGAATTGCTGATTAGCTACATAAAACGTCCTGATTATAAGATTTTTAAAAATTATTTTTATTTCATTATTTTATTTCCTGCAGCTTGTTGATTTCAGAGAAACTATTACGAGGATGATGGGTTTTAACATTAATTCACTGGCTGTGCCAGACTATGAGATTTTCGAGCAACTGAAGCGTGTTCTACGGGCTCATGGTCCTGTAAATGATGGTGCAATAGATAGGTCCAAGTTGCCGTATGGTTTTAGGACGGGTGACGGTGAGCAGGAGTACACAGTTCAACACGTAAATTCATTTAAAAATCCTAAGTTTTAAATGGACAAACAAACCAATATTTATATTGCAATACACGCAAACAGTCACATTTTAATCTCAATTAGCTGTAGTTTCTCTTTTTTTTTATCCAAACACAAAAAATTTTTACATTTTCAGAATGCAATTGGAAACTAATTTTATTTTACCAAAGAAACTACACAAATATATAATCAGCTGAACACATCGGTGATGGCCACATTTTTTATTAAAAAATCTCCTTAAATGAAGAGCGACCAGTGCTAAATAATCTGGATTCTCCAATCTCTGATCTACAAGTAGAATTACATTTGTGCATAAGTGGTTAAATCCAAATTTAAAAATGTTACGACAATATGTTAAATTAATACTACATCTGTTATTTGAATTTTGGTTGAAGTTGTGTTGTGTGGTTTATCTATAAACTGGAATATAAAAAAAAAAAACCAAAAAAAAAACCTTTGATAAAAATTCGATATTTGGCCAAACATTCATATTTTGACTTATTTTACATCTAAACTAAATTGCACATGTGTGTACCTATAAATTCTATAAATTGTAACTTTTATTCTATTCTTCCGGCTGAGAAACACAAGATATCACCCACCACGGGAAAAAATTATCGATCCAAAAATACTTTTCTTAAACTTCACAGTGTTCTCAAGTTGTTGGGCTTACAATAACTCCACATGTTTAGTGGTTTTCTAATTTATTGCCTGTCAAATAGCTACTGTGAATAAGGATCTAGCTCCTATTCAGCTGAAACAGTTAGTGGTAATAGACATAGTCATAACCTGTTCAAACCTCAGAGTGACCGGTCTCTTTCCCAGAAGAAACAATATTTGATATGCAAAATAAAAGTACTCTTATCCATACATATATCATATTGTTGTAGTATCTAATCAAGTGGACTAATACATATATTTATAGAATTCTCACTGAGCTCATTTAAGATGCGAATGATGACCCATTTTGATTATATGGTTTTATGGTATTTTGATTTGTGGGTGTCAAAGTCAAATTTGTTAAAAAAAAACAATGTTTCATTAATATACATGAAATAAAATACATTTATTATTTTAATTTGAACTTGTAAGGGTAACATAATATTCAACTAAAATACCTGGATTTCAATTGTTTTTTTTTTTTTTTTTTAAATCGAGATTGCTACAGTATCTCCTAATGTAGACACATAAGACACAATTTCATATCTGAATTTATACTATTCTGGTCTAAATTATTGATTGTTGCCTACTTTTTCTATGGAGAAACTACTGTGTTAATATAAATCTACCAGACTATGTTTTTATGGCCTTAACTCAGTATACCTAGAATATGTGAACTAAAGCCCACAATGCAGTGTGATGCACACCCGCGGAGGGTGGTCCCTAGGGGCAATTGAGATGGCTTTCCCACTTCCCCAGTTTTGGAAGCAAAAAAAAAGAAAAAAGGAAAACACCACCATCATTAATCATTACCAGCCACCTCTGGTCACACAGTGGAGTCCTGGCCATTTCGAAGGACAAGCAATGCACGTGTACACCCCGATGGTGATATTCAATGCAGATGCAATGATTCTCCCACTGGGGAAACTGGGACTGGCTGAGACAGTCACTGCTCTATGAATCTCTCTAACAATCTCAGCATTTGGCACATATTCAAAGATATAGACATATTCAAATATATTTAATGAAATTGTATGAATTATTTGCATGGGTAGTTTAATTGAACTGAAGTGTCCCATGGGGCAGTGGTTCCCAACCCAGTCCATGGGAACACCAATGGCCAAGATTCTTACTGTATTTATATTGGAAGAGAATTGAGGAATGGCTTACATTCTGTACTGATGGTTTGTCTTGAGGATTGCAAAGCACTGCCTTATGGTACTTCTATATATATATATATATATGGTTTTATTGCTATCCATAAACTTTGGTATAATAAACAATTTATTTACTATTAATATTACTGTGCTTTGCTGCTGGTATTGTGTTTAGTTATACTTAATTCCATATCCGTTGTTATCATTTGGGCAGCTATATGTTTTAGAATTGTTTAGGGTTTTGAAAAATGATTACTATAGGCAATTGTTCATATATTATGATTACCATTTTATTTGTTTTTGCACAAACGTGGATCTTACATATTCTGTATATATGTGCTTCTTGTCTTGTATAATTAATACTGTTACGTGCAATTACTCCTTTTTGTTTGCATTTAATTTCACAATTCCCTCCCCCCCCAAAAAAAACAAATCCCACATTATCTCTTACTTCTTCATTAATGGTGTCTTGGGCCAATTGTAGTGTTTTATAGGAGTTATGGGATAAAAGATAGTTTTTAAGAAACGTTATCTTCTTTTGTCCCTTGCTGTGTGACAAGTAACAAACGAACATCAGGGAACATCACGCACTACAAGTCAATGAGGGGAAATGGTTAGAGTGTTTTTGAATTTTTTTTTATAATTCTTTATTTTTGTGCGCCATAAGAATACATACCTACACTTCTTGCTGCTGTGTGATTGGCTGAGTTTACCTTTGAAATGTTTATAAAAGAATAAATATCACAAGTTATGGATATCGCAGGTCTTCCAAATTAATAACATGAATATTCTAGGAACAATAGAGGAGATTTATCAAAGTGTCAATCTGTTTATATTTATTAAATAAAATGGTCTAAAATGTGTCGAGTTTTCTCTGCCTAAATTCCGCCATTTTCACAGAAATATCCATTTGAGAAAAGACCACCACATTTAGAGTGGAGGGAAAATAAGAGAAGTAGACCAGAGCACTTTCCTGGGGGAAGTAAATAGTGACAGGTTGTGAAATTTACCCAAAAACATTTATTTGAAAAATGACATTGCGCAAAAGAATAAGAAACATGGATGGATGAAGAAACACGATAGATTTACTAAATTGCTCCAAAATACACCACAGATACAATACTATCTGTAACACTGATTATTAGTCCCAATGTTTTTGCTCCTCCAAAGTAAGATGTCCCCGGGCTATCCCGGTACTGTACCAGACTGTAATGTTAATCTTACTATACTTTTAGGTTTAACTCTTTAATGTAAAACATTAGTAGATCGGGCAATGTTTACATTGAGGAATTAAAACACCTCTAGTGACTGTCTTCCTGACAGTAAAGGCGCTTCCACTGTGAGACAAAGTCTGACTCCGATTTCACAGCTAAGCTCCATTGTATTGAAGAAGAGTAGAGCTGACCGCGCATGTGCTTTTATATCGGACATTTAGAAGCATTGGTATCACATTGTGGGAGATGGATAGAGCGGCAGTGGGACTAGATCTTGGCACTGGGGAAAAAAAATAGGAATTAGCAGATTCTAATTAAAGAGAACACGGTAGCATTAAAGGGACAATATAGTCACCAGAACAACTACAGCTTACTGCATGTGTTCTGGTGAGTAGAATCATTCCCTTCAGGCTTTTTGCTTTAAACACTGTCTTTTTGGAGAGAATGCATTGTTTACATTACAGGCTAGGGATACCTCCACTGGCCACTCCTCAGATGGCTGCTAGTGGTGCTTCCTGAGGCAGTGCTGCTTAGTGTGCAGCACTGCCATTCATTGTCTCCACCCTCTGCATGCAGACACTGAACCTATCTCAAAGAGATGCATTGATTCAATTAATCTCTATGAGGAGATGCTGATTGGTCAGGGCTGTGTTTGAATCACGCTGGCTCTGCCCCTGATCTGCCTACTTCACAGTGTCAGCCAATCCTATGGGGAAGCATTGTGATTGGCTCAGAACAACACTTCTGATGATGTCAGCAGATAGACCCAGTTCACAGGCAGATGCAGCAGCTTCAGAGTTGAATATAAGTAAGATGTTACTCTGTTTAGTGAGGCAAGATGGGGTAAGGGGTGCTAGATGGCGATTTTAACATGTTTGTGTTCCTGACAGTATAGTGTTCCTTTAAGAATACAGGTTTTTATTTCTAACACTATAGTGTTCCTTTAAAGACAATGCAACCTCGGTTTTAAAAAAGATTAATGCAAATTATAGGTGATTTTTCAAAGTTTTTTTATCCTGTGGTGTAATTTACAGAGAAGTGATGGATCCTCTAAAGTTCTACTATACTATGTCAAACAGTTTGTCCTTTCATGACAATTTAATATAATGGATTTGTGTGCACTTTACTAAACATTAATTAATTAATAAAGAGCTTCCATGTTGAAATATTATTTAATATGATTTCTAGGAATTCAACTTTCAAAATATATCAAAAATGTAGGTTTAATTTACACAAGGTAAAATAAACAGGTTCACTTTAAAGCTTCTAATGTATTATTTAGTTATTTAATTCAAGACTGTTTTGATACAAAGACCAGATATTTGTTTTGGTACATAAAATGTATTCTTGTCGTGACAAATACAACGTAATCTTAAATAGTAGAGAATCCAATGTCACATATACAAGCGCTGGCTGGGAGTATAGGAACGGAGTGACGTAACATGACTCTGTTACTACATTGGCACGTTGTAAAGAGAAAAGAGAGAAACTAAGCTGAAACAGAGAAACCAAGGGGTTAATATGTATCTGTCCCAAAGGTTCCCTGTAATTGCAGTGCAACCCAAAAGAAAGTAATTAAAAACTAACTTTTAATAAATTCCTTCTAAAAATTCGAAGTTTAGAAAATAAGTAATGGTATCACACAAAAAATAATAATAATAATCAAGTGAAAAAACGGAGAGAGAGGAGAATAGTACTTGCAAAATGACTAGGTAGTACACAGAACAAGAGAGAGAGAAAAAGAGGGATTGCCTCATAGTACTAAAGACATCCAATAAAAACTATTGTAAAAGGAGGTCTAAAGTCTGTCTTGCTGTGAAGCCTAGTGTAATGAGAACTATCTCCTAACTCCCATAAAACTCAGGTTTAGAACACCTGCCTGAATGTAACAGAAAGAGAACCTCTATAGAAGGTAAGCAGAGGTATAAATCGAAGTATAAATGAATAAAAGTGAAGAGAGGGTGGTCTGCTAAGAATGTCCTGTATAATCTAAACTAGCTGCAGCATAGTTCCCAGTAAATCACCAACCACCCGCTCACTAACTACACCCGACGCGCGTTTCGCCACAAAGGTTCATCAAGGGGATACGTTGGCAATGAAGCCAGCATGCCAACATCACTGATATTTGCCCTGGTTGGGGATGCACTCTATGTAGGGCAAACCAAAGAAGTACAGAGTGCACGCAGAGCAGAGGACGACCAGAAGGAATGTGTTTCACGAGGAGTTCACTGGAATGGAGGAAAAGTAAGTAAATGTTAATATTTTACGCTGAGTGCATCATATATCTTTATAATACACTGTGTATTCAATGTATACAGAATATTTTTTCCATTACAGGTAAAAAAAAATGCAGATTCCTCCTATTTTAACATAATAATTTATTTCTGTTTATGCAGCCCAAGTCACACCTCCCTGCCTGTGACTGACACAGTCTACAAGAAAAAATGGTTTCATTTACAATCTCTCGCTCCGTTAACTGATCTTTAATCACACACAGAAGTCTTGTGCAGGGTTTAGAAGGCTATGAACAGAGATGGAGATAAGAAACTCAAAAAAAAAGAAAAGTGCAGTGAAGAAAGTGTAAATATCCCATCTCTCTTTACAGGAAATGTGTAGGGAGACTGTGTAGGTCACATGCAGGGGAGGTGTGGCCAGGGCTGCATAAACAAAGTGACTTAACTCCTAGATAGCAGAGAATTGAGCAGTGAGACTGCAGGAAAGAGAGCTATAACCATATATATATATGGTTAGAAGACTGTAAACCAGCATCTGTAATGACAGGTTCACATTAATTCGAATATATACTGTACATTTGGTTGCAATACAACAATTTTAAAATAAACAAACATTCTTATAAAATAATATAATATAAAACTAAAAATTGCATAGTGTGGGTCTCTTTAAGGACTTTTAAGGTTTTTGTTGTTTTTTTTAAACAGCGTTTTTGGCTTAGTCTTTTTTATGTTATTGGCAACTTAATTTTAAGTAAACAAACTATTTTATTACCAAAATTATGATCTAAAAAATACTGGAGAACTCTCGCCATTCTTTAAACATTGTAACTATTTGTGATATTTTTTTTTTTACTTTTATTTTTTTAGCAGACTTGTGTAAAGAATTTTATTTTATGCTTGGGCGCTCACTTTTAAAACAGGACGTGTCTGTAAAACTCAACAAGGGGTGCGGTATACAAAGTATCATGGCTTCCCCCAGACAGCTTAACATAGCAAACCTAATTTATAGCACATTACATTTTATAGATATTTCCTATCGTAGGCTTGTAAATATTACACACTATATATCTATATCAGACACATTATTATATATCTGCTGTAATTTTTCTTTGATTATTATTATGCAAAATATATAAAAAAAAAATTATTATTCCTTTCTGACTAAATCTTGGATTAAACTAATCGTCCAATGTAAAACATTAAATCATATCTGAGACAACACTTTTATGAATTATTTTTTTCCAGGAATTATTCCAATACAGTTCTTGTATCCAAATGTTAATCTTACGGAAGTGCCAGTTATTATACCTGCTCTTCTGCAATTCACCACTAGATGGTGCTCGGGTCCCTTAATCTAAATATCAATAATTTGTGACCACCCACACCTCCAAAGATTTTAGAAATGGTCTCTGAGTAACAGGTGGTTGGAAAATTTGTCACAGAGTAATGAGAAGACTATTTACAATTGTTTAAACACTGCATTGTAGGTGGTTTGAATAAAACAGGACAACGTATACTAATCAGAGCAGCCACTATTCTTCTGTTGCTATAGACAAGGTAAGTATTTATTTTAATTATATAAATGTATCTGATAGTGTGATATCTTCTTATAAAATATTTCTGTAAATAGAATATAGAAAGTGTTCTGAATCTGTTATTTCCTCTTCAGACATTTACAAAAAATATATATATTATTTTTTAACACGTTTTAAATATGTTGGGAATAAGAAGAGAGCAGATTTGGATTCAAGGACTCCCTGCGGGGAATAGATTTATAAGTTATGGACTATAAATGTCAGGACGTAACATTGTTGAACTTCTTCATGCCTTCCTGTTGCTGATTATTCTGAATTTATTTATAAAAGTAATTTATGGTAGGATGTAATTTAATCTAGAAGGTGGTTTAGGAAATATTATTTTAAAAAAAGGAGTTCTTTTACAAGGAATGCATCCAATGCCGAGGATCGGTCACTGAGTGCATCTTCGTGAACACCAAAAAAAAAAAAAAAAGACCACCACCATCTGGTGGCATATTCACTAAACTTGTCAGTTGTAGTGGATTGAAAACCAAATTACAACATAGACAGGGTTATTCAGTGAAGTGAGAATTTATAGTGAATTTCTATTCTCCAAGCCAAAATTCTCCAAATCAGATATGCCTTCAGTTTAAATACTCAGCCCTTAAATTTGAAATTCACTTTGAATCCTCACTTTAGTGATAAAACCTGTTGTTCTAATTTCAATATGTTTTTCACATTGGTTAATTGAGAAAACTTTGTAGGTCAGCTACGTATGGCATAAATTTAACTAGAAATATTTCAATCTCCAAAATGTCTTACTTAACCCCTTAAGGACACATGATGCGTGACATGTCATGATTCCCTTTTATTCCAGAAGTTCGGTCCTTAAGGGTTTAGATTCTTGATTAAATTCACCTGAATGGACTGACCTCCACCTGTTAACCCTATCATGCTGGGAATAGAGAGTGCTCCAAACTGATACTGACATAGAAAGCCTCTCTAACTCCTCGGCAGTATGCTGTATGACACCGGAGAATGTATTATTAAGGGTTTGTCAATAAAACATTAAAGAACGACTCTTGAGGACGCAGAACATTGGACTAGTGTATGTTCTGCGCTATTTGTTGCTTTTCGAATAGGACAAGCAGTTGCTAGGGATGTCTACGGTATTAATTATTTTAACACCAGTAGCTTATTCTTTGCAATACACATGGTAATGTAAGATCACTATAATAAAGTTATAGCAGGGGTGCTAGACCGAATACTTTGCTTCTGTCACCCACAGTGACGTTTATATTTTCTGTAAATCATCGCTGTGCATTGCTAAGCAGTATGCTAAGTATTTGTCTAACAAATTTAAGTAGAATTTGCACATTTGAGGCCAAATAAGCAAAGGTAGAAAAACATCTCATTTGGACATTTGTTGCAGTAATTTGGACATTTTGGCCTAGACGTTTCCCAAATCATTCTTCGTGTGTTCTCCCCAAAAAACATAGTTCTATTCTATTTCCATGAAATTGTATCTGCAGCCCAGCAGGGAAACGGTTATTAGAGGGATCCTTAATAATCAAAATGCAGGCTGCAGAATACCTTTCAGCATCTGTTTATTCAGTACAACCTACAAAATATGCTGGTTCCCAGGGATCAGACAAATCCATTTCTGTCATAAATCTATTTTTATGTCATTGTCATGTGCCATAAGGTATTCATTTAGTCTGTTTTAACTACTTCTTTGCAGAAACGCAGAGGGAACACTAAGGGAATTAAATATAACAGTTTAGAATGTTACTGGTCTATGTCTGACAGAATTGAGCTGTTTCCATGGATATTTGCAAAAAAAAAGAATCAAATATAAAAAAATGGGCTCAGCTTAACAATCTGTAGTTGGCAGCGCATTTTACTTACTTGTGTTTTTGTCAATATTTACTAAGTTACAGATAAGTTCTCTCTGCAGTATTATTGATGCTATGGTCTGGTTTCTCAACCTGCAGGGATGTAGAATTTGTATCGCCCAATGCCCGAGATATGCAGTTCCAGGCACCGGGCAAGTTTGTTTTGGCATTTGCCCTGCTATGGGCAAGAGACAGGGCTACTAGAAAAATGCCAATTTTTGGAGCAGGGAATGTGAGCCCTATACATCCATCCCTTGCAGACCTCAGCTGCTGATTCCGTGGTTCCGGTGTGTTCTTGTGAGTCAGAGCACATTGCAGGCTCCTAGCATGCACTCTGACACAATGAGTACAAAACCACGAGGAGAAAAATTACCAAGGTCCCAGTCTGAGACATGTCCTCCATGTATTGGAGCCCATTTTGGCTTAAGTAGGAGATTTAGCACACACCACACTACAAACAGACAGCACACACACACCACACAACAGCCAGCTCTCACACCATTATATACAGAGAGCACACACACACATACAGACACAAAACATACAGCCAGCACACACCACACTACCTACAACCAGCGCACACATAACATACAGCCAGCACACACCACACCACATACAGACAGTGCACGCACACACCATACAGCCAGCACACACCATACAGCCAGCACACACCACACTGCATACAGACAGTGCACGCACGCACCATACAGCCAGCACACACCACACTGCATACAGACAGCGCGCACACACACCATACAGCCAGCACACACCACACTGCATACAGCCAGCACACCAACAACATACAGCCAGCACACACCACACAGAAAGCAGACACACAACATACAGCCAGCATACACCACACTACATACAGATAGCGCACACATAACATACAGCCAGCACACACCACACTGCATACAGACAGTGCACGCACACACCATACAGCCAGCACACACCACACTGTATACAGACAGTGCACGCACACACCATACAGCCAGCACACCAACAACATACAGCCAGCACACACCACACAGAAAGCAGACACACAACATACAGCCAGCACACACCACAATACATACAGACAGCACCAGGGCTCTCTTTAACGCAAGGCAAACTGGGAAGTTTCCCCGAGCCCAGTTACTCCTGGGGGGGGGCAACAATTTCTTTTAGGATGTAGTTAGGGCCACTTGGTGGGCGTTTGTCAGCAAGGGACCAGTTGGGCGCTGTGGCCCTTTATCAGTTCAACCGGTCCCCTTTCACATCAGCAGCATGGGAGGAAGTGACAGCTGGTCTCTTCCTCCCACAGAGACTAGTGTTGCAAGGGAGGCAGTGAGGAGGGGGAGCCGAACAGGAGTTCCAGAGCCTAACTCCCAACCACCCCAGCCAGCACACTGGACCCAAGGGAAGCTGCCCTCCTGCAAAAGGTAGGCAACAAGTGGGTGCCCTTAAAAGTATAACTTTTGCATATGTGTCAGTATGTCTGTCAGTGTGTGTATGTGTGTGTGTGTGCGTTTCAGTATGTCTGAGAGTGTGTTTCACTATGTCTGTGTGTTAATGTGTGTATCTGTATCTCTGTATCTGTATGTGTGTCAGTGTATGTATTTGTCTGTCTGTGTATCTGCATGTGTCAGGTTGTGTGTGTGTGTGTGTATCTGTTTCATTGTGTGTATCTGTGTGTATCTGATAGAAAAACTGGACACAGTCTTAGCTCTGCAATGCAATTACATTGCAGAACTAAGGGGGGCAGGGGCCATGCACCCAGACCACTTCAATTAGATGAAATGGTCTGAGTGCCCAGCAATGTATTTTCCATGAGGCTAACAAGGCATTTCCCAAAGGTAGGGAGACTGGGTGGACTTAAATCAAAATTTAAACAATATATATTTAATTTGTAAGCGTGTGAGACAATGTGTGTGAGTGTGTCAATATCAGGGTGTCTGTCAGTGAATGTGTGTATGTGTGTCAGTGTCTGTGAGTGAATGTGTGTCTTTCACTGTGTGTCTGAGTGAATGTGTGTGTGTCTGTGAGTATGTGAATGTGTGTGTTTGTCACTGTGTGTCTCAGTGAATGTATGTGTCTGTCATTGTATGTCTGAGTGAGTGTGTAGCTATTAGTGAGTGTATGTGTCTGCCAGTGAATGTGTGTGTCTGTCAGAGAATGTATGTCACTGTATGTGTATCTGAGAGTGTGTGCCTGTCAGTGAGTGGGTGTGTCAGTGTTTGTCAGTCAAACTGCATGTTCATCTTAAACAGGTAGGGATGGGGCAAATTTAGATTGGGAGGGTGCCCGCGTTTCGTCATGCCAAGGGCAGCACAAAACCCAAAATACTCCACTGGGAAATGGCACAGATGGAAAAACAAAACAAATGTATGTATTTTCTTTACCAAGAAATTAGAGAGTTACATTTTCACCCCGAAGAAAACACTTCTAACACAACTACAGTGACAGGGCGATGCACCCTGCAAAGACCTTACGCAGTACTCTAACCACCTAGGTGAGATAAAATGGTTATGAGCTTAAAGTCAACCTTTAATTAAACCCTCAGTCTCCAAATGTACATGCTAAGAGAGGAGCTGGGGACTTCGACATTGTGATCCTACCCCCTCAGCCCCCCCAATATTTCCATTTAACTTTAGTAAACTCAGCTTCACATTAATCATTTCATTCTTCTATATTTGATCAGATTTGCAGACACAATGCGTCCTATTGTTTTTGCAGTCCATTATTTTGTTTGTTTATCATGATGGAGTATTGTGTTCTTATAAAGTATTCTTAGAAATCCAAATTTTTCACATTCAGAAACATTAAAAATACAATTTATCTCAGTTGATGTGGGTCCTTATTTGTTCCCCGGAAAAAAAAAAAATTTAAATATGCACTTAAAAATGTTCCTTTTGTACAAAATGTTTCAGATTTGATCATGAATTGGAGTTCAAATAAGAGAAACCAGAAAATGACTTGCATTAGAAAACATGACTGGCATATTGCTAAAGGGATACTAGAGTGATAGTAATACAAAGCTGCATTCCCAGTGCTATAGCTCCCTCGCTGCCTCCCCTCATCGGCATTAAAAAAAAACAAAAAAAACAACTTTGTGCACTTACCCGTTCCGTTCCCAGCACCAATGTCCCTCAGTGCTAGGTTTGCGCTCCACCTACGCCAACGTCATCCGGCCGGGAGCGGAACTAATGCGCGGTGAGCTTTGTAAGCACATTAGGACCTCCCAATAGGAAAGCATTGAATCAGTTCTTTCCTATGCGGAAATTGGGGATGCTGGAAGCAGAGTGTGAGGACGTCCAGTATCAGGTAGGCGACTAAATGTAGTTTAGCAAGCAGGAAGTGCCTCTAGTGTCTGGGAGAATTGCAATGTTTTTTATTGCAGGACTAAGGGAAACATGGACACGTCACCCAGACCACTTCAATGAGATGAAGCGGTCTAGGTGCCTATAGTGTCCCTTTAAGGGCCTAGAATTTCCATACCTGGACAAACAGGGCATTGCCTATAATAAGCCATTGTAATATTCTAGATTGTAAGCTCCTTCGAGCGCGGGCATGGACAACTTCTGGTTCTTTGTTAACACTTGTTTGTTTCTCAGCTGTTTTCTGTTCTATCTCCACATTCAAATTGTGGTATATAAGGTTATGTAGTCACTTTAACTTAATTTTATGTGTTATTAATATTTTTTTTTCTTCTAGTGAATGAAAAGCATTGGAAGCTTTGGAGAAGACACTTTGTCACTGAAAATATGTCCACGTACATGCACAGGGATTATTCTCAGTTGCAGCCTGTAGAGCACATTGTACATTCAAAAGTGGATATTAAAAGTTCTTCATCAGACTTGACTTCGTCAACGTCTTACAGTAGCAATCAGACTGGAATGTCGGTTGAGCAAAGTCCTGCGTACTTTCCTTCTTCTTATATGGATAATAGACATGACTACTCCATCGCTTTTTGTAATCCAACTGCTGTAAACTACAATATTCCCGGGAACTCCAGTGATTCGGAAAGTTCTGTAATGAGACAAGCTGTCAGTCCAAGTTTACTTTGGACGACCCCAGACCATGTGTCTCCTGTGACCTTGCATTGTCAGTCCTCGATGCTATATGCCGACCCACCAAGAAGTCCGTGGTTTGAACCCAAACAAGAAGAACACATCTTGCCTCTCAACAGGTTAGCACTTATTCCAGTTCCGAACACAATAAAAGACACCCCACTTTATAATACATTCTTCTAAACAGCAGAAAACGTCACATGCAACCACTCTAATAGTTAAAGGGACACTATAGTCACCAAAACAACTGTAGCTTAATGAAGCAGTTTTGGTGTATAGATTATGACCCTGCAGTCTCACTGCTCAATTCTCTGCCATTTAGGTGCTAAATTATTTTGTTTACATGCAAATTTAGCAATTCAGATGGAATTTGGACCCCCAAGCTTGGAGGAGGAATTCTTGGGGCCCTATGACATCATACATTTTGTGAGTGCAACCATATGTGATGCAGTATTATATATATATATATATATATATATATATATATATATATAGCTTGTATTACACTATGACTGTTATATTTAATTTTACCTCCTGGAAGCGTTCCTTTAGACAAGCTGAATTTATCGCCACACACCATTTCGTTATTTGTTTTATTGGTGGAGGGAGATATTTTTGTTGTTTTTATCTCCCTTGATGCTTTGCTAGCATTATGGTTGTAAGAGCAGTATGGGTGATGTAGTCCACATTATCTGCAATGCCAAAGGTTGCCTACCTTAGCCCTAGACTATCCCCCCCACCCCTCCAAAAAGTAGCTATAATATGGTATCCTGACATGAGGTACATTTCATTGTGATTGTGTACAGTACTTACTGTTGGTTTGTGAATAGGCTATAATAACGGTAAACCAATTCTTTGGTGCTTCTCAAAAACCACGAGTTAAAAAAAATAATAATAATGAGGTTAAAATTAGGAATATACATTTGATTTGGAATATACAATAGGAGTAGAATTGAAATAGAATTTTTTCTTACAACTTTATTTTTTAACACAAAATTGCAATTTATTAAAGTAATGAAATCTGCCCCATCAAGCTTAGTGTTGGCCTTTGTGCTCAGTTACTTTGCATTGAGACATCTTGTGTCTTGTTTCATGTGATTGCTTTACCTGTGCTGCCACCTGCAGGCCATCATGCTAATTAATTGGCTGATTACACCATGTAGCCTCTATCACTCCCTGCTATTGACTACCTATAGATTTGTATTTGCATTGTCTTTTGGATCCAGAAGACATCCCCACTAGATCCCATGGCTAGTTCTATGGTCTGATTTATACAGCAATTTATCATGTATTGTACTTACTGTGAACACCTACCTGAGCTACATCCATCCAGTAAGTGTAACCATACCATTGCTCTGTTTTCCTCATTTAACGATATATATATTTTCATTGAATTAATGCTCCCACGTTAAATAACTGAGAAGCAGATTTGGATACTTGGATTTAGTTTTATTGCAGCTAAAAATTAAACAAAAGCAGAATGTTAAAGGGACACTCCACTGCCCACATAGAAACATTAAATCACTGTTTAGTAGATAAACCCCAAATGAAAATTTGAACGTATTTAACGTATTCTCTTCTTTTCATTAGGTGTATATTTTAAAAGCTAAGTAGCCAGGGGTGTAACAAGGTTTATTTATAAAATTGCCCAAATAATCTTTTGAAATCTGCACTTTTTGTGAACTGGGGGGACAAAAAGAGGACACGCTCTTCACTTATAAATCTGGAGTGTCTCTTGAAGGAGTTCCCATCACTGAAGATTTCTCCACTTTATAAACCCTGGAAGGGTGATCAGCCTGGTCCTACCATCTGTTTGTGCGTGCGTTGCCGGGATATTTTGGGTGTTCTTACACTATTATAGCCGTATTATTGTATTGTTTCTACATACTCCATTGAATATTTTGTGGACGCAGGACATACATGAAAGCGAGAGAAATCTCAATGTATCCATCCTGGTAAAATATTTTATAAATAAATAATATTGTCCACTATACCATCCATTGTGGTTTTCCAGGTTTTTTTTTATATTCCTTATTTTTTTTATTTTTTTGGTTCTATTCACTTAATTGTGTGATTCTCTCCCACTTTTTTTTCTTATCGTTTTGATATATTTGTGAGATCCATTTGGGAGATCACATTCACGTTTTTTTTTTTTTCTCATTTATTGTTTTTCATAATTAGTGTTGCAGAGTTCGCCCCCCCACCTACATATTTAAAAGCAGCTTGCAAAACCTGCAGTTATCTTGTCTGTTGTCTCTGAGCTAAACAAACCACGAAGTAACAGGACCTGTCGCTTTCTTGAATACCTGTAGGGTGTAACCAGGTTAATTTTATAAAAGTGTAAATTTCTATTAAAATCCACTCTTGTTGTAAAATTTTAAAAAAATTGCTTCAGGGGCCAAAGTGTCCCTTTTAAACCCAAACTTACATACCACTATTAACTGGCAGACGCTGGCATCATGCCCTACCCCCTGTATTTTATCAAATCGCCAATCGGGTGGGGGGGTCTTTTTACCCCACTCCAGGTTCATAGAGGTCTCTGACCCCACTTTATTTCTAAGAGATCTGAAGTTCTTCATTCATTCTCTAGGTTGTTGTGTTTCAGTGAAAAATCCTTAGTAATTCTGACACATTTACTGCCCGCACTGCATAACACCGTGGCAGGTATATACACATATCACATTGTGACAGATTATGCAAAAATGCAATTTTTATCACTTTATCGAGCTACACTTCTGCTCTTCAGAAATGTTTCAGATTTGAAAACTGTTACAAACGTGCCTCACTTTGTTCTTGAGTATAAAAGCCGTTATATGTTATAAAGACAACTTTATACCTGCTGTGTAGGTGTAGTTTAAAACCAAATACATTCTACTTGGCTTATATGCATTCAGTATGGGTACTGCCATGAACTCGGCTGCTCACAGGGGGCGCTATTACTCCTACACCGAGAGTATAAAAACTGCTCATTTCAGCATCCTTGTATGGTTTGCTTGGCACAATATATAACTGTCCAAACAAGAGAAGGAACACCAGGATAACTTGTTACCAAGAAAAACAGGAGTATAAATGCTTCCAGGATTCTGAACTGTTGATCAAAAAAAACTTCCAGAAACTTTGCTACATTTTGTAAAAACTAAGATGAAACTGTTCAAACTACAATGGTTTATATCACGTAGTGCAGTATTAAAGGAACACTATGCTGAACAGGGCACATTCTCACACACATATATATATAGTCAGGTAATGTGGCTGCACTCACGGATTTCCAATAAAAAATAACTTTTATTCCAGTTTCTTTAAAACAGATCAACGTTTCAGTCCATCTTGTGGACTTTCATCAGGATCCAAATTTTTTTTTTTTTTTTTTTTTTTATGCATTAAACCTCTTATAGTGAAAAAAAGTTGATTCGTAAAAAAAAAATACATTAGAAGCTCTGTTTACTGACCGCTCCGCACCGTGACAACACTGACACTCTCTTTACATTCTTAAAGAGCTCTTGGGATTATTCAATAAGCAGAGGTTTATAGGCAGCTTCACAGGGGTTCTGCTCTTTGTTAACTTATCAGATTTTATACTGCAGAAAGCAAACAGCTGAACTACATTTCCCAGGAAGCCTAACTTATGACATGACATTATGACATCGTGCACACAAGCATTTTATAATGTTGACAATTTACTCCACAAAATATTTTAAATTTCCATATTGAACAACCCTGCATAATGTTTTGTACTTTTTTGGTTGGTTGGGTTATCCCTTAAAGGACCACTATAGTGCCAAGAAAACATACTAGTTTTCCTGGCACTATAGTGCCCTGAGGGTGCCCCCACCTGCTCTGGGGAGAGGAAAGGGGTTAAATCTTACCTTTCTCCAGCGCCGGACGGGGAGCTCTCCTCCTCCTCCTCTCCGCCTCCGATCCTCCTCCTGGGCTGAATGCGCATGCAAGGCAGGAGCTGCGCGTGCATTCAGTCGGTCTCATAGGAAAGCATTTATAATGCTTTCCTATGGACGCTTGCGTGTTCTCACTGTGATTTTCACAGTGAGAAGCACGCAAGCACCTCTAGCGGCTGTCACTGAGACAGCCACTAGAGGATTTGAGGGTTGGATTAACCCATTTATAAACATAGCAGTTTCTCTGAAACTATGTTTATAAAAAAAAAAATGGGTTAACCCTCGCTGGACCTGGCACCCAGACCACTTCATTAAGCTGAAGTGGTCTGGGTGCCTAGAGTGGTCCTTTTAAAGGATCTCTAAACACACACACAAAGCATGTTTGTAAATGGGATCATGTATTAACTACAGCAGCAGATTTACTCACTTCATTGTGAGAATTGTCAGAACTTTAAAGTGATTGCAAAGTTAATTTCAAATTTAACACCAATATTGCCAAACTGAAATTATTCTCCTAATTGGCTACTTTAAACTAAACAGGCCTTTCCACAACACACAAAGCCTTTTAGATGTGAAGATGATGGCAACGTTTTTTGAGATTTCCAAAAGAAATTGGCACTTTTATAAATTAACCATGTTACACCCCCTGGCTGTCAATCAGACAACGGGTCCTGTTACTTCCTGGTTGTTTAGCTCGGTGGAGCCACACTTGACTCCGCATTTGCCCAGAGCTCCTGCCTTGCAAAGACTTCTCATTGAGCTGCATTTGGGAAGTTGGTGATTGGACAGACAGAGAAAGTCTGGTTGGGATTAGCAAAGGCTGCAGGAGAGATCTGCTGCTTTTACAAGCTGTTTTTAGATATATCACAATAAAAAATGCATAATAAAATACATGCGTGACTTAATTTGGGACATATCTACTAAGAAGTGGGGGGGGGGGTTGTTGTGGTTTTTTTTGGCAGTTTTTTTTAATTATAGTCCAGATTAGTTTACCCAGTTGTATTGTTGAGACCGTATGATGAGGTGAAAGTCACTTGAGGTGTAACTGACATGATGTTATTGGACATGACCACTGTCACAGCATTTAAAGGAATATTTTGGGCACCATGACAACTTATAAAAATTAAGTTGTTTTGGTGCCAGGAGGTTCTTGGCAATAGCTTACCTTTAGGGGTTAACCCCAAAGTCTCCTCTCCAGCGCCAATTCTCTCTGCCACATTCAGTTTCTCGAAATCTTCAGAACTGATACCTAGAAGAGCCACTGGGGAGGGCTGTTGCTGATTGGCTTAGTCATCTGATGTTCTAAGCCAGTCCGTAGCTCCCGATTCATGAAATCTACTTGACTAATGTATGTAACTTTGTCAAGTTGTCTCTCCCAGGCTTTCATGCTGAAGATTCTGAAAAAGTGGATGTGGAGAAGAAATGTTGGGGTTTTAGGGACACTATAGGCACCCAGACCACTTCAGATCATTGAAGTGGTCCCATGTCCCTCAACCCTGCAATGGTAATTATTGCAGTTTTTGATAAACTACAATAATTGCCTGGTTAACTCCAGCTCCAGTGGCTGTCTACCAGTCAGGCTCTAGAGGGACTTGCGGATGTTTAGGCGACTTTTGTTTGTTTAATGCGAGTGCGGTGATCATTGAGATAATACCTTATTGAGATAATACCTTCTTTTTAGAAATGGTATGTTTCTGGCTGGGCAGACTCTGTATGTTAGGGCTCACCGGCATGGGGGGCACAATGTTCGGGTGACCAGCATGAGGGGAATGCAGAGCACACCATGTCATGTAGCTTGGCCAATCTTTATTCACTACCTGGCCTGCCTGGAAGTTGTTAGGTGCGTTCAGCAAGCAGCTTTCTGTCAGACCAGGTATAAGATACAGAAGATCCTCTAAGGTTGGCCATGCTACATGGAGGTAAGTCAGCAACGCGGGAGGTGAGGGGGGAAGAGATTACAAAGAGGGTGGTGAGAGAAAGAGACTCTCAAAAGGGACTGGGGAAAACGCACACAGACACACAGATGGCCCGAGGAGGGGAAAGACACATAGGGGATCTAGAGGGGTTAGACGATAAAGAAGGGATAGAGAAACACAGAGGTGCTGGGGAAGAGGAGAAAGGGACACACAAGGGGCTGTGGAGGATGAGAAACACAAAAGGAGGAAAAAGGGGATATGATACAAACATTAAAAAGAGGTGATAAACACAAACTGGAATAAGAAATTCAATAGGGGGGGGAGGTTAATAGCCACATAAGTGACGATGCCATCCTCTTTCATAACTTGCATTCCGTCATTGCTTAAATGTTTTTATATTCATTGCTCCCATCACTATAAATTAACATTAGCAGGCTTATTCACTAAAGTGAGAATTCATAGTGAATTTCAATTTTAAAGGGACATTATAGTCACCAAAACCACTACAGCTTAGTTTAGTGGTGGTGTCTATTGCACGTCCCTATGGGCACTGTAAATGCAGGTTTTTCAGAGAAAAGGCAAAGTTTATATTACTGCCTAGTAAGAACTCCAGGTGCAGTCACTCAGATGGCCACTAGAGGTGCTTCCTAGTCCTGTGCTACATTCTATAAGGAGATGCCGATTGGTGCAGAGTGGCGTTTTGTCGCGAATGAATAATAGCCTCACAATCTCCGCCATAGAGGCACGGCCAGCTGTGGCAAGACCGGCGCAGCGATGGAGAAAAGGTACGTTTCAATAGCTAATATATATTCTATTATAGTGCAAGATAAACAATGGGAAAACCAGGGAAACTATTGCTCTTCACAGGACAAAAATAAATACTTTTGTAAAGTGGG
>OW240924.1:84284246-84581551 GCA_933207985.1 Pelobates cultripes
TGGTTTATATCACGTAGTGCAGTATTAAAGGAACACTATGCTGAACAGGGCACATTCTCACACACATATATATATAGTCAGGTAATGTGGCTGCACTCACGGATTTCCAATAAAAAATAACTTTTATTCCAGTTTCTTTAAAACAGATCAACGTTTCAGTCCATCTTGTGGACTTTCATCAGGATCCAAATTTTTTTTATGCATTAAACCTCTTATAGTGAAAAAAAGTTGATTCGTAAAAAAAAAATACATTAGAAGCTCTGTTTACTGACCGCTCCGCACCGTGACAACACTGACACTCTCTTTACATTCTTAAAGAGCTCTTGGGATTATTCAATAAGCAGAGGTTTATAGGCAGCTTCACAGGGGTTCTGCTCTTTGTTAACTTATCAGATTTTATACTGCAGAAAGCAAACAGCTGAACTACATTTCCCAGGAAGCCTAACTTATGACATGACATTATGACATCGTGCACACAAGCATTTTATAATGTTGACAATTTACTCCACAAAATATTTTAAATTTCCATATTGAACAACCCTGCATAATGTTTTGTACTTTTTTGGTTGGTTGGGTTATCCCTTAAAGGACCACTATAGTGCCAAGAAAACATACTAGTTTTCCTGGCACTATAGTGCCCTGAGGGTGCCCCCACCTGCTCTGGGGAGAGGAAAGGGGTTAAATCTTACCTTTCTCCAGCGCCGGACGGGGAGCTCTCCTCCTCCTCCTCTCCGCCTCCGATCCTCCTCCTGGGCTGAATGCGCATGCAAGGCAGGAGCTGCGCGCGCATTCAGTCGGTCTCATAGGAAAGCATTTATAATGCTTTCCTATGGACGCTTGCATCTTCTCACTGTGATTTTCACAGTGAGAAGCACGCAGGCGCCTCTAGCGGCTGTCACTGAGACAGCCACTAGAGGATTTGAGGGTTGGATTAACCCATTTATAAACATAGCAGTTTCTCTGAAACTATGTTTATAAAAAAAAAAAAATGGGTTAACCCTAGCTGGACCTGGCACCCAGACCACTTCATTAAGCTGAAGTGGTCTGGGTGCCTAGAGTGGTCCTTTTAAAGGATCTCTAAACACACACACAAAGCATGTTTGTAAATGGGATCATGTATTAACTACAGCAGCAGATTTACTCACTTCATTGTGAGAATTGTCAGAACTTTAAAGTGATTGCAAAGTTAATTTCAAATTTAACACCAATATTGCCAAACTGAAATTATTCTCCTAATTGGCTACTTTAAACTAAACAGGCCATTCCACAACACACAAAGCCTTTTAGATGTGAAGATGATGGCAACGTTTTTTGAGATTTCCAAAAGAAATTGTCACTTTTATAAATTAACCATGTTACACCCCCTGGCTGTCAATCAGACAACGGGTCCTGTTACTTCCTGGTTGTTTAGCTCGGTGGAGCCACACTTGACTCCGCATTTGCCCAGAGCTCCTGCCTTGCAAAGACTTCTCATTGAGCTGCATTTGGGAAGTTGGTGATTGGACAGACAGAGAAAGTCTGGTTGGGATTAGCAAAGGCTGCAGGAGAGATCTGCTGCTTTTACAAGCTGTTTTTAGATATATCACAATAAAAAATGCATAATAAAATACATGCGTGACTTAATTTGGGACATATCTACTAAGAAGTGGGGGGGGGGGTTGTTGTGGTTTTTTTTGGCAGTTTTTTTTAATTATAGTCCAGATTAGTTTACCCAGTTGTATTGTTGAGACCGTATGATGAGGTGAAAGTCACTTGAGGTGTAACTGACATGATGTTATTGGACATGACCACTGTCACAGCATTTAAAGGAATATTTTGGGCACCATGACAACTTATAAAAATTAAGTTGTTTTGGTGCCAGGAGGTTCTTGGCAATAGCTTACCTTTAGGGGTTAACCCCAAAGTCTCCTCTCCAGCGCCAATTCTCTCTGCCACATTCAGTTTCTCGAAATCTTCAGAACTGATACCTAGAAGAGCCACTGGGGAGGGCTGTTGCTGATTGGCTTAGTCATCTGATGTTCTAAGCCAGTCCGTAGCTCCCGATTCATGAAATCTACTTGACTAATGTATGTAACTTTGTCAAGTTGTCTCTCCCAGGCTTTCATGCTGAAGATTCTGAAAAAGTGGATGTGGAGAAGAAATGTTGGGGTTTTAGGGACACTATAGGCACCCAGACCACTTCAGATCATTGAAGTGGTCCCATGTCCCTCAACCCTGCAATGGTAATTATTGCAGTTTTTGATAAACTACAATAATTGCCTGGTTAACTCCAGCTCCAGTGGCTGTCTACCAGTCAGGCTCTAGAGGGACTTGCGGATGTTTAGGCGACTTTTGTTTGTTTAATGCGAGTGCGGTGATCATTGAGATAATACCTTATTGAGATAATACCTTCTTTTTAGAAATGGTATGTTTCTGGCTGGGCAGACTCTGTATGTTAGGGCTCACCGGCATGGGGGGCACAATGTTCGGGTGACCAGCATGAGGGGAATGCAGAGCACACCATGTCATGTAGCTTGGCCAATCTTTATTCACTACCTGGCCTGCCTGGAAGTTGTTAGGTGCGTTCAGCAAGCAGCTTTCTGTCAGACCAGGTATAAGATACAGAAGATCCTCTAAGGTTGGCCATGCTACATGGAGGTAAGTCAGCAACCCGGGAGGTGAGGGGGGAAGAGATTACAAAGAGGGTGGTGAGAGAAAGAGACTCTCAAAAGGGACTGGGGAAAACGCACACAGACACACAGATGGCCCGAGGAGGGGAAAGACACATAGGGGATCTAGAGGGGTTAGACGATAAAGAAGGGATAGAGAAACACAGAGGTGCTGGGGAAGAGGAGAAAGGGACACACAAGGGGCTGTGGAGGATGAGAAACACAAAAGGAGGAAAAAGGGGATATGATACAAACATTAAAAAGAGGTGATAAACACAAACTGGAATAAGAAATTCAATAGGGGGGGGAGGTTAATAGCCACATAAGTGACGATGCCATCCTCTTTCATAACTTGCATTCCGTCATTGCTTAAATGTTTTTATATTCATTGCTCCCATCACTATAAATTAACATTAGCAGGCTTATTCACTAAAGTGAGAATTCATAGTGAATTTCAATTTTAAAGGGACATTATAGTCACCAAAACCACTACAGCTTAGTTTAGTGGTGGTGTCTATTGCACGTCCCTATGGGCACTGTAAATGCAGGTTTTTCAGAGAAAAGGCAAAGTTTATATTACTGCCTAGTAAGAACTCCAGGTGCAGTCACTCAGATGGCCACTAGAGGTGCTTCCTAGTCCTGTGCTACATTCTATAAGGAGATGCCGATTGGTGCAGAGTGGCGTTTTGTCGCGAATGAATAATAGCCTCACAATCTCCGCCATAGAGGCACGGCCAGCTGTGGCAAGACCGGCGCAGCGATGGAGAAAAGGTACGTTTCAATAGCTAATATATATTCTATTATAGTGCAAGATAAACAATGGGAAAACCAGGGAAACTATTGCTCTTCACAGGACAAAAATAAATACTTTTGTAAAGTGGGGTAACTATGGCAATGTAATGAAAAGACATTGTTAAAGCTAATAACTGAGAGCGTAACCGCTTTGTTTTGTAGAAGTAGCAATTTAAATATCCATTCTAAATGTGTGACCAAGAAATGCATTCATAGAATTCAGAGTGCTGATTGAATTTACAATTTGTCTAGTCCTGACCTACATAGGCTGATATTTGGCGGAATGCTGAGACAGCCACGCATCTCTAAATTCTATATCGAGATTGAAGGATACGGAATCATGGAGGTCTGAGTGCTTTTTATGGGTGTTGCCAGAACCTTTTAAATTGAATTTTCCTCCTTTAAACATGATTCATTATTGTGTATTGGTTATTGTAATGTGTATAGTTTTATTTTTTCCTGAATTCTGATTTAAAATATCCTCCCTTCTCTCTCACCCTCATTTTACAAGTCCCTCTCAGTACAGATGTTCTAGAGCTGGAATTAGAATCTGGTGATATAGAGATTGAAACACAAGAGACCTCCAATATCTGCTTAATGCAATATTTATCTAACAGCCAACGTCCTTCTGACAGCCGAGGCTGCTGTTGGTTTGTAGAGGATGAGGATTGGAACCTTGTGAGTTAATCCTCTGGTTTGTTATGTTTTCGGATGCAAGGAAACACCAATATGACTAAAATACATTTTATTACATAGATCACCATAATAATGAAAAAATATTTACAAAAGTTAAGGAAGAATACAGCACCGATTAATACCCAACATCTGGGAAACTCCGGTCAGCCGTGGCTCAGGAGTAAATTAGTCGGCAAACTTCCTGCACAGCATGTCTGCTTGCAGGATGACGCTTCTGAACAAACCCCCACAAGTGCCACCTTTTTATAATTAAATAAAAAGGGGGCTAGATATCTAATTTATGCAAGTGATGTGCGCATTTCATACATGCGAGAGTGCAGCTTACAAAACATCAACCCACCCCAGAGTGCTGGACAGCCCCCCCCAAGTCATGTGATAACACACCTGCACTTTCGAAGATTCTAGAACTCTGGTCAGTGTGCTCCGAACATTGCAAAATCAGGATACTGTGCTGTTTTTTTTTTTGTTGTTTTTTTAACCAAATGGCTTTAGAGAAAGAGACGATCAATATATTTATACAATTAGCAATACATCCTTTGACATAAACAGAAGTCAGAGTGAGCTTACATTGAGAGGGGTACCTTGCAACAAGCCCTTGCAGGTCTGGGGGACTTGTCTATCTTGTATTATACATAAACTGCATGAATACATCTTATGTATGTGCAGGCATTATGTTTAAAATATTCCCAAATATTACGTGTGCATAGAAATGCCATCCTGCCTCACGTTGAGTCTTTTGTCAGTCTTAGACACATTTTACCAAAGTTTAGTAAAATAGTAAAATTCTTCTTTAAAACGTCCATACATGTGCCCAACACACTGTAGATGACATTAAAGGACCACTCCAAACTCATAATGCACTTCAACTTCACTTCAGCTAAAGCTTTGTGTCTGGAGTCTTTTGTTTTTATTTTGTTTTATTTTTTGTAAAAGTGCTGATTTCAATAGAAATTGTGCTTTTTATCAGAAACGCCTCCCGACTGTCAGACAGCTGGGGAGGTTTTTTGAATATTTTTATTTTTGCAGTGCACATAATGGATACAGACTGGCTTGAGGTACCCCAAAGGCATTCCTCGAGCTGCTTAACATAAATAACAAGTAGGGTAATCGCTAGGCAATGCACAATTTTATGGTATATAGTAGCAATAACGTTGGTGAAACCGAAGAGTAGTAAAATAGAGTAAGTAACAAGCGTATGACATATCCCCTTACTGCTAAGAGATAGGTACTATGTGTAGATAGTCATGGTAAGGTAAGGGGTATAGAAGAGTTTGCCACCCCAGACAGCCCCAACACCCTGGTTAGCACCCTATATGAATGGTAGCAGATTAGATTGCAGTACCCTCTGAACCTGGTGTAGCAAGCAAAGTAAGTATAAAGCTATCAGGTAACATAAGTATGGCAAACCAGAAGTCCAATATGGCCCCAATTCTGGGTAGGCGCTGGGGTCAGGGATCCATCTTGGTGGTCATCCTATCCCCCTTGTAGGGAATGTAGTGACCCAGAGTGTTTGGCTTCTCAGGCTGTTAGGCAGGGGAGACGTCTTCATATTTTTGTGCAGCAGTCGCTGTCTACTCCCCTCACCATCCCTGCGTGTTTCATTCGGCATGGTGCTGGGTTTGAAGAGCTTCAGGGTTTGCCGGCCGGCTAATTTTACCGCCTTGCGTCGCTTAGGCTGTCGTCGCTGTCTCCGGTATGCTGGGCTCGCGGTGTGTGCAGCAGGGCGCTTCGGGGAGTAGCGGGATGGTTCAGGAGGTGCCTTGATGGTCTCCGTGGGTGTCAGCCTGCTCTCCAGCGCCCTCCAAAAGGCGTCGAAGATTGCCTCCAGGCGCTGGTATGTGTCAGGTATCTCCCCTCCAGGAGTCAGCAGACGCGTGTCGTCCGCCATCTTAGGTAGTGCTCCACCTTGCTCGCGGGTGTTTGCGGCTCTGCTGCAGCTCTCCAATGGGGTTTGGGAGCCATCAGGGTGGGGACCGGGATAACCCCCACCGGTCCAAAGGGGGGGGTAGCAGGGCTCCAGGTACATGCTCAGCACTTTGATCGCGCCAGTCTGGGAGAGCGGCCGCCTCTCCCCTCCTCAGCGCCCACTAGGCCTCAGTGGATCTTGGTGTGTGGAGTGCTTGAAAAGGCTTGTTAGAAGCATTTGCAGGTCGGGTCTCTTTACATGTAGTTGAGGGTAAGTCGCTTGGTGCCCAGCTTGGGATATTTCTGTCAAAATAGCAAGTTTGCTTAGTGTGTTCCTGGGAGCTCACAACAGCTGGGGAGGTTTTATTCTGCTTCTATTAGGACCACAGAGTGGCAGGTGCTTCCTTTAAATGGCCTTGCAAACTGCCCTACTCAAAGGCATGAATTAGGAGAGTGTAGTCACATCTAACTGTGGAGTATAAATCATTCAGCTCTATATTGTGAAATGTGAATATCATACTAATTGATTGTTAAACCGCAAGCATGTATGCTCACATCTTCAGAAAGATTCCTCTTATTGAGAAACCTCTCAATGGTCAGTTCCCTGACACAGACCGAAAGCCATGCAAAGCAAAAAATACACACATTTAATTTTGGTGTATATCCACTAAATAATGGGGGGAAAAATGAATGTTTTAATACCAAGTAATTAAATTCATTAAATGGAATTGCAACACTGCATATGTGGTGATATAATTAAGACCCGTGTAGTATTATATATCAACAGAACATATGTATGTGTCACTTAGTTCTATGTAGTTAATAGAGTTTGTTGGTGCACAATATAATTGGAGAAAACAGGACAAACTGCGAGCAGACTTTATACGTTGGAGTCCTTTCACCATCTTTACCTGCAAACTATAGCCCATCAAATAAACAGGACTGGTAGATCACGGCCTACTCCTGCTCCGATCATTATATCCATGTTTTAAGATCTGTTCTTAATACCAAAATAAAACATTCTCGGTGGAAAGCCAATCCCTAAGATTGCAGAGTAGACACAACTAAGTCCATATCTTCTTAAAGGGTTTCTCCATCCACCATGACCACTTTAGTGGCAGATGTAGAAATCTTCTCCCTTACAAACAGCCTACAAGGTGTAAAGCTAGCTTGTTAAGGTGTGTGTTTTTTGTTTTTTTTGGAGGGGGGTGGGGCGAGATGGGGGTTAATTCCTCTTCTTCCCCTCCGCTTGCCAGCCCAGAGCACACGCATTTGGGCACTGAGCTGGCAATCAGTCCAATCACAGGCTTAATTATTTGACCAAGATCATACCCTTCAGAAAAGAACAACAGTTTTTGGTAAAATCCTTCACAAATGTACATACTAAATTTCTTCTGCTCCCTTCTCGTAAATCAACCAACATTTGAGGTTTAATATTTTAAAGTCTGAATTGGGTAGTATTGCCTATATATAATTTTAAAAAAAATTAGCAGCAAAATATTGAATAAAATAAACCTTCCCTGCTCTTGGTTTACTGAATAACCCATTGGGGGTCTAAGTTTTACTCTTTTAGTTCGATATTGCATTGTTCTAATTGATTACTCCACTCTTGTTTTCAGAGAGGCTGTCAAAAGGAAATCTCTAAACAGCGAATGTCCGACTCACATTGCAAACAACCCTGGATCTAAAAGGGACACCCATTTCTGCGCAGTGTGCAGCGACTATGCCTCTGGTTACCATTATGGCGTGTGGTCGTGTGAAGGCTGCAAAGCATTCTTCAAAAGGAGCATTCAAGGTTCGCTTGTGTTTGGTATCTTTGAGCAACATTTCAAATAAAAGCTTCCAGCTCACGTTACTATGCTACATTTGTCTGTTATATTTTGTTTTTTATTGGCAAGACTAAGTGTAGAAAACCCTAAATACTTGGGAGTGTATTTATTTAAAGGAACACTATAGAATTAGTAATCCAAAACTGAATTACTAACGCTGTAGTATCCCTCTGCAGTTAACTATAGGTCCGATTTCCTCGCCTACCCCACACTCGGTTATGAAAAGGTTAAAAACCTTTTTTAATACCAGATTCTAGCACCCAGGTCCCTTGGAGCTGGCTCCATCCCCTCCTCTTACAACGTCATGTGATGGGAGAACCTAATGAACATGTGCATCGAGTGCTGCAAGCACTTTAGGAAACTTTGAATGAATGCTTTCCTATGGAGATTTTGAAGACGCTGGGTGTCCTCCTATGAAGCATTAGGACGTCTAGTGTCGTTTCACAGACTTAAACTAGTGTTTTACATTGCACGGCTAAAGGGACAGGAGCACTTCATCCAGAACACTTCAATGAGATGACGTTGTCTGGGTGCCTATAGTGTCCTTTTAACTAGACTACCTTTGTAGAGACCAGATCTCAGAAGTGTTGGCAGACCTAATGCATGCCTGTGCCACCATGTTGTGAGAATGATCGTATCAATCAGATCTCATTACATTGTAACATTCTCAGAGCACTTTTAATAGCTATGCGCGCTGTCACTCTAAAAACCACTAATTGGGAGATCTTCGTCACATGATCTAAGTGTAGAGTATGGACCATTTGGCAGTGAAATGAGAATCAGACACTTCCTGCTGAGATTGAATCGGTAAGAGTTCCTAGAAAGTCTAGAAGGAAATGGTTTGTGGCAAAAGGGACCTCGCCACTGGTTTTTGGAGGGGACTGATTGCCAGCCTCATGCCTTGGGACTATGGCCCCTGGGAGATTGGATTAAAAACAGCATTTGGGGCTCATGGACTTCTATTGGACTGTGTATGGCCCTTGTCAAACTTAAACCCCATGGCGATTTTATTCTGTTCGTGGGACCTGAGCGCTGTTCGGATATATTGAGCGCTTGTCCTTCCCACCCCCAGCAGCAGTGTGTCCTACAGGGAGCAGAGACAGTTGGTCTCTCTCCCCAGCAGCAGGACAATGTTATGGGAGGGGAGACGGTCGGCTTTCCTCCCCAGCGGCCGCATGTGCTTCAGGGAGAGGAACATATCGCCCTCTCTCCCCAGCGGCAGTTTACCATACAAAGGGGAGACACTAATCTCCCAGAAGGTGCAGATGAGACCGTGGTCTCTGCGCCTGACCTGCAGGGATGCTGGACAGCCTGCCCAGATCCCCCAACTACCCTCGCAGGGGTACCACGAGGAGGGGGTAAGTATTAATTCCCCTCCCAAGCCAAGGCCTAACCCAGCTGCCACAGCAGAAGAGCTGACATCAGGGCAGAGCACAGCTGGCCCCTGTCCCCCAAGTACCCGTCTGTTGTGGGGGGCTCTTCTTGTACTTTGCTATTGTGGGTGGGTTGTCAGACTAACTCAGGCACTGACCGACAGAAGGTCAGGTACCTGGTTAGTCTACCACCCAAAGGGGAGATATGTGGCAAAAGGGACCTCACCACTGGTTTTTGGAGGGGACTGATTGCCAGCCTCATGCCTTGGGACTATGGCTCCTGGGAGAACAGCGTTTGGGGCTTATGGACTTTTATTGGACTGTGTATGGCCCTTATTAAACTTAAACCCCATGGCGATTTTATTCTGTTCGTGGGATCTGAGTGCTGTTCGGATATATTGAGCGCTCAGATCCAAGCTATCTGGGGATTTGATTAGTACAGTTAACATGTTTTTTTGGTTTTTTTCAATATTGTTTTTACAAATTATATTCTTTATAGATGGGCTATGGCTCATTATCAAATTTACACCATTCCCCTAATTAAATTACTACAAATAAAAGAACAGAATGGAAAACTGGGTTGCTGTTTTTTTATACCAACCTTTATCCCTCAATCACATTTTCTAAGAAGGGGAGAAATAAACCCTTATATCATAGTAATTTATATGTTCCAGCTACTTGTTATGTAGCAGTGTGTTGCTATGGCCACAGTCAGTGCTAAAAAAAATATATTTTTTTCCCCGAACTGATAAAATGATGGAAATGTAATCCACTCTTTGCAGTGAAAATGGAAAATGTGATGTGTGCTCATGTGTATCTTCTATATTAGTACAAAGATTTATTTCTATTGTATTTTAAACATGCCACATCTGTGTATCAAAGGAGACTGGGAAAATTCTGGCAGCTGTTATATAGTAAGAGATTGTAGGACAAAACAACAGCTTAAACATCTACTTTAAATCCCTACTACTCCCTTCGAAAACAAAAAACACTGTCTGTACACTGTGGGTAGAAAACAGAGAGCCAAAATTATTGTAGACGCCCCCAAACAAAACAATTATCCTCTCTTATCTGTTATTTTGTCTTCCTTCCTCGATGTGTTCCTCTCCATCATTAGCAGGCAAACCTACCCTCCACACCAGTATCTCTCTCCCCACCCCCCCCCCAGTAGCTATGCCTTTGCCCTTAGTCAGTAGAAGTGATTGCAAACAAGTAGTTTCCATTGTTAACTCCCCAATAGTGCTCTGTCATTTATTGCCGTGCAAGTTGGTCAAAATTTGTATTTGGCTACGGGTGCTGTGAAGTCTACGTTGTCAATGTGTTTTTGGGTAGTTGACTTTGGCTGCCATTCCCAAATGGTTTAACCAAAATAAAATATAATTGAGTTGGCACCAATGGCTTCTTTGCACCATCTACAGCTTTGTTTTGTAGGTTTTTTTGGGATGGTATACGAAGCGCAACCTGTTAAACAGTTAAATAAACTACAGACCGATATTTTCTTACAGGACACAACGATTACATCTGTCCTGCAACAAACCAATGCACTATAGACAAAAACCGGAGGAAGAGTTGCCAAGCTTGTCGACTTCGGAAATGCTTTGAAGTAGGAATGATGAAATGTGGTGAGATTTTTAATGTTTTTTTTCTATTAACTTTTTTCCCTATAGGCAGTTACTGTTTTAGAAGATCCTATCCTGTTTTGGCCGAATATCGAGATGGAATCGGGCATCAGGTCTCAATGACGCTCTTTGTTGTAGCTCTTTTAGGGCAATACCTAAATCTCTGTCCTGACCAATGACTTGAAACGTTGAACCCCTCAACAAAAAACAAGGGGCGGAAAAAGACTGGTAAATGCCGAACTTGTCTTTCTTTTTCAGACTATGGCCTTGGATTTTAATATTGTTGGATAAGCTTTCCAAATTAAAGGTCTGTTACTAAGTAAATTATTTTAACAGTGAGCCAGTCAGTAAAGACCAAGTTGGTACTAGGATATAAAAGTTATTGCAGTTCATGTAAGGTAAAAGGGTAATCCAGACATGGATCCAGTGCTCGTTGTGCCTACAAGGGTATGGGCTACACCTCGCTGACGAGGCAGAAACATAGGTTCGGAGTTGCTGTTTGGCCACATCCCAAGGGTTCAGGAGATGGAATATTCACCTGTATCCTATGAAGGTACCCATTACAGTGATTGTTATCTATGTACAAATTATTTCTTCTAAAAATATACTTACATTTTGAACATTGTGTCACTCGCAATTTTATAATAATGTAAATTCTCACTGTACCCCTAGGAACAAGGCGTGAACGGTGTGGATATCGCATTGTACGGCATCGGCGCCACTCAGAAGATCAAATGCATTGTATTGGAAAAAACAAAAAGATGATTGAAAGCCTAGGACGGGTAAAGGAGGTACTCCCTTGCTCCATAGGCCCGGAACAGTTTGTGTTGAGTTTACTTGAAGCAGAACCCCCAAACGTATTGCTAATGAACCGTCCAATCAAACCCTTCACAGAGGCGTCCATGATGATGTCCCTGACCAAGCTTGCCGACAAGGAATTGGTTCACATGATTGGGTGGGCCAAAAAAATTCCAGGTTAGAAAAAAAAAAATAGAATATTTTAGTCCTTGTAGTATCCCAAAATAAAATGTGTATTACTTTTTATTAACATCTTCAGAGCTACGTTTTAATGTAAATCTATAATTTTTGTAGGTTTTGTGGAGTTGAAGCTATATGACCAAGTGCGGCTCTTAGAAAGCTGTTGGCTGGAAGTTTTAATGATGGGATTAATGTGGAGGTCTATTGATCACCCAGGAAAACTAATTTTTGCCCCAGATCTTGTTTTGGACAGGTGAGTCCAAATTTTTATTTATTTATTTATTTTACAATCTTTGTAAGATTTTCCGCTTCATAAATAGAACAAGAATGTAGTAAAAGTGATCAAGACAGCACAAAGATTATACAAACCGAGCCCTACAGGTTTATTGTAATTCATATATATACTAAAGCCATATGCGTCCGGATTCCGTCCGGCTTCTGTAAAACTTGGGACTGACTCATGCACGTTAACCATAAATTAACCATAAATTTACCCACTATTTACCCACTGACTGCTAGCACTGTAGGTGTCTGAATTACAAAATCCAGACCTTGTTAAATAGCATGAACAATGTTCGGATTTTGAAGACCGAATGACCCTGTACGCAGCCGCATGGTTTTGCCCCATTCGATCCTGGGTCATTCGGACTTTCGTAAGTTACCCTGTTACTCTTGGTAAGAGTTAATTATTAAAATAAAATTTAAAAGAGAATTTCCATTTTAAGGCCAGAGCAGCCAAACTAACAAATCAACATAAACACTTCCATTGAAAAATACATATTAAATTGTTAACATTAAAGGAGTTGCAGATGGCAGGAGGGACGTAGCTGATTTTTGTTTCCAGTTCCCAGATTACTGTTGACTAAGATCAAATAGACTTTATGTGCAAAAGTATCCAAATATGCTCAGATAATGCATTTTAGGTAACACAAAGGAAAAAAAAGTTACAAAGGCAGCTGCAAACATTGAACCAAAGGCGTATCAATTAAACTGTTACTATCTCCCAACGGATTACTTCTCTAAACTACCCTTACCTTTTATGTCACTATACCCCACTCCCTCTAACATGTAAACTCACTGAGCAGGGCCTCAATCCCTCTGTTACTGTGTCACTATACCCCACTCCCTCTAACATGTAAACTCACTGAGCAGGCCCTCAATCCCTCTGTTACTGTGTCACTATACCCCACTCCCTCTAACATGTAAACTCACTGAGCAGGGCCCTCAATCCCTCTGTTACTGTGTCACTATACCCCACTCCCTCTAACATGTAAACTCACTGAGCAGGCCCTCAATCCCTCTGTTACTGTGTCACTATACCCCACCCCCTCTAACATGTAAACTCACTGAGCAGGCCCTCAATCCCTCTGTTACTGTGTCAATATACCCCACTCCCTCTAACATGTAAACTCACTGAGCGGGCCCTCAATCCCTCTGTTACTGTGTCACTATACCCCACTCCCTCTAACATGTAAACTCACTGAGCGGGCCTCAATCCCTCTGTTACTGTGTCACTATCCCCCACCCCTCTAACATGTAAACTCACTGAGCAGGCCCTCAATCCCTCTGTTGCTGTGTGTCCAACTTGTCTGGTTACAATGTTCACCCACTGTTTTTGATTTTGCTTAATTTATTACTTCCTGTATTATCAGTAAATACAGGTCTTAAAGGGGCACTGTATCTGCTTCATCTCATTTAACTGGTTATAGTGTCAGTTTTTAAACTTTTAATGTTTTAATGCTAAACAAGAGTCCCTGGCAATCCATCCCCTCTGTGCTGCTTTGGCTAATAAGGAAGTATTAGCCTGAGCAACAATAGGCAGCTGTGATTGGCGGAGAGTGTCAGCTGACTGCCTTCATCCTGTCAGAGTTCCAACTGACGGTATGAATGGGTATCACAACAAGGAAGTGTGTAATCTCTGCCTTAGCTACACATACAGAAGGGGCCGGACTGTGGGTGGCCAGGGACTCTTATTTTGTGGCAAACTGCATGAACATGGTGCAACACTGAATGGAGGGACAGTGCCAGGGCACTCCAAGCACTATAACCAATTCAGAGAGATGCAATGCTTATAGTGACTACGTTGTCCCTTTAATCTTCTGGATTATTGTCATTTACATTTATGTCAATCTATGAATTATATTATTTATCAACAGAGATGAAGGTAAATGTGTGGAAGGAATTTTGGAAATCTTTGATATGCTTCTAGCTACTACTTCAAGATTTCGAGAGTTAAAACTTCAACACAGAGAGTACCTGTGCCTGAAAGCTATGATACTCCTTAACTCCAGTAAGTAGTTTGTCTTCGAAAACTACAACTTTAAGCTGTATTCTTATATAAATGTTAACTTTTATGGTTTTTTTTTCCCTAGTAACCTCATTAAATGAATTGATTTAGTCCATCTTGTTTTTTTAATATATATTTATTTAATGGGTGTTCGATTAGAGACAGGTGTATGTAATGGGAACAAGGGGTGGCTGGTCCCCAGACCTGTCCCACTACACATTCTGTCCATTCTGTCCTTTCTCCATAAACCACCACGTTTTCCAGACAGGAATCATTCCCTCTGCCTGAATGTTCAACTATTGCCTTAAAGGACCACTATAGTGCCAGGAAAACATACTCGTTTTCCTGGCACTATAGTGCGCTGAGGGTGCCCCCACCCTCAGGGACCCCCTCCAGCCTGGCTGGATGGAGAGGAAGGGGTTAAACTTACCTCTTTCTTCAGCGCCGGGCGGGGAGCTCTCCTCTTCCTCGGCTGAATGCGCATGTGTGGCAGGAGCCGTGCGCGCATTCAGCCAGTCCATAGGAAAGTATTCTTAATGCTTTCCTATGGACGCTGGCATCTTCTCACTGTGAAAATCACAGTGAGAAGCGGGGAAGCGCTTCTAGTGGCTGCCAATGAGACAGCCACTAAAGGCTGGTTTAACCCATTTATAAACATAGCAGTTTCTTTGAAACTGCTATGTTTATTAAAAAAAAAAAGGGTTAACCCTAGATGGACCTGGCACCCAGATCACCTCATTAAGCTGAAGTGGTCTGGGTGCCTATAGTGGTCCTTTAACAAAGGCACTTACACCACACAAGCCCCGTGTATGAGGGAACAGTGCAATCAAAAAGTAGGTCAAACTCTGCTCCCTGAATCCCTGCAGTGACAAGTCAGGAAACCCTGGTCCTAATGGAACTACCACATTAATTTTATTTCCACCCTGGACTAGCCTGTATCAACATTACATTGGACTTGTGGTGATACAACCAAACAATAAATAAATAAATATATATATATATATTACTGCAGCATAGAATAATACAAAATATTACTACTCAAAACACTGGGGAGGGGATTAGGAGAACACAAAACATTGCACACTGACTGCAATTTTGATGCTGTGCAAATATATGCAAATCTATACAGACATGCAAATTCTGTAGGTTAAACCTTCAGATATTGCACACAACATTAGCCAAATAATGCATGGAAATAATGAAGGACTTCAAAGACCATGATACTGACAGGTAGCAATTCTATTACAGCTTATAACGTCTATCTTCAGCCCCTTATGATTTTATGAGAGAAATAAACAGCGGATTTAAACATTTAAAAACAATATAAGTGCAGAACCTATACTTAATGATGGAGCACTTGGTGCCAAAAGTGAAAATGTGCTTACCGTTATATTCCGGTGTAGCCCATTTAGGTAGCAAATATGTAAAAAAAAATAAAAAAAAAAATCATTATATATAGTGTAGATTATAATGGTAAGATATATGACATAGATGATAACTAGATCCACTCACATTGACTGGAGACTAAATCGATTTGCTCCATAATTAGTGCCTCTGCTCTTTAGGGCAGCAACACAGTACACTATATTTGTATTTTCTTTTACATATTTGCTACCTAAATAGGCTATATCTTAATATAAGGTGTAACAAATGCTGGTATTTCATATACCCGTTTGTTCGTATGCTTCCGGACTGCTAGGGTCTTGGTGATTATAGCCCGCAGTCCAGAGCACTGTTCGTAGGAATCAAAGTGCAGCATGAAAGTAAATCCAGCGGTTCGTCAGTCACATACCCAAACATCAGCCAAGACTAAATGAAGGGTACAACAGGAATAATTTTATTCAGGCCAGATGGCCAGCTTTTATACAATTTAGTAGTACAGTATGCACGCCCACAAAAACTCCCACAACACGCCCACAAAATTCTGAGTCACCATGACTCTGCATAAAACGTAAAACATTAAAATTACAAAATACACACAACATATAGGAACCCCCTTAAATGTCATATCCCTGGATAGCCTTGATCTGAGCGCTCAAGTTGTCCAAATAGCGCTCAGATCCTACAAACACAGCAGAATTGCCCCTGGGGTAAAGTTTTGACCGACAAACAGTTCCGTAGTTTCTGTGGTAGCGGTCGGTCAATTTCGGGAGTTCAAAAACCGAACAAAACGAATGATTCCCCTGGCTCATAGGTAGGGTTTGTTCGCCTTGTTCGTGGCAACCAAACCTACCGAACATCACTCTCACGGCTTATCTTTGAAAAGAAGCCGGCGTTCGTGAAGTTGACCGGTGTTCGCGGGGTCAAGTGTCTGACTTGGAGTTCCAGACACTCGATGACCAAGTCCCGCTGCCTCTTTTCATGCGACAAGATGGCCGCCATTTTCTCTAGCACATGTTTGGTTATTCGAACGGTGGCCACACAGGGAGAGCACTAATTCCTGTGGTTTTCTTTTAACTTAATAAGCCAGAGGTGGTCGGTATTCGGTAGATTTATCATCCGAACGCAGATACATAAATTTGGGGAACCAAAGTACGTAGTTTTGTCACATAAGGGTAAGCATATTATTTTACTTTTTGTACTGTCTAAGCGCTCTACTGTTGTATATAAGTTCATTACTTATATTGTTTGTACAGTGTTCTTTTGGTGTGTGTGGGCATGAGGGTATTCCGCGTTTTTTAGAGCTGTTTTGTCACTAGTAAGCACTAGACATCGAGCACACTTTATCCTATTGGAGATCCACCACAATTCGACTTAAACATTTATCCTGCATTAACACCTGCTAGTGGATGTCTCTGAATAGGGAGAGTGTTTTTAATCCATGGTATTTTATTTAAAAAAAAAACATTACTGCAACATGTATGCAATATCTCTTGCGTTTGTACAAGTTCCATAAAGTATGTTAAACTAAGCTTTTTCTCAATAAGTTGATCCTTGATTCCTCTTTAGATATTCTATTTGAATACTGTTTACTCTTCTGAGAATATTTTACCAAAAGGCTTTAAAATGTATACATCTAAGATTAAGACCATTTTTTTTTCTTCTCCATCACTTTTTCCATTCCACTGATTTATATTTAACGTTAATTTAGAGTAATTTATGCATATTCTGAAATGTTTGAACATAGCTTTTTCTAATCCATTATTGACATTTACCCAAGATCATCATCATCATCATCATCATCATCATCATCATTTACTCATGTTTTTTGTTTTATCATTTAAAAATAAAGTGCAAACAATGGGCAAAACTCTTAAACCACTTCATCTACAATGACCATGTATGTGTGTGATCAGACATATTGATACCAGCAGAATTTGGCAATTTGTAATTTTCCCTCACTTTCCATCATCAGACATGTTTCCATTCTTCAGTGCCGAGGAGGAGTCGGAAAGCAGCAGGAGGCTCCACCAGCTTTTAAACACCGTAACCGATGGTTTGGTTTGGGTTATTGCCAAGAGTGGGATTTCATTCCGTCAACAGTCGACACGTCTGGCTAATTTATTGATGCTTCTCTCTCATGTTAGGCATGCCAGGTAGGACATCACTGCGTCTGATTGGTGTTATTCCATCCCACTCCAAAATTTTTTATAACTTACACAATTCTCCAACCATAAAACTCTAGTCCTACACTCATTTTCTTTTTTTGTCCCGATCACTATTTGTAGTTTAGAGTTCATGGACTCTCCTTTCTATACACATTGAGTAAACGTGGTACACACAAATACTTAAAGCTTCTGGTAGAAAAAAAAATGTATTCCCATGTTTCCAAAACCAGTCCTCAAGACCCACCAACAGTCAAGATTATGTTCGTATCTGCATTGAAAAAAACAAAACAGGGAAATACATAAATCCTAGATTGTTGGACTGGTTGAGGAACCACAAACCTTTTTTTAAACTGAGAAATATAAATATAGAAATAATCTGTTTGGCTGCTTGATGTATTTTTACAATGCTGTCTTAAAATTAAAGGTTTGTGGATATATACTGTTTAGGTCTGTAGATTGAACTCTACATGTACCCAACACAGTGATGTTTTAAAGAAGAGGGTAACATTTTGGCTGTATCTAGTCATGGTTATTAAAATATCTCTTTCAATTTAGTAATAAAGGAATGGAACATTTACTCAACATGAAATGCAAAAATGTGGTGCCGGTCTACGATTTGCTACTGGAGATGTTGAATGCACATACTCTACGAGACCAACGGAAGTCCATGACTGCTCCAGGTTACATCTCCAAGTCACAGAGTGAGGGAAGAGACACAGGACTGCCTGATCAATGACAACACAGAACAAAAACACAAATCTGCAATACGTTCTTAAAGAGACCAATTGTTCCAAGGTAATTTTATTACAGAACATTTAAAGTTTTGTGTAATTTGTATAGAATATTTGTCTGAACTTTTATTGTAAAACACAATTGTACATTTATTGCAATAATTAAAGAAAATTTAAATAATTAAAGAAAAATGTTTTGCGGAATGAGTTTTGCATATTATGAATGAGTTCCTGATGTTACCCAATCCTTTTTTTAATTGATAAAGTTTAGGTATATATCTGCATAACTGTGCAATCTATAGTCTTATTACAAAAATAATATTGTATAAAAACATCTATCCTAAATAAATACAGACACAAATCAAACTTACCATGTACGACCAACAAAACATTACAGCACAAAGTATCAATACAGCTACTGAAATTGATTAGCAGTAAAAATACTTGATTTTGTTTTTTTATGAAGGCTTTGCCTCTGTATGACTGTTCTTACTCCAGACACCAAAAGCCTGATCTAAAGACAAACTTCTTTTGCAAGGCAGGATCAAATCAAGAGGAAATGTGGAAAAGCTTTTAATTCAAACTTTGTCATTTAAAATACAGCCATAATAAAGAACAATACATTTATTGATTTATTTCTGAGAGAAAAATAAAATATAAAAAAATAATATAGGGTTATTCACTTATTGAAAATTTTAAGGCCAAATTAGACAAACTGGAAGCATAGTTGATTTTTTTTTCTCCTATTTTGAACTTAAATTTGAATTCTCATTTTAGTGAATAACCATCATAGTTTCCATTAGACCAAACGTTACGCTATTTAGAAGTTATTTTATTTTAAATAGAATATTTTATATATATTACCGCAACAGGTTGTTTTAGGAGAATTATTTGTTGCAATCTTAATAGGTATCTTGTTAGAAGGTTTCAGGATGTTGTGGATAAATGTTCTTGGTACACCTCAACTTTCTTTGTATCAATATGAATGACACATTTGATAATGCCAATCCCTCTTTATCAAGATCAGGCATTCTAGAATGTCCTTTAGTTTTCTTATAATAACTGGATAAGTTATTTACAGTTTTGCGATAGAGATAGATATATATGCTATGAGGATCAGCTGCCTGTTTTTATAAATAATTACTGATGTAGCTTAACTTCTTCCTTAAAGGAATGCAAACTTCTATTCCTAAAGCTAATAGTGTTACCCTACCCATTTAGTGGAGGCCTGCTCTTACCGCATCTCACAGGCTGAGATTATCTAGATTGATGAATTTAGTCAATCCAATTCTTCCCCATAGAGAAGCTAGTGTGTATACCCTCTGTAAGCTGCATTTGATTGAATAACAGAGTTTGACTTGGTTGAGGCAGAAGCGCTGTTAGAAAGACAGCCACTAGAGGTACGTTTAATCCTGCATTCATAACTTTTTGGTAGCTACTAAATGGCAATATTTTAAATTGTAAGGTTAAAACAAAAAGGGCCACTGCACCCAGTCCACTTCATTGATCTGAAGTAGTGCCTCTAGTTGTCCTTTAAATAGAGCTTGGCCTGTTTAGTTTTCCAAGGGTCATCAAGAGAGAGAACGATCAGAAATTGTGTTAAAAACTGAAATTGGTCACTTGGACCATAATTATTAATCTCCTAAGTAGTCTTTGTGCAGACCGATCGTTAGACCATCTGCTTGAAGACAGACATCCTTTATCCTGTCTGGTGGGATTTGTGGAACATTTTCATCCTCGGCCTGGCCCAGATAGGCCATTTGAATGATCTTTGAAATTTGACTACTTCCACAATGAACCTCAAAGGAATCTGGACTCTCTTCAATCACATGGCAGTGATGGGATTGTGAATATTTATACCATTGACCCATTCGCAATGCGTGATTAAATTATTCAATCATGGTTGTTCTACCCTTATGGATCCATGATGGAATATTTCCATTATGCAGAAACAGTGGATCTTTTAGTGCTTAACTTTTGTTGTTATCTGTGGTAATACAATGGAAGCACGCTAGGGAGCTGGATCCCTGGTGGTCCATTGAGGGGAGCATTGTGGTCTACACCAATATAGAGGGCAGATTACTTTATCAGCTCCCTCTGAGTCAATTACTTAGGTAATCATAAAGGAGCATTTCAAGTATTCTGCACCCAATAGAGGTGCAGACCACAACACTTCCTTAATGAAGTGAGGGTGCACAGGGCCAAGCTTAAAGATCTTTTCATCTCCCTACTGGCTCATGCTATCTGTCTCATATGAAGTGTTATATTGCCGTAGCACACACAGGGATTACAACATATGTCGCAAAACCTTGTGTATATGAAAAAATGATTAGTAGATTGAGCAATCAAAAGCGGTGTAATTCTATTGATGTGCTGAATTAATGCATCAATTTGATAACTGGGCATGTTATTTCAGAAGAATAACTTTCAATCTGCACAGTAAGCTCTGAAATATTTGTGTTCACAAAAAAACAAACAAAAAACTCTACCTTAGTCATAGCATTGTCACTCTGATATAGCAATTCAAAGATCATTTTCAAAAATTCTGCCCAGTTATTAAGTATCTGAGCTGTTTTCTCTTTATTGTCAAATGCCTGAATTATTCTGGACAAATAAATTGCAAAAGAAGATGTTTTAGGCTAAATGTATCTAGTAGATTGCTTTGCATTTTTTTTTTTATATCACCCAAAAAATAATAAAAAAAATTAAAATATATATATATAAATAATCAAAAAATAGAACTACTGTACTCCTACTGTCAAAATGCTATACCCTGGTGCCAAGTCAGTATAATAATATTAAAAAAAAATGGAAAAATACCGGCACTCTGGGCTTTTTTTCCAAACGTTATTCTTTATTTTCTGTCAATCCAGAGGGTTATATATAAAATTGGATGATTTGTATGAAAGGATGAGTGCCAAGAATTATGTGTGTATTTGTATATGTGTGTATGTATGTATATACACATACATACATACATACACACACAAAAAAGATAATTCTTGGCACTCACCCTTTCATCCAAATCATCCAATTTTTTGCCTAGGTGCAATCCCACGTTGAAGAAATATATAAACAAAAATAAAGAGATGCACTCTGAGGACTTAACAAGTGGGAAAAAAGGGGGATTTATTACAGTAGGTATAACATAAAAAATTAACCAACGTTTCGACCCATTCAAGTCTTCCTCAAGGTCAATGTATCTAAGTATATATATGAAATAGAATAATGTACTCACCATTCGCCATTCGTGAAGAAACCCCTGAATCGCTTCGTGCGAACCCAAAGTGTAAGCGGAAGTGAGAACCCACAGTCACGTGGTGCACCGTGGTATGCGTGGTGACGTAGTGTTGCTAAGATACCGATAAACAAGCACAATTATTTGGTATAATGGTCTCAAAAGTGTATGCCGGGTGTGCAAGTGAAATGCAAGATGAATGTACTCCTAAGAAAGAGTGTATATGCTGTCACAGTGAGTGTGTTAAAAGTGCAATGTGCATAAAGCGACAAAAATGTAAAAAAAGGAGTGCAAGAAATCATGCTGACATATAAACTATGAAAAGTGTCACTGTGTACCCAGTGAAAGGGCAGCAAAAGGAGAAGTGTGTTAAAAACATTTCACATACCATAACAAGATTAAAAAAAAAGATATTATATAATTACAAAATAATCACATTAGAGAGGAGAATTAAAGCTCAAAAATCAGGATGGGACCATGGACATGCAAATGAAGGGAACTGCAGCTGGAGATAACTAAGGCAGGCCATATATATGAAAGAATGGAAAGTGACTAATATCTCCATTTATATAATAAAGAGAGAGACATTAACACAGAACAGATAGATCTAAATGCATAAAGCATCAAAATAAGGTACATTCTATGTAAGTAGTTGAATTCAGTGCAATTATAGAGGCTCACTATATTCAGACTAAAGCTATCAAAAGAAAAACCATATTCAGAATATAAATCAGAAAATACAATTGTAACTGAAAGAAATTTTAAAACAAATATGAGAAAATATATGAAAGGATAACCAATGGAAAAAAAGAGAAAAAATGAAGAAATGAGAAAATATAATAAAAAATAATTATGACAAGTGCTAGTTAAAAATAAAGAAAGAAACATGGAGAGCACAATATTCTCATTGAGTCCTCTCGGTGTCACTGTATCTAACCAGTGAATCCATTGTGCCTCACACTGGAGTAGCCTCTTCGATCGGTCGCCTCCTGTGGGCATCGGGGGGGGACATGGTCAATGGCCATAAAATGTAACGTAGGAAGTCTGTGTTGCATTTGTAAAAAATGTTTAGCAACTGGCTTGTCGCTGCGTTGATCCCTGAAGGCTGTAGTTATGGTCGACCGATGTCCCCTTATGCGTTCTCTTAATGTCAAATCAGTCTTGCCCACATACGAGAGTCCGCAGGGGCATGTGATCATGTATATCACATGGTCAGTGGTACAGATAATATAATCTGATATTTAAATTCTCTGACCACTGTGGGGATGAACGAAAGTCGTACTACTGACCATGTGACTGCACGTCACGCATCCGCTACATTTGTAGCAGCCTTTCTTGGTGATCATCTCCGGTTTGCGGTAGCAGATTATCGGATCACTTTTCACCAGAAGATCTTTTACATTTTTATTTCTTCTGTAACGGATGACTGGAGTATCCACAAATATATTAGGTAATGACTTGTCTGATCGTAATATGTCCCAGTGTTTTGTTTTTTTTTGGATTGTCTTACTTTCAACGTGCTTGTATGAAAGGTCATGGGAAGATAAATTTTCGGTTCTTTCAGTGCCTTCGCTGTTTTATCATTCCGTTTTTCTCGATTCCATATTTCCAAAGCTTTGGTCTGTGCCGCTTGAAGGATATGTGGATGATAACCACGTACACTAAATCTATCCCACATCTCGTCAAGTTCAATTTTAAGTTTTTCTGCTTCCGTATTATATCTCAATGTTCTCAAAAATTGAGAAATTGGTAATGATTTTTTAAGTTGTTGTGAATGAAAACTTGAGGCGGAGAGGAGGGTGTTACGATCAGTATTTTTACGATACAAAGTAAATTCCAAATTGTTTACTTTCTTATAGATCAGGGCTGTCCAACCTGCGGCCCCCCAGATGTTGCTGAACTACAACTCCCATGATTCTTTCAATTAAACAGGCAGGGAATCATGGGAGTTGTATTTCAGCAACATCTGGGGGGCCGCAGGTTGGACAGCCTTGTCATAGATGGTAAAATCCAGAAATTGAATTGACTGTTCATCAATTTGATGACTCAAAACAACTGGTATTGGTGACTGATTGATCTCCTTAATCATTTGCTCCAGGTCCATAATCGTGCCTGTCCAGATCATAAAAAGATCATCCACAAAGCGGTAGTAATGTTGGATGTATTGCCCAAATTTTGCCAAAATATGGGTGCGTTGAAAGGTGTACTCTTTATTTTCGTTTATATATATATATATACACACACACACACACCTATACACTGAACAAAAAATTCTAATCGCAACACATTTTTCATGATCTGAACTCAAAGATCTAAGACTTTTTCTATGTACACAAAAGGCCTATTTCTCACAAATATTGTTCACAAATCTGTCTAAATCTGTGTTAGCCAAGATAATCCATCCACCTCACAGGCCAGCTTTATTTTAAAATTTTTTTACTGTATCTAAAGATAAAAAAATAAAATAAAAGTGCATTTTAAAGGGACACCCCAGGTGTGAAAACTACAAGCATGCATTTGATAGCACAGCAACCAATTATGAATACAAGCGGTTATTTATTTATTTTTTTTGGGGGTGGGGGGGAAGTAAGAGGGGGTATATGATATATGGAGGTGTTGAAATAAACAAAAAAAAGGGTGTTGGCTTTCTTCCACTTCTGTTAAGTCACAATACCAAAACAGAGTTCCAAGTTCAGTAGCTTCTTTAACGCAATACAGAAATGAAAATATGCGATGTAGCGATCCCGGACGAGCCCCCCAATTTAAAATAAATAATTATATATATATATACACACACATATATCCCACCCTGCTTCTGGTTAACTACAAAGTCGGTAGCAGGTACAGAAACTTGTTTAATTTAATATAGAATAAAGACCAATTATCAATTTCAACAGGATGGATTTAATGCAGAATTGACTGCGCTTGTTTCCCCTGACAATAGTTAGATACGTAGTTACATTTAATAATGGTGTACTGTTCATTGGCTAAAAATGGGCAAATGTAAGCTGGCTATACATTACATACACACATTGTTAATTACACGGTTTCCTAAACCGTTCATGATGTCTGAGTGATTGGCAGAAACGAACACAGCTACTAAGTGATAACAAACCACGTCCACAAAATATTCTCTCAACATGCACACTTTTCTAACATGCTTTCATATCCCCCCCCAAAGTAATTCTAAAGAATAAAATGTAGATCAAAGTTCGTTCAACAATATTAATTGCAGGAAAAGCGCTTTTCACCCCAGATGGGTTTCTCTTGAAGTATCCCCTATCAGTCATTCTGCTCTCTGGTGGCTATACCTCTAACATATAAAACCTGACTGTCACAAGCCCCCATGGCTTCGTTATCTTGTCTAAAAATTGTTGACAGTCTTTCTTTGCCAAAAACATCTACTTCTTACACAAATAAGACATTTTTTGAATTTTCAAAAGTTCAGAAAAGCTCATTGTAAAATTATTACAATACAATAAAGGACGATCTGCAAGTTCTGGGTGCTCCCTACTTCATGTGGTTATCACATCAGTCAAATAGTTGAATTTGTTTGTAGAGGGGCAATGTGTTTAGGATTTAGAATCTTGTCAGATTGATTTTAAGATTGTCCAGTTGGCGATATTGCTAATATTCTGACATGACATCAGATAACATGGATATTGCTTGGGTAATAATTAAGAGCAGATTATTTTCATATACACTAAATTTAACCTGCATCTTCGCAGCATGGATCCATAGATTATATTGTGTATTATCTCTGTGTTCAGTACCCAGACCAGAACCAACTTGTTCGGGGTGAATGCAGTAAGGCAGTGGTTCCCAACCCAGTCCTCATGGCCCACCAACAGTCCAGGATTTATGTATTTTCCTGTTTTATTCCAATGGAGATACTGACAAAACCTGGACTGTTGGTGGGTCTTGAGGACTGGTTTGGGAAACGCTGCAGTAAGGTATATGTGATTGTGTCTAAGACTGATTAAATAACTTACTTGTAGTGATGATGTTGTTTAAGAGGAGTATGTTGCAGGAGTTGTTTGACTGCAGAAGGGTTTACAATAGTTGAAGTCCAGTTTGAGCAACAAATTTGCTTTGCAGAAATTCAAGGTAAATCCAATTTAAATTCGGGGTCGATAAAGGCACCGTAACTGCTTATACTTGCAAAGTAGGTAATAACTGAATATAGCAGAATGAGCTCAGGAAAAAGTACTGCAGCATTCAGTAGCAACATAATCACCGATCAGGCTGTCTTTTAACAATGAAGTTATGGCATGTTAAGCAGAGGTGTGGTCACATGAATGAGGAAGTTGGAGCAAGTGAAGACACCATGAAACGATTGTGGAATGGGAGGTGAGTCTTGACACTGGCCAGCAGCTTTGGGTCTTTACTGTCTTTTTGGAAATCCCTGTTGCAGAAAAAGAAGGGTAATGGAAAAACAAAGTAAAAAAATATCCTGGCACATTATCAGCGGTATTATTAGAGCGTAGATTCCCCAATAAGAATCTATTAATTAGACGTTTTGCAATTTCTCTTTAGGTTGTGGCCTGTTGCCTATGGGTTGAGTTGTAGAAGTCCTCTGGGCCTCCATGGACGGAAGGTAAAAATCCAAAGGTTTCAGCCTGGTAAGCTGACAATACTGTGAGCTAATAAAATAAGCTCTTCTTACTGTTTGAATGGAAACAGGCTGTTTGTGTGAAAAGGCAGGCTATTTGCAATCAACCAGCAGTACCATTGGCCCTCTTCATGTAAGCCATAATGTCCCCCAGCCCCCACCCATTGGCGGTGGGTGTGGTTCTAAATAATAAAGGGTGCACCATCCATCGCGGTGGTGGGGGGCTAGTAATATAAACAAATTGCACCCTCCATGACAAGAGGTCACAAAGCCTCTAGTCACTCCCCCTAAAAGATTCCTTATCTACCCCCTCGCCCTAATAACCCCTTAAGGACACGACGGAAATATTCCGTCATGATTCCCTTTTATTTCTGAGACTGTGTCCTTAGGGGATAATAGGGGAAGACTATAAACTAAATACCTTCTAAATAAAACAATTCCATTTACCATTAGATTACTATTTTTTTCTTCTATCTTATTTTCTTCAACCGAAAAATGTAAAATAAAAATTGTCACGTGTATTAAAATAAAAAAGGACTCAATCACAAAAAATAAACAAAAAACACTTTCAACCCGTGAGGGCTCTGCCCAGATTTGAGCTTGCAGTGTGGGAAAAAGTCTTATAAAATCTTTCCATGCCCTGCAATTTGAGTCAGACCACTCTGATTGGTTGGGCTTTTGATTTAGGGCTGCCGCCAATGGCGGCTCGCTGTTTAGTAGACATACCCCTACTTGCAGCACTGGCGGGAATATTTAACTTCCCTTATACTAACTGACCCCCAAAGTATGAGAGGGTTCATGGGGTGATTTCCCTCCTTCTAATAAACTAAAACAACAAACTAGGAGCAAATTGCATGGATGGCATTTCATCCAGCAAGCAATTTGTACTTTGTTTCATTTGTTGCAATTTGTATTCGTCCTTTGGATGAATTGCTGAAAATTTAGATAAAAACGAATGCCCACATTTTTTATATTATTTAAATTTTGAAGGGCTAATGGAAACCGGTTTCTCAGAAAAAGGCAGTACATTGCTGAGACTGGTGCTCAGTGTTCTTTTCGTTACTGCCTCCTCATGTCAGCACTAAAAAGGGGTTAATATAATTTAAATTAACCTTTTATTCCAGCCCCAGGAGAATCATTACCAATAATTTGCCCTATCAGATGCTTCGCATAGAGATACATAGGGACACACCAATACCTCTTACAGAGAAGCACAAATGATCTTCCATGACAATCATAACCTTCCCCTTGTTATAGCACAAAGCAATCCGGTAGAGCACCATCCTGGTTATTCTTGTACGTTCTTCTCTGCTGACTTACCAATGTTTGTCTGAGTTTATTTTTGCAGACAATACAATTAGATATTTTTCTAATGTTGTCAACAGAGGCATACACTGTGTCTGCAGCTGTTAGGATAGCAAGTCTGGTATCTGAATGCCCTGGGTGAACTTTAAACTAATTTAGAAAATTTTGGACACGATTGTCAATCTGGAGAAGGGGGAAATGGAATCACAAATTGAGTTGTATTATTTATTTTCTTTCTTACAATTAATCCAATTCATTCTATATATTTTTTAAATTTAAAAACACCTTGTAAATTTTGCAATTTGATTAAAAAATAATAAAATAGCTCCCTTAGTCAACAGTAAGCATGCTAGTGTCAAGTCTGGAGTGTGCCTCTTAAATTGAGGTCATAGAAACCTTTTGAATAGGGATTCGACATTTTCTTTTTTTTTAAGATAAATAATCATAAATCTAAAATAATATAGCTTTAAATTATTTTGAAATTTTGTAAATGGTTTTAAAAAAAATGTGTGCTGTATTTTTTTTATTTTTTTTTTAAATATTGCTTGAACATTTTGCCTCTTTCCATTTGGCAGCAATCTTCACGGTTTCAATCTAGTATTGCATAAAGTCTGTTAAGCAGGTAATCTTTGTTGAAAGCATTTCCGCCACTTGGCAGGCAGTAGCCTGAATTATCACTGAGGTGCATTGTATTTAGCAGCGGAATCTGTTTGTAGAAGAAACATTCTATCATCCGTAACCTTTAAAACCATACAATGTATCCTGGACCTTTTTCATTGGAACATCTCACACCGCTGTGATAAATATACCTCTATTCTATGGAACAATGTGTTCTATATATAAGCTTGCTGTTTTGGAGAGAAAAACTGTTTATTAACTAGTTTATGCATTGTTTTTCTGGATGATTTTTTTTTTTTTCTAAAAATCTTGATGTATACCCATTCCACATCTTATTTCAACGTATATGTACTTTGTATACAAAGATGGTGCCTTTTTATCAAAGTATCACGTTTTGCATGCTGTTTTGATTACAGAAATGTGTAGACGATAATTTAAAATACAAACGCAAACTGTGATGTGTTGAGGCATTAAAAGGCTTTTTCGTTGGACACTTTTTTTTTTTTCACTGTATTTATCCGTAAATCAAGAGCTACATTCTAATCCTGAACATTTTGGCAGTTTGTGGGAACATTTGGCACATTTTTATGGAAAAACCAACATTTTTCTTCCAGCAGGTCCATGCATCATGATAATGTTACCTACACATGCCAAGACATTGTTTTTGATGTGGTAATAGGCACAATTTAAAATACCTAATGCCATCTTCTGCTTAACACAAGTGTTTTATACGGAGCTGGCTCGAGATGTTGGCTGATCAAACTAAAGTATCCTAAGATAAAACAAAAGGGGCGGTTAAGGAAAGGTGATGTCATTTTTGACTCTTTGATCTGACATTGTTGGCATCCTAAACTTTCGTGCCCCATTGTATGTTAATTCACTTGATAACCTCGTTGCCACCTTAAAATAAATACAGTCTTGGCTTTTTGACAACAGTAAATCCTTATATTCCATGACTAAAAAGGATACTGGAGAAAGTACAATGACTTGCCTATACTTGTCTCGCTGTGTTGTGTTCTTATTTGTATGTGTAAAACCTTTCAAGGTCCAAAAAGTAACAGCAGTAAGAAACCTGGAAATGCTACCTTTTATTTACTAAAACTCTTGGGTGAAACCTGAGTAAAACTGTCCGAGGGGGAGGGTTTGAAAAGCGCCAAACATGGTCCTGAAAAGATGTCTGAAGTATTTAGTAGGGGGAAACCTTACGTTTCAGTCATTTGGAAAGTAATGCATTGGTATCAAATATTTTCCCTAACTTCCCTTCTGCAATGTATATTGTATCTTATCACATGTATTTCGCACTCATTTTTTCTTGGTAGGTAGTTTTTGTGTAAATGTAGTGTGACAATGTGAGAGGCAATTTAATGTTATATCTTGTACTCGCAATGTCAACTTTGTGCAACATACACGTCACACGGCATTGATGGGCTAATTTGCTCCCAGTACTCTCAGCAAATCACAGCTGTCCAGTTAGGATGAAATTGAGAATGTAGCCGTGTTAATTTTGCAGTACTAGTGTGTTTGAGACACACGTTGTCAGTTTTCCAGGAAAAGCCCTGTGCATCAGGACACTAACCAACATCCCCACTACATCAAGCTGTAATATGTCACTTAGAGTGGCTTTTCATTGAACCATCAATAGATGTTCCTGTAAAGAGGAAGTAAGACATTTAAGTAGAACTTGATATTTATTGGGGTACGTGTGGAGCCATTGGATATAACAGATCCTTCCTTGCCATAGGTCATAGAGGATGTTTGAGAGGTTGTGCTCTCTTTTAGATGTAGCTGAAAGTTACTACCCTTCATGCTCTACTTTCATACATTTTGAAAACTGCTATTTGTATTCTTACAAGAACATATTTGTCTTAATCACCCTTTAAATGTCCACGAAGCTGTGTTGTGAGGTTGGTATGAAGGTTGCACCTACCAGGGTATCAATTTAGCAGAATTAAGGTCTTGGTTGGAGTTTCAAATTGATCACATTGACATCATTATCACATTTATCTTTGTAAATAAAAGAATTCTCCTGAAAACGTGGGTGTCTGAAATAATGGTCAAACCTTGATCTGTAGAGTTATGCTTAATGTTTATTTTTTTTTTAAGCACCAGAAAATAAGACAGAGTATATAGCTTTTCCTTTCTATAAATGTGTAAGGGATACAATCGATGTTGCTTGCCCTGAGCTGAGTGCATTATTGTTACTTGTAGCAGGTTAAACCTCTAACATATGGTCAGGGATATTTCAAAACAAAATGTTCTTGTACATTTGCAGTAATTGTCACGGATTAGGAAGGAGACTTACTGTTTTGTTCAAATTCTAGGATAAAACTTTATTTTTAGACTAACCCAGGTCTAGGTGTCAAGGGAATAAGAATCACATTTTCAAGTGTTGCAAGCAGGATGTGGTGATCGAATGAAAATTACGATCGTAAATGGTATATTATATCTTTTAAATAATCCATCACTATTTTCTGTAAGTCAGGTGGTTATAAAATGATTTGGGCTTTAAATCCAATCCAGTTTCCTCTGAGTAACGTCTGGTTTTCTATAACCATATGTAAATTGGCTTGTTTCTGGATAACAAGGCATGTCACACAGTCACGTTATCCTGGCTAAATCGTGGCTTTACGGTTCTCTAGCTAAGCTAGTCACAGCTTGGCCATTGTATTAATATTGATAGGGTCAGTTACAAAGCCAGTCAATTACATAATTAGTCTAAAGTTACTAACTTTTACATACATTGCTATTTGTCCTCTATTTTAGATTAAAGGGACACTATAGTCACCTGAACAACTTTTGCTTAATGAAGCAGTTTTGGTGTATAGAACATGCCCCTGCAGCCTCACTGCTCAATCCTCTGCCATTTAGGAGTTAAATCCCTTTGTTTATGAACCCTAGTCACACCTCCCTGCATGTGACTTGCACAGCCTTCCATAAACACTTCCTGTAAAGAGAGCCCTATTTAGGCTTTCTTTATTGCAAGTTCTGTTTAATTAAGATTTTCTTATCCCCTGCTATGTTAATAGCTTGCTAGACCCTGCAAGAGCCTCCTGTATGTGATTAAAGTTCAATTTAGAGATTGAGATACAATTATTTAAGGTAAATTACATCTGTTTGAAAGTGAAACCAGTTTTTTTTTTCATGCAGGCTCTGTCAATCATAGCCAGGGGAGGTGTGGCTAGGGCTGCATAAACAGAAACAAAGTGATTTAACTCCTAAATGACAGTGAATTGAGCAGTGAAATTTCAGGGGAATGATCTATACAATAAAACTGCTTTATTTAGCTAAAGTAATTTAGGTGACTATAGTGTTCCTTTAACATTTGCAACTCTGGATATTATCCAAGTAGATTTATTAGTCCTTTATTTCAATTACTAAATGTGGCAATTGTGTACTTAACCCCTTAAGGACACATGACATGTGTGACATGTCATGATTCCCTTTTATTCCAGAAGTTTGGTGCGTAAGGGGTTAATTGGAAACTCCAGTGCCAGGAAAACAATCCGTTTTCCTGGCACTGCAGGTCCCCTCTCACCTCCCATCCCCAGTTGCTGAAGGGGTTAAAACGAGACTGATCCTGCTCATCGGCCAGGGAGACCTAATGCGCATGCAGGCAATGCCGTGCATGCGCATTAGCTTTCCTATGGGGAAATGAGTGGCTGTCTTGAAGACAGCCACTAGAGGTGGAGTTAACCCTGCAAGGTAATTATTGCAGTTTATGAAAAAACTGCAATAATTACAGTTGCGAGGTTAAGAGTAGTGGGAGTTGGCACCCAGACCACTCCAATTGGCAGAAGTGGTCTGGGTGCCTGGAGTGTCCCTTTAAAGGGACACTCCGGTCACCATAACAACATAATAAAAAATAAGTTATAGTGCAGGAGACCCCCGGCCACACCCTTCTCTTACGGGGTTAAACTGTTCTTAAAAAAACAAAACAAAAAAAAAACATTGTATCTTCATTCTATTAGTTTTCTTCCTGTTTACAATAGTAACTAAGGTTTTGTGTCTCTAGAGCAGGGGTTCCCAACCCAGTCCTTGTGGAACCCCTACCAGTCCAGGATTCAGGGATTACACAGTTGTATCTAAGGTGTTTTTAGAAAGAAAAAAAAAACACCTTGGACACAACAGAGTGATCCCTAAATCCTGGACTGGTAGGGGTTCCACGAGGACTGGTTTGGAAACCCCTGCTCTAGAGGCAGAATTTGTGGGTGGTTTTGGTGTAGCTTCTGATTTGATGTCCTGCATGTGTCTTCATTAAAAAGACAAATGTGATACAGTGCTTTTCAGGTTCATTATTAACTAATATTGGTTCTTTGCATTTCTCCCCCTCTGGGGTTTTAATAGTCGCTCTGGCAGTGTAAATCGATTGCTGGCTGTGAGAGAGAGTGTGTGTGTGTGAGAGAGAGAGAGAGTGTGTGTGTGTGTGTGAGTGAGAGAGAGTGAGAGAGAAAGTGAGAGTGTTTGTGTGAGTGTATGTGTAAAAAACAAACAAAAGCAAACTAGGTTAACACTTTTAGGGTTATACACTGATGTGTTTTAATTAAGGCCAAAATAGCAGACTAATAGTTTTTCTAATTCAGCTACTTGAGCGATTGTATTTCTGGCGTTCACATATTGATAACTGACCCAGTTACTGAACATGTCATTGATTACTATTGGCAAACTGTCCCATTTTTCACGTTGATGATAATACAGTGTTAAATCTTGCAACTCTTTTTTTATGAATGTTCCGTTAAAATGTAAATTAATGTACACTAGTATATGCTTCTTATGTAACATTTCTACACCAGCCAGTTTTTACACAAGAAATTCTACTATTGTACAGGGAGAGAGATCCATAAAAATAAATATTTTAGCACATTTGCATAAAAACAGGAGCTTATATGAGCAAGATTATAGTTAATTGCCTATTCTCCCCAATGTGTGTTTAAACCAATTTCTTCGTTTTAATAAGAAACCAAATATAAAATCTACATATAACAAGATTGTTACAAAGGGCATTAGTTTATTGAAACACATTTCAACATCCTGCCAAGAGATTAACAATATTCTTATGCGGATTCCATACAACTTTAGAGAATAGAAAATCATCCACAGCCAAACACTTAGAAACAGCTGTGACCTTTAAACCAAAAACGTACCCTCTTTAATGGTCACATGATGGCTTAAAAAGTAGGATTTTAAAAAAACTTGACTGTACAACACAGAACCTAATGCCTGCAATAAAAAAAACAAATCATACTGTACAGAATCTAATTATAGGAATATAAATGTCCTTATGTAGAGAACGATGTGCCAATTTACACTGTAGTTAACCTTTAAATTCCACATAAATAAAAAATAAAAATCACGGCCATGCAATAAAATACAATTCTTTAGACACGTAAAATAAAATTGAGAACACATTATTGCTTGTTCTAAATATTTACCATGGCTAGAATTCTGAACCCTCACCGATTACCCTAGTAATGGTTAACCCTGTCACTGCAGATGGGACTACAAAATGCCTAAAGGCTAGTAGAGCTTTTGGGGAAATGTAGTCCGTAAACACCTGCAGTGCCAAAGTCATCATTCACTGAATTGTACAGTATATATAAAGTTACCATGTGCATGCAAACAATGTGCCTCCAGCGGGCCAGTTTGTGGGGTCACAAAACATTTAAAATGAAGTCTCAGTGGGTGGTAGAAAAGGTGGTTTAACCTGGACGACATTTCAATATAAACTTGTGGGATGTCCCTTAGCTGGCCTGAGATGCACGCAGTTCCCCTGTGTCTTGCAAGTTAGGTCGGTGGCGGTCCATTCATATATCTCAACATTGGGTAGAAAGATCGGGCGAAATTGTTAGCCTGCGTGCAACTGTAATCTTCTTCCGAGAAAGGGATCATACAGGCCAGAAGCAAAAGTAGTAGAAGTAAAAGCTGAAGTGGAAAAGCCGCTCGCAAAACGCGATACAAAAAAGATGGTTTCTTGGGAACGTCCCGCACAGAGGCAAGTTCTCTTGATCTGTAAATACAAAACATTTATTAACTTATTGGCTGCACTAATACTATTTGTCTATACTGCTAATCCTTTTAAATGTACTGAACAGGTTAATGGAGGTTTTGGTCCTGTGAAATACTTCTTATTGGGGTTAGAAGCTCACCCGGTTATTCTGGGTGTCCCATGTTGTAAATGGAATAAATCTGCTATGTAGAAGGTCCAGGTTTCTGCCAAAATTCTAAATTGTAAACATTTTTTAAAAATCGACCAGCACATTTACATTTTTTTTTTTGCAGTGCAATTGCAGATAACATTAGTTTATGAGGTACCCTAACGGCAATCCTCTAACGTATTATATTCATTGGTAACAGAGAGGCACATTGCACATATTTTTGGTTAAGTCAAGATTGAACAGTAACTGTATTAGGCATCTAAACGTGGTGTTGTTAAGATGCTTTATGAATGGAGTAGACCAGACCTAATGCATGTTGCTTGTGTACAGTTAGGCTCGCTTTTTGTTTTACATTTTAAGCTCTAGGTAGCATGGTTGTGATGTAGGTATGTGTAAGAGCATTCAGAAGTAAAGGGAGATAACTGTTAAGCGAAAGGTAAAGTTTATATACTGAGTGTCCATGTGATGGTACCAGGATCTTCTCCCCATACTGGGGCACTGTATCCTGGCTGCAACTCTCAGTGCGATTCGGGTTCAGCTGACTCCAGATCTGCGCTGAGATGGCGTGTAGGTCGCTCTGGCTCCACACGCGATCTGGTAACAAGCTTCCTTTGGGGTACGCCCTTGCCCTGGGTCCAGTGTTTGGCCATTTGCTCTTGTTGCAGGAGCGAGTACAGAGGAGGCAGTTCGTCGGGTGTGAGGTAAGTCCTCCCTCCAGCCCCAGGCCAGGATGAAGGCCGACATCTCTGAACCCAGGCTTCTCTATGAGCAGAGTCCTTCCCATGGCGGGAGTACCGTGAGGACCTGATGGTCTGCTGCCTTCTGTGGTGGCCGTCCCCGCAGCCATGTGGACGATGTCTTTGGGTCAAGCCCTTGGTGGCCCTCAGCCCAGGTGGGCCAGTGATACTAGGTGCAGGCTTACTCATGTACGTTAGTCCCGAGGGGGTTCTCTGCTCCCTCAGTTTCTTGCCGCCCAGTGTTCGAGTTTGAGGCTGAAGCGGCTGAGAGAATAGATGGTGCGGTTGCCATCGCTTAAAGTCTGCTACCCTCTGCTGGTGTGGCTGGCATGTGTAGGGTACATCCCCTGCCGCTCTCGGCCCAGGAGGGTCCCCCGTGCGGGAGGTTGCGGCTCGGGGTTCCCAATTGTCTGAGGGTGGTATTCCATGTCTCCCCTCCGCCGGGGCTGCTTGTGTAGCGGGCTTTATGTGGCTCGGCCCAGCAACCTGCATGTGTGCCTGTAGTTGAGCCCAAAAGTTGTCAAAGATGATGTCTATCGGGTCTCTCTTGTTCTCGTTAGTGCCCTGCCAGGTAGGCAGGATTTTGTCTCGCTTAATTGGAGCAGATGTGACCGCCATCATTTTGGAGGTCCCGAACCCCACGTTGTTTGTGTGCGTCACTTGCAGAATCGGGGGTTGTGGGGTGGAGAGCACTCCATCTCGTGGGGACCAGGATATCCCCCACCGGTCCATGGTATGTATGCAACTGCACAAGAGTATGTACAGCTTCTGTGGTGGCCGTCCCCGCAGCCATGTGGACGATGTCTTTGGGTCAAGCCCTTGGTGGCCTTTGGTGGCCCTCAGCCCAGGTGGGCCAGTGATACTAGGTGCAGGCTTACTCATGTACGTTAGTCCCGAGGGGGTTCTCTGCTCCCTCAGTTTCTTGCCGCCCAGTGTTCGAGTTTGAGGCTGAAGCGGCTGAGAGAATAGATGGTGCGGTTGCCATCGCTTAAAGTCTGCTACCCTCTGCTGGTGTGGCTGGCATGTGTAGGGTACATCCCCTGCTGTACATACTCTTGTGCAGTTGCGTGCGCTCCTCAGTATAGTGGTCCAATTTGCCAAAGGTTTGTGGCATTTCAGCTCAGGTTAATCCGGGGATTGTGCCCTCAACGGCAGGAGCTCAGGCAGAGCACGACCTGTCCACTCGCTGGTTAGGCTCCGCCCCCCAGATTTACATTTTTTTTTGTGCTCACAGCAAACAGGTAATGTTTTAACTTCTTTTTTTTTTAAATCAATTCTAGCATTTGGCTGAAATTTAACCAATTTGCCGTAGGCACCAAGAAAGGATGCCATGAATTTAAGGTGGCTCTAAACTATAGATTTGCAAATGATGGAAAAAATATGGTTTAGCAAAGTCAATTTCTCTGTAAAACCTTTTTAAATTTAAAGTGTGAAGAGGAATTACATACTGTAAACACTAAGGGAGAAGAGTTACTAAATAGCACATATACACAACCACATTTCCAGTCCCTTTTTAAATTCGGTTGAGGGAAATTTGTTGTGGGGTGGTATGACCGAATATCATCCATGCAAACTATTTGTAAAAACCTATTTGGACTAACCAAACTGTTGTGAAAAATGTGCCTCTCACTGTACTGCAAATATATATATGTATAAATCTTGCACTACATTATATATATATATTTGCAGAACTGTGAGAGGCACTTTTTTGCACCTTTTAAATCAAGCTAACTTCAGTCAAAATTCAGCTGACAGAATATTGACCAAATATGAATGGTGAAATCCTTTTCCGTTCGATTCTAAGCAGTCTGTTACGTTTGAGCTTTTGGTTACGTAATTTAAAGGGACACAATAGTCACCCAGACCACTTCAGCTCAATTAAGTTGTCTGGGTGCCAGGTCCCTCAGGTTTTAACCCTTCACATGTAAACATAGTTTCAGGGAAACTGCTCTGTTTACATTTGGGGTTAATCCAGCCTCTAGTGGCTGGAGGTGAATTTCGCCTCCATCGCGCAGAGCGTCCATAGGAAAGCATTGAGAAATGCTTTCATAGGAAAGCATTGAGGAAAGCTTTCCTATGGACACTTTGAATGCGCGCGCGGCACTGGCTGCACAACGGCTCCAGTGACGTAGGACGGGGGAGCTGACATCGGCGGGGGAGGAGAGGTCACCAGCGCTGGATTAAGGTAAGTGGCTGAAGGGGTTCAACCCCTTCAGTGCCATGGGAGGGGGACCCTCAGGGCACTATAGTGTCAGGAAAACTGCTTTGTTTTCCTGACACTATAGTGATCCTTTAAGCGTCCAGTCTGGCTGGGTCATGGTTTAATTCTTCATTTACTTGACTGATGGTCAAGGGACGGCTACTACATTTTTATTTTTTTTGTGCCTTGGACTGAACTATGAATCACAAATCAAACTAACATTGAACTTAACGCAAGTCTCTTTTCAGCCTTTGTAATTAGGTACGGCACAGAAAATTGGAAAATAATGGTATTCACTAAAATGTAAATTGCTGAGTATTTAAAGGGAATTTAAAGTTGCTATCCAACACGTAAAATTCGGCAATGTTTTCAGTTTGGTTTTTGGTTTAAAATTAACTTTAAATCAGGGGCAATTCACACTTTAGGAAATAATCCTGGCTTGTGTTATGTCCTATCAATGTAGCTACCGCAATATAAATAATTACATAGTTTGAAGTTCTAATTTTTTTATTTTTCGGTAATGAAGGCAGCTGCGCTGCTGCCAGTTTGCTAAAAACCAACAAAACTAGAGTGTAGGGAAATTATAAATGTTAAGGCAAAATAGCTGAATTTAAAAAAAGGGCAAATTTTGCCAAGTTTCCAGTGTGTTCATTGAGTTTACAATTTTCATTCCTGGCAATATGTTAATCAATTAACTACAATTCACTAATTAGTAGAATTGCGCATTCTGATTCAAATTTAGGCAAAGATGTACAACCAAACACATCACTAGGGAGATGCACTAGCTTTGTTTCGGAATCCCACCAGTGGTGCAAAAAAAAAAAAAAAATATAAAAAAATAAATAAAACTATATTATATAGTTTTATCTTTTTTTTTTTTTTTTTTTTTAAAGAAACTTTTCCCCCCTCACTTGAACTGTGAACTAAATGATGGGTAAATGGGCCTGTCAAAGTACGGCAAAATGTCTAAATATTATTCATATTATGTGTATATTATGTGTATATTTTGCAGTGTCCTGGCCTATTTTCACATCCTTTTCTATTTGTCCAAATCTTTTTCCCAAATATCTTGCACGGACAATATTTGTGTTGGTGGTTCAGAACGAAATTTCATTTTTGAAGAAAAAAAAAAAAAAAAAAAGCTCAGCTAAAAAGTATTTTTGCAATGTGCACAGGTTTTAATATTAATTATAGTGTGTCTTACTGAGCACAAATTAATGTTTTTCTCCTTGATAACCTTGTTACATCTCTTCAATCAACACAAAATACATTGATGTTCATGGACTGCACACCAAATCTAAATCAGTTGGGGATACAGTGCCATTGTTTTCGTTACATCATTTTACTTATTTCGATTTACTTGTACGGTAATCATTTCCATTAAAGGGACACTGTAGTCACTATAAGTATTTCATCTCTTTGAATTGGTTATAGTGCCTGGAGTGCCCTGGCATTGTCCATCCATTCAGTGTTGGACCATGTTCGTGCAGTATGCCACAAAATAAGAGTCCCTGGCCACCCACAGTCTGGCCCCTTCAGTATGTGTAGCTAAGGCAGAGATTACACACTTCCTTGTTGTCATACCCATTCATACCGTCAGTTGGAGCTCTGACAGGTTAAAAGCAGTCAGCTGACACTCTCAGACAATCACAGCTGCTCAGGCTAATACTTCCTTATTAGCCAAAGCAGCACAGAGGGGATGGATTGCCGGGGACTCTTGTTTAACATAAAAACATTAAAACTTTAAAAACTGTTTAATGCTGATAGAAATGATGGGACCAGTGGACTCCTGACACTATAACCAGTTTAATGAGATGAAGCAGATACAGAGCCTACGGTGTCCCTTTAAATATCTCTCCAGCAGTAGTAAAGGGTCACTAAATTATATGATTAAACACTTACCTGTCAGTGTCTTTGGAGACGGCACCAACATGAGCCTGGAGACAGAGAATAAAAAACCCCATAAGATTATTTACACGTTTTTGCAACTGGTTTTCAAGAAATAGCCATTTATTACACTAATATATCAAATTAAATAAAATCTAGCTCACTCTTAGGAGGGGATCTTCATTAAATCTCGTGATTAAGGCAATACAGATATAGAATGGCAAGGTATCCAACAATTAAACACAGAATTCTTATTTTTACCTGGTTGTCAGCGGGGACTGCGCCCACAGAATCTACTACATCTGACAAGGCAGAATTGTCCTGGGGAGGAAAAGGGAGTGTTAGCAATGCCTCCATTACAAAATGTGTGTTATGGGATGGAAGGACATTTACTCTGAATGAAACACATTTTGTTTAGTCTGTTAAAGGGATGCTCCAAACACAATGTTTGACATGCAAATTACAAAGAATCTTGTAACAAGTAGCCAATTTTTTATTTGTAACCCGGTAAATATAGTGAAGTAGAGGGGAGTAATTGTTTTATCATCTAAACTTGCTGATCCTTGTGTTTCTAATCCAGCTTTCATCTTGAAAATGGTTTAAGGGCTACTCCAAATAAAAACAGAAAATATCACTATCCTGGAATCCCTCCTATTATGAAATCTATTAACTTAACTATCACTCCTAGTAATCTCACTTGTGGAGGGATTTTTGGGATTAAGTATAAAGAATATTCTCATTTAAAATAATTGAAACCTCTTGCTTAGGGCAGTATTAATATGGATGGTAACTGTAAAGTCAGAATTTACTAGATAAAATGTTGGAAAATGCAGTAAAATCTTGTCAGGAGAATTTAGGTACTGGGAGTAAATCGGATTATAAAGACCACTATTTACCGCAGCCATTTAAAGGCACTCTCTGGGCATCAATACTAATTTATTGCATTTGATGGGTTTTGGCCTCACTAATATGCTAAATTTTAAAAAAAATTTACATGCTCAAATCCTCTTCTCTCGCGTGCAGAGCAAGTTACTTACCAGTGTGTCCTGGAGAGTCTTTATATCATAAGAAACGTCTTTCATGAGCTGGTTCAGTTTGTTTCCAATGACCTGCACTTTCTCATCCACTTCAATGTAATCATCTCCGGAGGTTTTAACCAGCATGCAGCTAGCCATGTCCTTCAGTGTGTTCACCTGAATCTGCCGTTCCAAGAGCTGATCTTTCAGTTGCTAAAAATCAAATGTATGCAGTGACGTAAATAAATCTATATTATATAGATAACAGATGGCATGAAACATTTTATTATGGTGTTCTCTGAAGAACAAAAAAAATAAAAAGAGCTGTCACTTCAGTTTAGTAAATATATCAATGTATAGTCTACACCAGGGCATTGAATAATTGATAAGGAATTGTAGACTTTGTCCAAGTCTATGCCGTTACCTTGGCCCGTTTCCTCATTCTATTTTAGTGAACATTCCTTTTTAAGTATCAGCTTGTAAACTGTTGTCTGGTTTTGTAGACTATTGGTATCAGCTTTTTGGATTATGAACTTGTTTAACGACTAGAGATAGGAATGGAATTGACATTGGAAGAAAACAAAGAATGCAGTTCACAGAAAAGATTGTGGTTGTAATTAGTGCAGACTTCCTTTACAAGAGTCTCTATTTACAGCTACTTTACCACCTTGATTTAGGCATTTCTGCTTTTCTAAAGAATATGGCTTTGTGTTTATCTTGGTAACCCCCCTAAACTCATCACGTTTATTTAACAGAACTGTTCAATACACTGGTAGCAAGCATACGGCAGCGGCTACCAGCTTATACACCGGACAGTTCTACAGTTTCATAAACTGGGCTGCGTGCAGTGGTCTCTCAAGCTGTGTGGCCACAGCTCAGGCTCTTTTGAGAGAGAGGTCTGTCCTAGTTCTGTGTGTGGACTTCACGCACAAGTTGGACAGCTCTTACACTGAAGAGGAGAAAATCATATTTCCTCTTTTTTGGATTATCACCTTCAGATGACAGGCTTATAACTGTAGAGTCAAAATCGCTGCAATAATCAGCCACCCTGATAAAGGGTGCAAGGCACTCCATACACCATAACCACTAAAATGCTGCAAGTTTTTATGATGCTTAGAATGGCTCTCCGAAGTAAATTGGGAATAATATGGGTATTTGCAAAACAACGTCCCTTTGGGAATATCTGTTGTAAAGGGATTTTGAGACACTCTTAATGTAGACTTTAAATTCTGACTTACCGTGAGCTGATTCTGACTCTCCAGCATCACATGTGGAGCCGTAGCGTGATCTGCGACTCGATACATTAATCTTCTCGCCTCTGCTTCCGTTAGCCATAGCAATAGCTGGTCACTCGTACTGTGGAACTCCTACAAAGCCAAGAATACACTATGAACAAGCTGCTCTGGCTTGGACGTTTGATCTGCTTTTTACAGCATTGATAAACTACTTCCGCAGGAACTTTTACCAAATAGTCGCCCCTGGTGAAGTGGTCACACAATTAAAAAAAGGAAAAACAAACAAACAAACCCAAAATGGTTTGAAAAAAAAAGGAAAAATAAAACAGCATTATCATAAAATCAATCAATATAAACCATTTTAATTTCTGCTCATATGATCAGCGTTGAGATTTATCCTTTAAAGATATTGTGACTTGTTAGAAAAAGTCTTAAATTAAATCAGTAATGTGAAACTTTCCTTTATAGGTCAGGATAGCAAATAAACTGAGATTGAAGAAAACAATAAAAATCAAAATCACAGCACTCTAGTAAAACTATAGGGGGAAACCGCTTAACTCATGTTTTTGGTCTACTTGTACCCAGATCTAATGCCCAAAACAAACTATGTCAAATATGTCATTTTGTGTTTTTCTCTTTATTGCTTATTGAATCAGGGAACCTAAATGTATCTCAATTATTATTTTTTGCTCTCCCTCAGTTAAAAAGGTCATTTAGATGTAGACCCCCTTTCTCACTGTGCTTAGAGTGGTATCCGCTACACCTCATTGACGAGGCATAACAAGGCTTTAATGACTGTTGTATCTCTCGTGCAGAAGGAGTCAGAATGCATTTTGGATTTACACCCTCTTTGGGGTGGAATCAGTCTGATGTGCAAATCATTTAGGTTCCCTTTGTTATTACATGTCTGTTAGTCCACCCATTGTACAGCGCTACGGATTCTGATAGGGCTATATAAATAATAAAATAATAATAATAATGGCGCAATGAGAGAAAACCAACTTGAGATCGGAGCAGAGATCCACCGAAAGTACAGGCTACTTGAGTTATCCGGTCACAGTGTTCACCTTTCCTTTTTTTTAAATAAATGTTGCGTAAGCTAACACAAGTGATATAAAAAATGTTGCTAGAATGTTGTTTTAGCCCCTTGACAACGCGAGGACAATGTTTTGGCTACCTGTGAATTGCTAGGAATAATTGTCATACCTGACAGTGAACGAGCTCGCTTTGTAGGCTTTCCTGCCATTCGTCTCGTGAATTGCATGCCTTGTCCCAGCGGGTGTTGACTTCATGGAGTCTGGATAAAACTTCTCTGGACTCTGAATCTTCAGCCTGCTGAAAATCTTTGCTGCTGATGTTGGCAGAGATCACCAGAGCCTTATAGCTGTCAAATGCTTTTAAAATCTCCTGGCAAGAAACAGTCAGAAGAAACCTGTAACATTAAACATTAAACGCCACGGCCCAAACAAAAATCCCTGTTCAGTAGATATGCTCACAATGAATGCATGCATTTAATTATGTATGTTGTCATTGGGGGTGAATCTAAAAACAGACACACTCTTCACACATAAAGCACTTCAGTAAGAAAACGCTTTGGGTTCTGTAGTGTCCCCTTAATGAAACCTCATTTTCACACTAATTGTTAAATAAGTTATTAGAATCTTTATAACACTTGGGAAAATAAAATAGAACACAGACTCTGTATCACAGTAGAACATGCTTTATTTCTAAGCTGCTGTAATTAAACCGTTTTTCTTTAATGACAAACCAGTTCATGCTAGAATTAGACACGCACCTTGAGTCTCCTTGCTTTGTGCTCCAGTTCTTCAAGGGTTAAAGCAGGCTTGAGTTTTCTTACATTGTTAAGATCAAATTCGGTTCTATCGAGCCACAATGTAATACTTTGTAAATCAGACGTTAACTGCTGCCACTTCTGCATATTTTGTTTCTCTCGCAATTCATTGCTTAAACTCTGAGCCTGAAGAATCTCCCAACGCTCAATCACACCTGTTAAAAAAATAAAAATTAAAAAAAGTGTTTATTACAATGTTTGTTTCCAGAAATATCAGAAGCTTCACATTAAGGAACACCCCAAGCCCCATAACAAGATCAACTCACTATTGTGCAGACTGTGTCCTGGCACCAGTAATTTGTCAAAATGTTTTAGAGCAGTATGACAACTTGCCCGCGTCCCGCTAGGAACCCATGGCCACGTCCCCTTCTTTTGTGATTCTCTGAAAGCACAGGATGTGTGCTTGATGGGACCCAGGTATGTTTTGAGCCACTCTGAAAACAGTTTGGTACTGGCCGAGGAAACTCTGGGACAGAACCAGGGCAATTCTGGTACTGCAACCATTACAGCGGGTTGTAGTGGTTACGGTGCTTTAATTGTGTTTCTTGAACATTTAGAACAAGTCGATTTTCCAGATGAGCTATTTTGATGAAACAGCAATGCTTTGAGTTTGACTACTCTGTCCTTAAATTTGAAATTCACTTTGAATTCTCATTTTAGCGATAACCGCTGTGTAATGTTACCTATGTATAACGTCTACGGAAGCTAGCTTTACTTACGGTTACTATATACCTTTCAGGAACTGCAGGCTTAGTAAAGTAGGTCTCCCTGAAGCAATTGTGTGACTGTTCTTCACATGTGTTTGCTGTATCTTTTAGATTACTTTGTATCACTAATCTGACGTTCTGATTGGACAATTATACGGAAAGCCTCAAATAACAACTGTCAACAAACAGTTATGTGATCTTTTATTATGTCCGTATTTTCATCTTAACTTTTCCTACAACAATACATTGTATTTGTAAAATATCTCACTAGCGTGTACTTTTACTATTCTTTTGAGTGCCAGGGGACGATCTTTACACATTTTGTGCATTCTGGGGAGCCCCCCTCCTCCATGAAACAAAACCATAAAAACATAGCTGGATGATAGCATTTAAGGGAAACTGTCACGTCTATGGAATTTATAACTTTAAAAATGTTAACATGTTTTTATTCAATGAAATGTTAGTTTTTTTTTTTTTTGTATGTATAAAATTTTCAAATTACATAAACTCAAAAATGCTAAATTTGTTAAATATGGGAGAAGTAGACAATAGGAAAAAATAATGGGACGTTTGCAGACGAGAACAAAGCTCTACTCAGCCAAAATGCTATCTGTACATTGACAGGCAGACTTATCTAGACCATTGCATTGCCGTCACATTTGCCTAAGCAGTTTAAAGCCACTATCCGTTTGTAGTGCTTAACAGCCTGGAGATGGCTACATCGAGTTTCTTCTCCGCCTGAATAACTAAACCTCTTAAACTAGACATTAATCTGTGAGATCTGGGCCAACCGCAAATTCCTGGTCAAATTACAAATAAAATTTTATCACAGCCAGTACCTGAAGGAGTTCCTGGACTAACAAAACCTTGCAGACCCTCGTCCTCTTGTTGCTGGTCTGGAGCGCTTGGTATTTTGGACTCCTGTGCTCCAGTAGATGTGGATAACTGTGCAGCCTACAAAAGTATAAAAATAAAGTGTACAATTAATGGCAATGTTTAAACTCTGTAACATTTTAAGAAACAGGCACCCTTAAGATAGGTGATACAACAGTTACTACAAAGTATGGGAAGGTACATTCATTCAAGCATCTCACATTATCGAGAATAATATAATTTTAAGATGCCTTACAGAAGTTAGATCGAACGTCGTATTGGTCTCTGCTGTGGCTGAAAGCAATCCCTTCATAATCCCGTGCTCAAATTCATGTTTTCGAGAAGGTTTTTGCTTGTCGGTGGAGTGCCAGGAAGCTGTATCCAAGTCAGATTTACCTGCAGTGTACACAATACATGATTCTTTTTAGCTCTAGGTCCAGAGAGAGATTGAGATTAGTAGTTTGCACAGAAGCGAATATTTAATCTTATTCTGCAACACATGCACCTTACAAACTTACCAGCCAGAACAATGAAATCAACACGTTTCCATGAAAATGTGAATTGTTAAAATATTATGTGGAGGTTTTAAAGGTGAAGCAAACAAATAAAACATTGTAAGTTGTTTGGACCATGGATGACAAAGCCTTTTATTTAAAAAAATAAAAATGATTTTACTACATTAGGAAAATCTGCACATTTTCCCAATATTCATGCAAAAAGCACATCTAGATTAAAGCCAACGTTTCCTTAGTAGTTACGAACAAGAGCTGTGAACGGTGGCTAAATCAACAAGATAAAAAACACAATTGCTAACAATTGTGTATGTTCATTGAAGCAACCAATCATTCGAGCTGGTGAGGCCAGACTGGAAACGATTTTTAAAGGGAATCCACATCACCCAAGCACATAACCAAACATGCCAGCAATGAAACTTCCTTTGGTTAGGACAGATGTGTTGGAGATGTGCTGAAATGGGACACCATGCCATGTGGTTTGGGGAGATATGGCGTTCACACTAAGCAGCAGAGAATGCTGTAAATGAGTGAATATGAGAGTAGCGTGCATCACAGCGGAATGGCCAGGTTGAGACACATGCTTAGCAGGTGCCTACCCGAAGATGCTTGTACAGTTTTGGTTGTCAATATGACATAAGCCTCTGGATTTTCTGTGATTTCTACATCTGAAAGACAATAACGTCATTTCCTCACATGACAAATATTTCACGTACAGTTCAAAGGATCAAAGAACAACATATTTAAATACTAGATGAATTTAAAAATCAATGTTTTCAGGATCAGAACACCAACACCACCTACGTAATGTCTTACCCGACAAGGCATTGTAGTAGGTTCCATCCTCTTCGTTCTCATGCATAGAAGAGCCACCAACATCCACAGTTGGATCCCATTCAAGAGGGATGGAGTCTACACTGACAGGAGTCTCCCGACCAGATCTCTCATGAGGGAGAGGTGGAGGTAGGAGATGACACATGGATGGGTGAGAAGTGTCCACTTCGTGCATTGTACTGTGCCACGAGGTATTCTGAAATTCTCTAGAATCCTCCGCATCTGTATCATTTTCAGATGTTTCTCTTTCTTCCTCTAAATGCTTTGTGAAAGGGATTATAAAGACCAATATTAATATGTCAGAAAATCTAACAATGTGGTGGAATTCTCACTTATTTCATACGTTGACCATTATTCTAGGATAATCAACAAGACGCAAACATACATACACATGAAATTTGTCATGACAAGTTCACTCTATCCCAATAAATTGGTTTGCAGATTAGTCACAATATACCCTAAATCCTTCTGTAATCTTGAAAGCATGCATTTGACATCTACCAGCTCACCAAAAAGGTAACAATCACAATTGTCACCTCAAGACTATTTTTAATAGAATCATCGTTTCATCAAGTACTAAAAGGAATAGATTTTTTTTTTTTTAATGAAGTATATGTAAAGATTAGAAAACACACCCGTACCTTTAATAAATGTCAGAATCCTTCAGCCACACACCTGCACTTTGGATCAGACTGTGCTTGACCACTGACATTTAGTCTCTATGGTCTTCCCTGCTTCACACCCTGCACAGAAGACCATAGAGACTGTTTTCAAGCACTGTCTGACCCAAGGTGCATGTATATGGCTGAAGAATCCTGTGATATAATAAAGGTAGGCATGAGGTTTTCTCTTTTTCTCTCCCCCCACCCCACCATATACTTTAATTAAAAACAATTAATTCCTTTCGAAACTTGATTATTTAACCAACTATAATCTCAAAACATTTTTTTTAATATAATAGACTGTGTGCCTGGATAACTCCCTTACCTGGTCTCTGTTGGTTAATCTTTGGTGGAAGCGAGAAACACGACCGAAAACCTCTTGAAAGTATCGATGAAGTTCTTCCAGTTGATCTTCGATGATCACAGCGTCTATTGCTTCACTCTTCTGAATTAACTGCTCCCCAAAGACTATCAGCTCGTCGACTTTGTTGGTGTTTAAGGTTATCTCCTGCTGAAACTCCTACAAAATAAAGACATTTTAAAATATAATGTTTTACCTTAATAGCAACACAAACGTGTCCGTAGAAATACAAATCTTCCATTTATAGACAGACTCTGGTATACCACAATCCAATATCAAAGGGCACTTACTGTTAACCGCTGCATTTTTTCCTCTGTGTTGCTTTCTGAAAAATGCTCTACGTTGGTAAGCTGAAGGTCGATCTCTGTGAGCCATACAATGATACTGTCCCTCGTTCCCTCAAACTCGTCTCTTTGGCTGGTAAAATGCTGAAAACACAAATGGCAGTGTTACAGGACTTTTACAATGTCTATTAAATAAAATTGGAGTTCCCAATTCCATTTTGTAAGGAGTTTATTGAAAAATCAATCTTTGCATATAAAAATAGGTCTTGGAAACATACGGTCAGGTTAATTGCATTATGCACTAACTAATGTTCTGATTTTTATTATATTTGTTTACTAGCTCTTTGTATTTATCACAAATGGATCGTTAAATGAGAACGACAAACCAGAAATACTACACCTTAACATACAAAGCGATTTCCAGAAGATTAGTTGTATATTTTCAAATGAATTCCTGCCACAATTCTTCAGAAAATATACATGTGATCATAGATAAAAAACAAAAAAAACAAAAGAAAACTTGGAGGTACAAAAATGCCTTTGATAATTTTCAAAAAGCACACTACGGGGACACTAGACACCATAACCACTTTATCTCACTGAAATGCTTATATTATCCAGAATCCCCTCTCACCATACTACTGTTTAGTGTAAACAATTTTTGATTGGATTGACACATTAGGAGGGTCTCCATGTGCCCGCAGTCTGGATCCTTTCACATTAGCCAGACCAGCTTTGGGTGGCAGTCAAATGTTCTCACCCATCACCGCCTCCTATTCCAGGTATGAGCGGGTACATACCTAAAGCAGGGGGCAGACTATGGGTACTTAAGATGTAGAAATGTATATCTCTTTATCCTGCAAGTGAGTGTGTCTTTATTGGCTTCTTATTAAATCATTGTTCTAAATATAAACTGTATTTGTACCTCGCAGTCGGAATAGAGAAAGTATAATGAGAAATTAAATGATTTGCAATGTGTGTTCTGGCTGTGTGTGGACTGAACCTTTAATAGAATTGGAAAATAAAAATGATTAGCCAAGTTATAGGTGATTTTTGTACGTCCTCATGGTGTAATGTCTAGAGAATTCATGAATCCCCTTTAAAGAGGTTACATGTTCATTTTAAATTAAGTTTCCAGTATATACTAAGGCTGCCTTACCTTCAGCCTCCTGAGAATGGCTGATACTCTTTTCTGGAGCTGGTCCCAACGTTGATTCCCATCATGCACCATCTCTTTGAGTTTGCTGGCTGCGTCGGTGCGGTTCTCACGGGCAAGCCTTCGATACTGCTTGTTGATTAACTCGAGATGAGTGAGGCGCTCGTGAATCTGCCTCTGGAAAGCCTGAAAGGGACATTTTAAAATGATGAGGGTGAATTATAGGATCATTGTACATCAATCTCAGAATATTGTATAAAGTGAAACCTATAAAACCAAATAAATCACACATTCATAACTTAAAGAAACACAAACTCTCTAACAGCACACTACAGGTGACAGGAGAAATCCAATCACCGGGTAAAATAAAATGGACAGTTGATGGCATACACTGGGTATATCAAAGATACAGAGGTGTAACACCATGTATTAGAAATAGAATACATCTGAATCTTAGACATACAATTTTAAGTATTGCTATTCAGACGTGAATGGAGGGATTGGATGGATCAAACTATTGGCAATAGATTTCTTAGGAATTGTATCAAAATATAAACTCTGCCTCTATTATTATTGGCATTGTTATAACTGCAACTTGTTCCGCAGAACTTTACAATAATATAAAAGGGGGAGATTTAACAATAAATTCACAGGCACGCAAAGTTGAGGAGAGCCCTATTTGAACGAGTTTACAATGTAGAGGATGTAGATACTAAAAACACAATAGATTGGAAGTGTGGTGGATGGCAGAATTGGAAGGCTAGAGTGAAGGGGAGTGAGGACCCACTTGTTACATTGAGGAAGTTAGAAATGGTTTGAGAAGTGAGAGTTACCCTCGAGGCCATGGGGTATACTAAAAAAGGTTTTAAAGGATTTCTTAAAGTACTGAAAACCAGGGGTGACTATGATAGGGGAAGTCAGGCTGTTTCATAAGAATGAAGCTGCCCCTGCGGGAAGTCCTATAAGCTCAGGTTAACAGTAAGGGTACAAACACTGGACAAGAGAAGATCACTGTCCGAGTGGCAGAGAAGGGCTCCATACTCACGTCCTTGTACACACAATACAATATGGAAGACTACCACTGAGCAATAAATAAATAAAGAGTTCAACATAATGTAAAACACTTTTTAAACAATAGCCAACCTCAAATTTCTTTTGTTCTTCCTTGGCCTTTGTGTATAACACCTCTGAGGAGTCTGGTGCGGCGGCCATGGTTTCAGCCTCTTTAAGCCATTCTTCAAATCGAGAATAGTCCTCCAGGAACTTCTGCCACAGACGCCAGGTTTCTTCAATTCTAAAGTTAAAATAAATAAATACATGTACAGTTTGTACCGTCAAGGCTATAAAACAACAAAAACAAAGGTGGCGGGGCCTGAATGACGTTCGATGGACGTGTTTTCTAGGAGTTCCTTACCGTTTGCTATATTGACTATTTCAGTTGTTAGTATATACTGATCCTTTGCAATCACTCCCATTCTAACTCTACCCAGACTTTCTATGACTGTCCAATCACAGACCAGTTGTCTGACTGCCAGGGGAGTGTAACAAAAATCTGCATTTCCCCCACCCCAAAAAGGACACTTTATTTACAAGCATTTCAGCAAAGTGTATTAGGGGTCTGCAATGTGCCTTTAAAGTAATAACCACATACGGCCTATTTATAGATAGGTGGTTGCTGCATTATCGTATATATAAAAATATAGTCTCCATCCAGAGGATCTCCATGTAGGACATGAGTGAATATTTGCTGCAATCTTCCTACCTAAGTCGCCTTTCCATGGACATGGTACAGATATTTCTCCACCGTTTATCAAGACTCCTCGTGGTCTGCTGTATCGAGTCACACTCCGTCTCATTAGCGCATGCATCTGTATCATGCAAGAGACGCTCACAGATATTCAGCACGGACGCCACTCCAGTGCTGTGTAGTTCTATATCCTTCTGCAGGTCCTACATAATACCAAAAAAAGTCAGAAAATCTACCTGAAAAATCATCACATCAACTCTTATCAAAGTATATAGATATGCAAATCAGAAAACATTCAGAATTTAACGGAAATAAAATAAAGTTTTCATGACTAGTCAATTTTTTTTGTTAAACTACTTAAACATAAAAAAAAAAATCATAAATAAAAATACAAAAAAAATGCTATGTAAAAAGTAGGAATATAGTTTCTTTCTCAATGACCGTGCAACCTGTATTTTCCATGAACATTTAATTAGCAGTATCCTACTGAAGTTGGTTTACAAGATGTAAAAGAAAGACAACAAAGTAAAAACAAAGATTTAAAAGAAAACTTTGTCCCATATAGGGACTTACCAGCCTAAACCATGACACATGGAAGTTATGCATTTATTGTGAAAGTATAAATGCTGATGTCTTTACTTTGGCCCCTGGTGCCTTTGTAATATGCCCTTTGATACTATAGTTTGTTTGTACAAGATTTAAACTGCGAATAGCATTATGAGTCACATTTTAAATAAGTTTTTCTTTAGACTATAACAGGGGTAGGCAACCTTCGGCACCCCAGATGTTGTGGACTACATCCCCCATAATGCTCTTACACCCATAGTGCTGGCAAAGCATCATGGGAGGTGTAGTCCAAAACATGCCGAAGGTTGCCTATACCTGGACTATAAGCTGCTAACAAAATGCAAGACTTTTATTATTAAAACGTATTAAAAATAATGCAACAACATATTTATTGTCTTTTTAAAAAAATGAAAATACGTACATAAAAAGAACGTTTTTAGATTTCAATCAATTTAAAACCAATAGTAATAGGGAATATCCCACAGCCTGAATGGCATACCTCAGAGTGTCCCTATTTAGGAGGGACAGTCCCTATTTTAGGGCCAAATCTCTCCGTCCCTCTTTTCTAGGAGCCCCATGTTGTTGGTGTGTCTGTGTGTATAACAGAGCTCCCCAGTAATAATACTCCCAGTAATGTGTCTGTGTATAACAGAGCTCCACAGCGATAATACTCCCAGTAATGTGTCTGAGTGTATAACAGCGCTCCCCAGCAATAATACTCCCAGTAATGTGTCTGAGTGTATAACAGAGCTCCACAGTAATAATACTCCCAGTAATGTGTCTGGGTGTATAACGGAGCTCCACAGTAATAATACTCCCAGTAATGTGTCAGTGTATAACGGAGCTCCACAGCAATAATACTCCCAGTAATGTGTCTGAGTGTATAACAGAGCTCCACAGCAATAATACTCCCAGTAATGTGTCTGAGTGTATAACAGAGCTCCACAGCAATAATACTCCCAGTAATGTGTCTGAGTGTATAACAGAGCTCCACAGCAATAATACTCCCAGTAATGTGTCTGACTGTATAACAGAGCTCCACAGTAATAAGATACATTGTTCTTATTATAAATTACACTTTAGTTTAAGTTTTAATTGTCATCTAACATTTCTCAGAACAGGTTCACCCCTATCCACAATCCCACTCACCCCCCTAATATTAAAGTGTCCCTCTTTGTCCATTAGAATTGTTCAGGTGTGCAACAAATGTCCTTTTAGTTAATTTAGAATGACGAACAGCCCTGCTGGGTATAGGACCTCATACCTGGAGGTTTGAACCATCAGTGCAATCAGTATTGTTAACGCGCAGGTAATATTTTAAATGATCTAGACTTCCTATTAATCAATACACTAGAATGTAATGGTGATCACTTACCTGTTGCTCTGTCAGTTTCCTCTGTATCTCTTGATCATCGCAGATGCTGTATATAACGGGTTTGGATAATTCCGACTCGATCCGAGCTAGCCACGTGCGCAGGTTGCTCATACTTTTCTCAAGCTGCTGAATAACGACCAGCGTTTCTTTTAATCGCTTAACGCTGTACAGGTAGAAAGTGAAATTTAATTTAGAAAGTTCTCCTTTTGTAAAAAGAAAAATAATACTGGTCTTGTGTCAACATCAGGTTCAGATTATTGATTAACCAAAACAAATCATAAATGAGGAATGTAGATCTAATGTATAGTGAAAGTAAATAGGCTAAAATCTCGTCATTTAAAACCCAGTAGTTTATGTATATTTCAATGCATACCGTCATTTTAAGTTACTATTTGTCATAAGGAACTAAGCAGCATGTATTTGGGTCTTAGATTTAGGAAGCAGGAGTTTAGGGAGACAGATCACAGTGGGGGTAGGGGGGAGGGAGGGAGGGAGAGGGCTAAATAAAACCATCTTCATTTTTTTTTTTTGTGATATACATACATATAGAAGTACAAATAGAGAAGTCAGGTTGCTTATAACAGAATGTGAGAAACCTCTAAACATTTTGGTTTTAAATTCCTAAATAGCTCAAACGAGGTAGCACATATAAGGTCACAGATATAGGTTTGTAGCAATGATTTGTCGTCCTGTCGAGTAGGTAATATAGCCAACACAGTAAAAGGCACAAGGAGTGTAGGGTGACCAAGGCAATCTTTTTGGGAGAATGCAGATAGGAATATAACAAGAAAAACAGGTATAACAGGTAAACTGACCTAATTTACAAATTGAACTTTTTACTTTAATTACATTATAGTAAGTGGCTTACTATAAAAAAAATAAAGTTTGACAGAAATCACAGGGAATGCAACCAAATGTACTCTGACCCATAGCCACCGCAACCTGGTTACACAGCTGTTAGACAAACAGTCCTGTTAGTTCCTGGTTGTTTAGCTCGGTGGAGCCAAACTTGACTCAGCATTTGTCCAGAGCACCTGCCTTGCATTGGACTGCATTGAGAAGTCTGTGATTGGACAGCCACAGAACATCTGTGATGGGTTAGAAGGGGAGGGCTTGCAAAGGCTGCAGACAAGAGAACTGTATCTTTTGCAAACAGTTCTTACCCATTTCCTCAATGAAAAAAATTATTACATGCATGCATGTTTTCATTGGGCTGCATATCTACTAAATATTGATTTTCTTTTGTATTTGAGCTGCGGAGTGTTTCTTTAAGTGTGTCTTTTACAGGGACTTGGTGGGCTTTTGACCCCTTACAATGTGACTGTAAAAACCCGTCTGATTGTCCTGGCAATATAGGATAATATAATGGCCCCAGCAAGTTCATCTACAATGTTCTAATAAAGGACTGTTTACTTAGTCATTGAAAGAGCTGCAGTCATTTACTATCCAATCAACATACAGGTACACTGTGATGTCATTACTTAACGATTTCAGCATGACGCAAGTCTCACGCTGTTGTACTGAGGAGTTGAGCATTAAAACGCAGACAATCATGAAGGTTGGGAATTACAACTCCAATGACATATTTTAGTGATTCAACCCACAGACTGGATACCATAGATGTATATTTGAAGGTATGTAGTTACCTGGATTAGGTTAGCAGTGTAAAATAAATGTAGAGATTCAAAAATGTACAACAGGCAATACAGAAGGCGCAGTATGTCCTCTTGGGTAAGTAGAACAAATGGACCTTATTGATAGGGTTTATCTTTCTAGGAGAAAGGCATAGAACTAAATACTAAATAACATTTTAAGATCCTAGCTGTAGCTCTCAGGCAGAGCAGGGTTGTGTTTGGACCACTTGCGTTTTGTAAGAATGCGAGGATTTCCTTGGTTTGTATGACAAAACTAGTTCTATTACTGTACAATGTCAATTTAAAAGGTTTTCTGTATTCCATTCCTCCACATTTAAATGTGGGACGTAATGACCTAGTGCCCAATCTGGACACCCTAAATGTATACAAAAAAAAAAATGTTCTTAATATACCTGCCACAAAGCGCAAGACAAACCTAACAGCAACCAACAATGTATTTCCATAAACCTTGAACAATGATTGATATTAGTTGTGTTATGGAATGTACAGCCAGACACGCATCGGAAAACCAATATAAAAAAAAAATCATGTTTTTAATAATTAACTTTTTTTTTCCTTTGACAGATATGATTAATAACTACCCGTGAATGCCTTGGAAGCAACCATTAAATTTAACCATTAGCATGCTTGTCTACGACAATGCAATACAATTAAAAAAAAAAAAAGTCTATAAAAAGAACCGCACACAAAATCACAGCAGTAATAAGCAATTTTGAGCATACGGAATAAATTATATGACATTAATAGGCGTTAAATCAGATCAAACCAGCGGGGTGGGGTTACATATCCGAAAGCTACTGAGCAATTAGAAATCTCCCCTCCACCAAACCCCTGTCTACAACGAAAACCTGGAGCACAGATAACTGCGTCCTTTGCTGCTGCAGTACACAAGGGGTTAAAGCAGAACCACTCTCCGCACGTCTGACTGCAGTGTCCAGAAGCCCAGCATCCTGGGAGACTATGAGCATATTAATGATATGGAAAATGCCTTACCATCATAGCTGAAAAGATACGTGTCCTTAGATATACTGAACTAAAAATGGCTCCACAGTTCTCCCAGCGCTCCCCCATTGTAGACACTACTTGGAATGCTTGCTATAAAAACTGAATGCAAGGCCTGATAATGGAATCAAGGCAATAACCTGCATCTCTGCTCAATCTCATTCATTCATCTGCAGACACACACACACACACAGGCTGGCTAGCCCATCCCCCTCATTCGTGCAATCACTGCCTAGAGAACACAGGCCTGATGTAGCAAGAGACATAACGTTGCACTTACTGTGTTCAACATTCTATATTCTACCCTTATGGGTAAACGTAGTATCAGTGCATTATCAGAGCAATCCGTATGAAGAGTCAAGTCCCTCCCACTCAATGGCCTGGAGTTCCCTGCCGTGGTATGAATATACCCGGGGTATTTATAGGGTAACATGGGCAAATCAATACTAAAAACCCACCGCACTGAGTAAGAGGCTACGTCTAAGGGTTGGCACAGCTCTGGTTCCTTTGAATCTCTCCTGCTGCTGCCTAATAAACAAACCCCATAATATCCAAAGAGCTGCTGACAGAATTTGCAGACAAAAAGCCCCAATGAAATTTAAAGGACCACTATAGGCACCCAGACCACTTCAGCTTAATGAAGTGGTCTGGGTGCCTGGTTCAGCTAGGATTAACCCTTTTTTTTAATAAACATAGCAGTTTCAGAGAATTATAATAGGGTTAATCCAGCTTCTTAAGCCTCTAGTGGCTGTCTCATTGACAGCCGCTAGAGGCGCTTGCGTGCTTCTCACTGTGAAAATCACAGTGAGAAGACGCCAGCGTCCATAGGAAAGCATTGTAAATGCATTCCTATGAACTGGCTGAAGGCGCGCGCGGCTCCTGCCGCACTTGCACATTCAGCCGATGACGTCGCTATGAAGGAGGAGAGGAGGAGGAGAGGAGGAGGAGTGCTCCCCGCCCAGCACTGGAGAAAGGTAAGATTTTAACCCCTTTCTCTCCCCAGAGCCCGGCGGGAGTTGGACCCTGAGGGTGGGGGCACCCTAAGGGCAATATAGTGCCAGGAAAACGAGTATGTTTTCCTGGCACTATAGTGGTCCTTTAAAGGATGTATGATAGTTTAGTAAATATTAAAAGAAAATGTAAAACAGCTCTGAATAAACACTGAATGTGGTCATAGTCCAGTTATTCAAACAAATAGTACATAAATATTGCATGACTTTACTGCGCTTACATTATTTTATTTTAGTGTGTGTGTGTGTCTACATACAGTGCATTTAAGAGAATAAATAGCATGAAATAGTATTTACTATTTGCATAAGCTTTGTATTATATATATATATATATGTGTGTGTGTGTATGTGTATTTGCTTGGTATTATGCCAATTATTGATTTTGTGATTTCAGGTAATTTCTATATAAATCGTATAGTGATAAACAAATCATTTTGTTGATGTCCATGCAGCCCTAGACCTCCCCTGGCTGTGACTGAGCCTGCATGGAAACAAAATGGTTTCATTTTCAATCAGATGCAGCTTACTTTGAAAGTTTTTATCTCCTGCTCTGTAAATTGAACTGTAATCACACACAGGAGACCACTGTAGGGTCTAGCAAGCTATTAACAGAGCAGGAGATAAGAAATTCTAAATTAAACACAATATGCAATAAAAGAATTGGAAACATTACATGACTCTTTACAGTTAGTATTTAGGAAGGGAGATGCAGGGAGGTGTGACTAGGGCTGCATACGCAAAGTGATTTAACTCCTAAATGGTAGAGAATTGAGCAGTGAGACTGCAGGGACATGTTCTATACACCAAAACGGCTTCATTAAGCTAAATTTGTTTTGGTGACTAAAGGGGCTCTTTAATGACCTGCTTTATTTCTGCTATTTGGAAACTTGTTAGATTTTCCCTATGAGAGACACTACCCTATGAGAGACACTGTACTGCTGGATTCAGAATAGTTTGACAGTTTTCCTACATCTCCAAGGAACCAGAATACACAAGAAAAAAAAAAAACCAAGGGCCAGGATCGTTAGGATTTAAAAAATATGCCTATTATTATTATCTAAAACGCACCAACAAAGTTGTAGCGCTGTACAATAGGTGGATTAACAGACATGTAACTGCAACAAGACGAGTTGGACGCACAGAAACGATAGGTGATTAGGGCATGCTCAAACCAGCTTGTATTCTAGAGTCCAAGGAACATGTTTACTACTAACTGGTTACAAAGACTGCCCAATGTGGGCCGACCTGTAGGTATACTACAACGTTATGCACGTGCTGCACTTCTGGCAAATTCATTATTATTATTTATTTTTTTTTAACAAGTTTAGCTCTGGGGCTCGGCTGCGGAGACAGACAGTTGAAATCTAAATCCCTTATGAAATGCAACATTTCAATATTTTGTATTCTGTTTCATTCCCGACATTTGTCATTTCAGTTATATTCCTCCTTTTTTTCTGTAGCCATTTATTTACAGACTGGCACTTAATGTATTTAATGAAGTTTCAATGAAAACCAAGCTGGAAGATCTAAGTGGTCCATGAATTAATGATGCCGTTTATCTGCTCTGTCTAGTTCAGGGAAAAAAAGATGAAGCAATAAAAATAAAAATAGAAATATCCCCAAACACACCACTCTTGGAGCTCAGCCCAAGGAAGCTTTGTGGTATTTAATCCCAGCTGCCGTAGGGCTTTGAGCAAAGGGTGGCTTTTATAACGGATGCACTCAAATAGGGGAAATTGAGAGCTACAGAATGCCGTCACACAGAGAGCAGCATTTGGAGAAAGCTCTAATGCCGCCCCCCCCCCTCCACCCTCCCCTCCAGAAAAGTGTCACTCGAGGAGCAAAATGCTTAACCCTCAATCAATGGAAGGGTTAATATAACAGGTGTATTTAAAAGAGAGAAAAAAAAGTAATGTCATAAAAACCAGTGATGTTAACTCACAGTCTAAATCAATCATCTGAATATTTGCCATCAGGTTAAACACACAATGAGGCTAGTCAGCTTTACAGTCTGTTATCCACCTGACCTAGTTAGTGACCTAATAGCAAATAATCTCCACTGGTAAAGCAATATATATCTTTATAAAATATTATTATTAGAACTAGCCGGGCCAGCGTCATTGGTTGAAGGATGGGATCTGCATTCAGTCCATGACATCAGGTTTACCGCCACCATGACAAACACATAACCTTGAATAATGTATTTAATCAGGTGGATTAATGCCCAGACATGCCACTCCAGAGAACTGGGAAACTTAAAATCATCATAAAGCTGGGTATCATGTGCCCAGTTAACCCGTAAAGGTTGTTAATGGGCATTACTTGAATTTTAGCACCTGGCCCCATTTTATTCTAGAGAATATTGTGTTATTATATAACATAATTACTTACATATACAACTTATTCGCATTTTTTTTTTTAAATGACACAACCTAATGCACCAATGATTCCTACTGTATTCAAAATAATTAAAGTGGTGTTCATCTAAGCCCCCCAAGTACTGCAATGCCCCCATGTATACTTTTGAAAGCCAATTTCTCATCTGCAGCAATTTAGCAATTCAACAAAGTTCCCTCCACAAATGTGTATTTTTAACATTTAAACTCTGTATATGCAACGAGTGTACCATTTATGCACAAAATTTAGTGGATATCTTTGAGAACCAGATATTGCTCTGACCCTTAACAAGTACAAAAAAATAAATAATATTGTATACGTTTAATGAAAACAGCACACAAAAAAAGATGAAACCCATCTGCGAGCTATTGTCTGCTGTATACAATATGAATTTTAAATGCCATTCTTTTTACTCTTTATTCTTTTTAAGTGTTACTTTACTCTTTAAAATGCAAAACACACAGTTTCTAATGCCCTGTAATAAGGATTGGTCATTTTGAAATGCTAATTAAATTGAGAGCACAAAAACACAAACAAATTCAAATAAAAATGCAAAAAGCAACACTAAATCCTTTCCCCCTCTATTCGTGAATTTAAATTAAATCACGACGGGTGTAACACACTCATTTAACTCTTTAAATTCATGTCTGTGTTATCCCGTACACTCGCTCAAGAAACATGGAGGTACAAGATAATAAAGTGGGGTGGGAGAAGTGAACAGACACAGGTTTAATCTGTGTGTGAAGTTGGGAGTTTGGTTTAACAGGTGGATGAATGAGTGGCTTCATGCCGCTGCTCCCCAAGAATTATCACTGGACTTTATGAAAAAGGCAGATGTTCGACCTCAGCATTTTCTATGGAGACTCTGGTATTGTGCACTCCCTTCCCCCTTGGCTCTGCATCAGGCTTCAGCCCGTAATCAGACTTGACAATGCTTTTTGAATGGCACAAGCCAGCACACACGCACACAATACACGCGCGGAGGGCCCTCCTTGTAATGTTGCCATATGGTCAAGCTCAGCCTGATGTCATGAGCAGAGAGAATCACATCAGTGTCTAAGCCCACAGTCAGACTAATGTGCTTTGAATAAAATAAAAGACAGACTTAGCAGGGTTATTTATATATTTCATTTACCGTCTGGCAACATGACTGCAAAAACACTTAACTGCAGTTTATCTACTTACAGTGGCTTGCAAGAGGGAAAAAAAACCAAAACAACAAACAGAACCCCATGAAACAGTAACATACAGATACTACTGGAGGGTTCACAGCGGGGGTCACAGACTAGATTATCGTTAAAGAATCAGCACAATCCCGGATTTTATACCACGAATAAGATCAAAAGTTACTATTAAAAGACCAAACCTCCCTTCATCCCACCCTAAAGAAGAAGGAAAAAAGTGTACATCACAGACACCATATATATCGCAACTGCCTAACCATCTTACGGCTGCCGTGGAGACCAACACTGGGTAAATTCAGACACCAATTATTCCTAAACAGCATTGGCACACATTTCATTTTATTATTATTTAAAACATTATTTTTATTTTTTTTTAAAGTTAAACTGTATCATTTTTTTAAATAGAAGTTAAACTGTATAAATCTATACCCTGCCCTTTTCAGAATCATCCCAACTTGAAAAATTACACAAACTTGCTTATAATTAAAAAAAAAAAAAAATGCCCATTACTTTTGCCATTAGTCATTATAATGTCTCTCAGTAGAGTTAGATTTGTGTTAAATAGTTATGGTTAATCTTTAATTTCTATACTTCATCACATGTTACATTCCAACATTTCCTGTCCTTTTCGGTTATAGCCACACCGTAAAACTTTAATGGTGCAAGCCTGCATATTAAATCGGCCTGACACTTCTAGACATTGGGTGGACGGTGAGAAAGTGCCACTTTAATGGAAATGGTGTGAGGATTGCAATGAAGTCACTACTAAGGGACTTCTTTGGTTTACTGGCCACAATTCATTACACAACGGACTGATCCAATAACTAATAAGTTACTCTAACTGTTAGGGGCACATTGAAAACACTTTAAAGGGCCATCACACAATGTACTGATCAAAAAGGCGAGTAATAGTCAACATGTTCGGTTTAATTTGGAGGTTTTTAAAATGACATATTTGAACCAAACGATATGGTAAATCATTATAGAAGGCTAATAGCTCCGATTATCCTGATACGCTCTCCACCTGTTACAATTCGCATACCTCAAGAGTGTTTGCATACCTCACGAGGGACAGTGCCTATTTTAGGTCCAAATCCCTCCTTGTACCCTCCCTTCTATCCTAATGTCCCTCTTAACCAGAAGCTCCTTATTGTTGGTGTGATATTGTTGGTATAACAGAGCCCCACAGCAATAATACTCCCAGTAATGTGTCTGAGTGAATAACAGAGCTCCACGACAATAATACTGCCAGTAATGTGTCTGAGTGTATAACAGAGCTCCACAGCAATAATACTCCCAGTAATGTGTCTGAGTGTATAACAGAGCTCCACAGCAATAATACTCCCAGTAATGTGTCTGAGTGTATAACAGAGCTCCACAGCAATAATACTCCCAGTAATGTGTCTGAGTGTATAACAGAGCTCCACAGCAATAATTCTCCCAGTAATGTGTCTGAGTGTATAACAGAGCTCCACAGCAATAATACTCCCAGTAATGTGTCTGAGTGTATAACAGAGCTCCACAGCAATAATACTCCCAGTAATGTGTCTGAGTGTATAACAGAGCTCCACAGCAATAATACTCCCAGTAATGTGTCGTTAAATGACAATAAATGTGTTTAGAAATCTGTCTGTGTGAATAAGAGAACGTGTTGTTGTTATAAATTACATTTTAGCTGTAAACATTAACAGAGGAGAGAAAAAAATTATTCCGCTATATTGGCCATAAATTAACACAAATTACTTTTGGATACTAACAATTCTTTATTGAATAACCCTGTATTTGTGGTATTACACTAGAGGTGATCTACAGCAATTATAAAAGGAGGTATAATGCAGAACAATATGATCACCATGCCAAGTAGCGAGTACAATCTGGTTAAAATGTATTTGATTGGTCAGTTTTTAAAAGTATGTATAATTAAATTTATAAAAATAAAGAAATCAACCCATGAATAGGACAATAAGTCACAATTCATTAAACATTCCACGCGTTCTATAATACATTCTGAATTACACTGGCCCTATGGATGCCATGGGTTTTGCACACACACCGCATACATTCCAATTTGATGTTAGGTGCAGGACCCTACAACTAAAATGCATGAGAACAAGCTCAGCTGCTCTCAATCAAGTAGAATCCCAAGCACCATAACTACAACATGTTCATATAGTGGTTATGGTGCCATTTGATTGCAACAATCCCTAGTTCTGGATCAAAAACCTTTCCAAACAGTTTGACAAAGACCGGTAGGTCCCAAGGTCTGGCTATGCATTCATTGGCTAACCGATCAGCTGAAAGTGGTGATGGTGCCTAGACTGCTGATTTAAGTGGAAAAAGCAAAGCTAATGTCTATGCACCATAGATGAAGGAAACTTTGCATAGAACAGAATCTTTTTTTTTTTTTTTACAGAGATATTAATTTGTCAAATAATATTTAGCAAGATTATAATGCAGACATTTGTTTCCCTGTGATTAAACAATACCGTTTAGAGACCGCACAGAGGAAGCGGATATCTCTTGCTTACCGTGAGCCGATAATGTCAAACAGGTGCTGCCAGCGATCGTTTATTTTATTAAGCTTGTTATCAATTTCTGTGGCTCGTGCCTTATTGCTGGCGATGATCAGCTGGTCCCCAATTTGTTTTAAGTGATTTCTATTTTCGCTGAAGAGATTAATTTCCTCCATGCAATCCTAACAAAAACAAACACAAGAGGTAAGTGTGCAGAATGCAACATTGGACGCAATATAAGCGTTTGCAAACTTTATATAAATGTGCGGAAAGCCCTTTATAACTACATAGCAGCAGCAAAAGGGCCTTTCAAACTGCTATGATTAAAGAGACCGTACGATTAAAGGGACATTGCAAGGGTGTTACGTAATGTATATTAAAAATAAATATATTGGCCTATTTTGCTGATTTTTTGGGGGGGAGGGGGTGGAATTTGATTGTCAAGCCAAAAAAATAATAAAAAATAAATAATAATAATGAGGCTGGCCGATCAGGCACACAATATGCCACAAACAGTGTGGTTGGTACAAAGAACGTTTCCACATCCGGGAGTAAACCAGGAATTGTATTGTAGAGTGTAAAAAGACATTTCATTTGTAAACCCAGAACAGCAGGAGATCATCCAGTAGCTATATATGGGGATTTACATGTATATACACATTGTTATTATTTAGACATGTATGATGTATGTCCCCTTATATTGTCTGGACTAATTAAAAAAAAAAAAAGATTTAAAAATGAAGGAGTGCCGCCATAGATTATATAGCATGTGTGTGAGAATAAACACCTGTGTAAGTATGTAAACACACACAATGGATAGTTTGTTACCTTTTGGAGTTTTTCGATCATTTCTTCAACATTGACATCTGCGGTTTGCAAGGCTTTACTTTCCATCTGGGTCAGCCAATCGCAGAGCTCCTTGTTCTTTTCGTTGAATATATTCCAAGCATTGAGTCGATCCTCTATCTCCTGCCTCCGCATTGACACCTAGACCAGCAGAGTGGTGATAAGCGGTTAGTAAATCATTATATATTACAGTGTCTGATCAGCCCCATAATTCTAATTAGCAGTCAGGGGATTCATACAAGCAGTTTCTGTTATAGGACAAGGGGGTGGAAGTCTTAATAGCTGCAGAAAGTTGTTACTACTAAAACATACAACTGGGGGTCAAACTTTTTGGGGAACCTTGCTCAATATCTATCACAAAACTATTCCATTTGGGTCAGTTTGCATCTTGTGTACTAGAGGTTAACTTATCCCCAAGAATGTTGAGACTTTGTTAATGGAGTCCGGTAAGATTTAATAAACTGTCAGTTTATTTTATTTAGGTGCTTGTTTTCACTGTGTCCTGAGCTACAGATAAGACATGCATTTGGACAAACTGCAACTTGGACAAAAATGGGCAGATTTGTCAGTTTGTACCAATAACAAATGGCCGAATCGTCAGATGATCGAACCAAGTCCTTGACGCAAGTCTTTCATGCAATCTGTTTATGCGGAATGCTGAAATATCAAAATTAAGTAAATCCATTTTCTTAATTCTGATATTTCAGTTTTTTAGTATGTAGCTTCCTAATTTGATATTTTTATGTGGAGTCGCCATTATTAAGAATACCAAATAAGACAGCTATCCCAAAATTTGGGGAACTTATTGATTCAGACAAACCAAATTTTCCCACTAACAGCTGCACTTTATGTAACATTGCAACTTCAATTATCACCTAGCACTGGAAGCATCGAACACGAATTAAACAGAACCAGAAACGTTTCACATGGCAATGGAGCAAAGTAAGACCACACATGAGAAGTTCTTGGAAGGAAAATTATAGTAATTATTATAATGCTTGCTACATGGACATTAAATATCTTTGTAAAAGAGCTTTATGTCACAGATAAAAAAAAAATGAAATATACATTGAGCATTATTTTGTATAAAGAACAGGCTTCATCTATATCATATAAAAAAAGATAATAAAATCTGTGGAATCAGGTGCCCTGGCACATAAGATGGAAGTTCAACACAAAAACGAATGCAATCTTCATCTATTTTGGTGACATTAGAAACTATGCCATAACAAAATTCACATCCTTGCTTGAACACAGCTATGTTAAAACAGCTCACCTTTTCTCATGCAGAAATATTTAGAAAGCGAATTCACAGTATGCACACTAATGCACACAGTAATGCATCGCACTCTAGGGCAGTTTGAGATCAAGTTTAAACCCCCTCAGGACATTCCTGGATGTGTGTCCCATACTAACAAAACTTGGTCACCTGTGTTCAAGCAGGGCTATACTTTTACAGATTCTCTCTTTCAATTTTTCAATTTCCATTAACTTGTAAAATCTGATCAAAGACATCCACAGATATTTCCAATAAACCCGTGATATTCAATAAACAGATTACATTTCATCACTAAGCAACCATAACTACGTATCACAGGGTGAGTCAACTTATACAGTTACGTTATTTAAGGAGTTATATCCTGAAATTAATTTCTTTAAAACGAGGACCCTAAATGACAAAACGATCACAACCGCTTTGCAATATTATGCATAAAGTCTCTCTGAAATCACACACAACAAACAAGTTTACAGTCAGCCTACTTTTTAACTCCTAAAATGCCAAGGTGTGTACAAACAAGGGAGGTTAGCAGAGAGATGACTTTTCTGGAAAACTTGTTACATTTTGTTTTCCCTTTCACAGTAATCCAATAACAGACACGTTCACAACAAGACACAGGTTTTTAAATATTTTGAAAGACAAATGTTCTATGTACAGTTTGTAGCAACAACAGGATATTTTACAAGTAAATTCATTTAACCCCTTTGCTCCCAGGTGTGTGATTGTATAAAAGTCAAAAAGCTACATGTTGTGTTTCCAGTGTGACACATTAACACAGGGCCTGGCAAGACACACACTGCTTCACTTACCCTCAGACACAACTCTTCCCATTGCCTGTGCAGAGCTTCTACTTGTTTCTTGAGAATCAGTCCATCCTCAGCTACAATGTATTGAGACAACTCAGTCTTCATGTTATCCAGGTCTTTCAAACTTTGGTTCCACTCATCCAAGGCTTCCTCCAGCTCCTGCATTGAAACAACATAGAACAATCCTCCCAGCTTAGCTCTGGCCTTTTTTGCAAACCTGTTTAATCTTCTGATTGGTCAGCGGGGGGAGGGGTGAATAGGAAGGGGGCTGGGAGTTTACACATGCATACAGCTTGAAGACTGTATGTGGGACAATGGATTTCAGAGTTGACTTCACTTACTGTCTGTTTGACTCATAAATAAACAGGTTACACAAGGGGGGCTTGGGGGCAGTAACAGACATGGGGAAAACAATTTAAAGAGGATATGGCTTTCAATTTGACTGTTGCAGAATTTAATATGCTATTTTTTTTTTAAATCACTTTGAATTGATGGCAATTCACACTTGAGTAGTCCGTTCACCTTTGAACGGTTACACTTATTATTATTATTTTATTTTTATATAGCGCCAACAAATTCCGTAGCGCTGTACAATGGGTGGACTAACAGACACATAATTGAGATCAGACCACTGACGTACAGGAACAGAGGGGGTTGAGGACCCTGCTCGATGAGCTTACATGCAAGAGGCTTATTAATTAGATGTTTTTAATAGTAATGCTATGTATTCACTCACTGTACACTTTCCAACAATCCATTAATAAAATCTGTCATGTAACTTTTTTGAAAAACACATACATTCCCATTGTACAGTGCTATGGAATCTGATGGCGCTATATAAATAATAAAACATTCAAATGAGATGTAACCAAATACATATTTTTTCCCCCCAAAGAGACCTCATTTCTACAATATAGAGGACATTAGTACTGTGAGATGTGTTTTATTTGGTAATGAAGCAACTGTGGGTAAACCATTAAAACCTTCATTCAAAATAATAAAATACCGGATTTCCTGCATAAATGGGCTTGAGATATAAATATATACTCCTATCCAAACTGAATAATTAATTTGAATTATTTCCCAGTTCAAAATTCCAATTTATAATGTTGTAAAACAATAACAAAACCACCATAAGCACTTTAGTGATTTAACCCCTTAAGGACTGAGCCAAATGTACAAGTTGTGAACAAAACAAAACATAAGCAAAACCTGGCATTTGCACTACATGTCTGTCCAATCGTAATTCACCTCTTTCATATTAAATGCACCCACCCTTATTATATATCATTTTATTCAGGGGAAACGGGGCTTTCATTTAATATCAAATATTTAGCTATGAAACATAATTTAATATGAAAAAAAATGGAAGAAAATAAGAAATATTGTGATTTTTTTAGTTCTACATGACATTTTAACTGTCAATGTCATAATACGGTTTGCTTTTACTGCAATAAAATACACATATTTGTATTCAGCAAAGTCTCACGTGTAAAACAGTACCCCCTATGTACAGGTTCTATGGCGTTTTGGGAACTTACAGGGTCAAATATAGCACGTTACATTTGAAATTGAAATTCGCCAGATTGGTTACGTTGCCTTTGAGACTGTATAGTAGCCCAGGAATTACATTTACACCCATAATGGCATACCATTTGCAATAGTAGACAACCCAAGGTATTGCAAATGGGGTTGTTCCAGTCTTTTTTAGTAGCCATACGGTTGCAAACACTGGCAAAAGTTAGCGTTAATATTTGTTTGTGTGTGAAAAATGCAAAAAACGCCAATTTTGGCCAGTGTTTGTGACTAAGTGGCTACTAAAAAAGACTGGACATACCCCATTTGCAATGCCTTGGGTTGTCTACTATTGCAAATGGTATGCCATCATAGGGGTAATTTTCATTCTTGGGCTACCATAGGGTCTCAAAGGCACCGTAACCAATCTGGCGAATGTTAATGTGAAAAAAATGAAACGCAAGCCTTATATCTGACGCTGTAACTTTTTAAAACTCCATAAAACCTGTACATGAGGGGTACTGTTGTACTCGGGAGACTTCGCTGAACACAAATATTTGTGTTTCAAAACAGTAAAAAGTATCACAGCAATAATATCGTCCGTGTAAGTGCTGTTTGTGTGTGAAAAATGCAAATAAAGTCACTTTTACTGGCGATATCATCGTTGTAATACATTTTACTGTTTTGAAACACTAATATTTGTGTTCAGCTTAGTCTCCTGAATAAAACAGTACTCCCCATGTACAGGTTTTATGGTGTCTTGGAAAGTTATAGGGTTAAATATAGTGCTAGCAAATTAAATCCCCTATACTTTAGGAATGGGTTGTCAGGCAGGTCCCGCTAATTCTAATTATGTAAAAATATTATGTGTATATTATATATATATATATATATATATATATATATATATATATATATATATATATATATATATATATATATACATATATACATATATACACACACACACACACACACACACACTTTTTATATTTTGATTTATATATAGTGATATATACGTATATATTTATGTATATAGATATATTATTTCGCTCTACGTGTATTTTGATATAAATATATATATATTAATATCACAATACAGTTAGAATGAAATAACACATCTATATATTTTTAAATTTTTTACATTTTATTTTTTAACGTATTTACTTTTTTTTATTATTATATATAAATATATATATAACAATAATTATATATATATATATATATATATATATATATATATATATAATCAGTATCAGTCTACGTGTAATTTGATTATATATTATATATATATTCTAAGTATATAATTTTTTCTTTTTTTTTTATACTGACTTTAATTTTATTTGATTTCTAGCCAGCAAGGGGACTACCTGTCATTACAGGCCGTCCTCCTGCTGGCAATACAGCAGCCAGCTAACCCGGCAATTAAAAATTGTGAGGTCCTCGCAATGACCTCACTCTCACATAGCCAGGGGGGCCGGAGGAGGCAGGATCTGCCGCGGGGGGCTCCCTGGGATCCCAGGTGAGTCTCCCCAACCGCGATCACCAGCGACCGGGTAAGTAAGAAAAACCGGAGGGCGTACTATTACGCCCTATTCTAAGCGGCTCTAAAGGGGTTAAAGTGGTCATGGTGAAGCGGAATGCATGTCACCAGCCACAGAGGAAACTCAGTAGCCAGCTGGGGCCTTTTTAAAAGGGCAAACACCTGCCCCAATACTGGGGAACAAGGCCAGTAAAGCTCGCTGTAGTGGTTATGGTGCTTGGAGTATCCATTTAATAGTGACCAGCTACAAAATAAGCATAGGATATTGTGAATACGTGATGACATCTGAAAAGTTTAGATGGGGAACGTGCAATATAAAAACTGACATTTTTATCCTACCTAAACATAAATGTGTTTCATTAAAGGATCATTATAGTGCCAGGAAAACATACTCGTTTTCCTAGCACTATAGTGCCCTGAGGGAGCTCCCACCCTCAGGGTCCCCCTCCCGCCGGGCTCTAGGGGTGGAAGGGGTTAAACTTACCTCTTTCTCCACTGCCAGACGTGTTTGTGTTTGTCAATGAGACAGCCACTAGAGGCTTTGGAGGCTGGATTAACTTATTTATAAACATAGCAGTTTCCCTGAAACTGCTATAGTTATGAAAAAAAAAAAAGGGTTAATCCTAGAAGGACCTGGCACCCAGACCACTTCATTAAGCTGAAGTGGTCTGGGTGCCTAGAGTGGTCCTTTAATTTCCTGACTTTAAGTTATAGAAAATATTTTATCAATATCTATAGAATATGTAAATACATTTCCAGCCATAAATATGACAGCACTACAATGGGCAGCTGCTCCAAAATTTTTATTGTAAAAGAATTCACAGAAAAAAAAGTAATAAATAAATAAATAAAAGCATCCCTCTGTTTTTTTTCCTGTCTGCATTTTCAGGTGGAAGTTGGAATATTTTGTAGTTTGTCTGTCTTATTGGGGGTCACTTAGCTTACTATTACACGGGATGTCACATCAGTTTGGGTGCATGTGCTACGAACCCTTCCCAGCGCATCCACTATCTAGGACAGTCAATATTTCTGCATATCAATCATGACATTCAACATTTGTGGAGATACTCTTGGTACCTTTCAACTTTTTTTTCCACAACTTTAGATGTACGCCTATTTTATTTGGCAGCAGGCAAATAATTGCCATTTTTTATTTTGTTTGTGCTTTCTTTTATCTGTCTTTATGTATGTGCACAGTGTAGAAGTTGTCCCTTTTTCTGAAGAACTTTGATGTCACTTAAAACAAGAAGAATGGCAAAAGCCAGAATAGATATTCGCTATCCAACGTAAAAGATCTCCAATCGTATCCGACTGGCTCTATATGGACCACAGTTTATATTGCCAATGCTGGAACCATTGACATACTCTGAGGCCTCCATGATGGATTCAAATCTATATAAAAGACATACGGTTGCAGAAACAGACCATTTCTCCTTTCAGCAATTCCAGAGCCCTCAAAAGTGGTCCAGGGATCTTAAGGCCAATATAGCAAGTGGAGTTTTAGAATCTTGGTCTCTATTTTTAGTTTGAAATTTTCATGGAAATAGTAAAATAGTTTTCCAATCTGCCAAGGTTTGGGCTTAGTCAACAGAAAATGCATGGTATTGTAAACACAGCAAATTTTGAAGAGTTCCTCAAAGAATTTAAGATTTTCAAGGTCACCCATTTTCCTATAGACTCAGCCAAAAAGCATCCTACAGTTATTAATCTCCTGTCTACAAGAAGATGTGATCTGTCCTCTTACTTGGTCAGTATCACCAAGGATGATCCGCTCCTTGAGACAAAATCAAAAAGGATTGCTAAAACAAGAGCTAAAACATTTCTTTAACGGACATAGATGGGACATTGATCGGAATATTTCCAAATTCATACACCGTTTATTTATAGCATGTTTACTTTCCTTGGGATCTCTTCCTCTGGTTTTATCTGCCTTATCTGACCCCTGGTTTGAACTTATTACAGAAACACCTGTGTAACTCTTCAGGTTAAACGTGGTCTTCCACATGGCCATACTGTCATGCTCCTCATACAGTTTTCTGATTGTTCTCCTAACATTACTAGAATTCTATTTTAATCTTGTGTATTCCTGCACATGAATAAGTATCTGTTGTTTCCCTCATTTGTTTCCATCTCCGTGTTGTGCGGAAGTGTTACGTTGGCATGCTGCCTTTCCATTTACCTCCAGTAGACAGAATCTTGGAGGAATAATTCACCTTGCCCATAGTTCACAAGAAGGGATCTTCTACCTTCTCCGTTATGGGAAGATGGATTGCGGCGGTGGTTTTAAGGCCTATGAAGTTCAGCAGGTTTAGATTACTCCTGGTCTCTAAACACATCATGCATGGCCCCTTTCATCCACTTAGGCAGCTGCAACTAATGTATCGCCAGAGCAAATCTGTCAGGTTGCAAACTGGTCGTCCAAGAAAACTTGGAATAAGCTCTACAGGCTGGGTGTCTCATGTCCAGCAAGTGTTAGCTTTGGCTGGGATGTTCTCAAAAGCTGCTTCTTGTTAATTTTACTTTTCTTTTGTTAAAAGCTCTTCTGCATTAAATGTATTGGTTTACCGGTTCTTCTCATGTTCTTCAGGGTAAGATTTGGTATGAACTGTTGTAGTGCTGCCATGGATATAGCATGGAAAAGGGATTTTTTTGTTTTTATTATACTTACCATAATTTTCTTTTTCTTGACAGCACTATGCATGCTCCTTCCTTCTAGCTACGAGTCCAATGAAAACAGACTAGGAAGTCTGAGAAGCCGAGCACTGTTAAACATTTTTGAGGTGGCTCCCTCCAGTTGGGATTGTGGGACTAGTTACCCATTGTGCTGCCATGAGATATGGCCATAGTATGAATGTATTTTCCATTACATACACATATTATATATACATACAGTATACAGTATATTAAATATGGTGTAGAAACCCACCAAATGGAATTCTATTGCAATGGCAATGTAAAAAATGGTAACATTAGGCTGTGAATTTGGAGTGCAAATGGCAGTAGCATATTTTCTACCCAGCTGCTGATCTTGGTATTTTTGCAAAGGGTTTCTGGGAAAATATTTGTGAGGTTAAAAGTGACCTTTCAAATGGAAAATGTTCTGCACAACAGTCTTTTAAATAGAGCAAGTCCACTGGCCAGGATTCAAAGACGTTACTCTGAACCCAAATAGTGGAATAAAAGATATGGCAAGGTGCTTGGAATACATAATATAAAGAGTCTACACTCCATCAAAAAGTAAGCCAACACCGTTTGGCCAACTCTGCCCACCCTCCATGCCCGACACTGCCTGTTCCTCTCTATGGTACTCATTCTAAAAAGCAGTGTTTTTTTTTTTTGTAAATTTCTTTTATTCAAGGAATTTTCATTTTATGCAGAAAGAGAGAGAAGAAAAAAAACAATTGTCGCGGACACGCAGGTCCAATAAAGGCTTTCCCAGTTCATGTCTCAGACATGAGATAGTTATTGTGAACGACATAGTGACATGCAAGTCATCAACCAGTTTAAAGACGTATACTAGTTGGGCTCATGGGTCCTATAAACCTTTGTGTGGATGGGGTTTTCCCTCTCTCGTACGGTTGTTGAGGCTATAGTATATCACCCAGTGTGACAAAGGTGGTTGATGTCTTGTGTCTAGGCAGGTGGTGTGTTTTGACCAACCGTATGGGGGAGAAATCGGGTGTTGTGTGTGCCTTGCGCGTTCAGTTCTCAGATCTTTGGTGACAGTGGGGTATACCCCTGTTGATCTGGCTGGGGTGGCGGTGGTTTGTACCGTCTTTAACTCCCGCCTTTGGCGTGAGTGCAAAGTTAGGCTTGTTTCTCCTTGTCTTATCCTTAACTGTGAACCCCTGTCCCTTTTCCTGTTTTTCTTGTCTGCTTCTCTTTGTCTCCTTCATTCTGGACTTCCTTACACCTTTCCCTTTCCTTTCCCTTCCTTCTTTTTCTCTCTTTTTGCTCTTGGCTTTCCCCTTCTTGTTCTTTTCCTTCCCCCTTTGCTACCCTTATCTTCCCCCTCTCTTCCCTTCTTTAAAAGCAGTGTTTTTTTATTTTAAGTGAACTGCTGGTGACAAATGACTTGTCTTGCTAAGAACCTATACAGCGCATTTCACCTGGCTGAACACAAAGCACGTTTAAGTGTTTGTCTAGAAGTTGTACAGCCGGCATGTTTTTGGGTGAGAAAAGTTTTGTTTTAATCTCTGTTGCTGCTTTTAGGAAGATCCCGTGATATAAAGTATGACCCAGCACATTACATCCTCTTTCAGGCACAAAACAAAAATATTGATTTGCAAGGTATTTGGCCGTTATGGGTAGATAACGGCCATTTTTAAGACTTTACATTCATCATATTTATAGGTCAACATAGTTTTATAGTTCAATCATCATTATTTATCATTTAATGGCCAATTCATGTCTGGAAATTTAGGGGTTATTAACATTGTCATGAAATACCCGAATTGTATCCACTATTCCACCTTCAGTTATTCCATACAGGTATTTAGAGGGTATATTATATAGGTTATACCCCACTCCCTCTAGCATGTAAGCTCATTGGGCAGGGCCCTCAACCCCTCTGTTCCTATCCATCAAACTTGTCTGGTTACTAATACGTGTCTGTTAGTCCACCGATTGTACGGCGCTACAGAACTTGTTGGCGCTTTATAAATAATAATAATAATATTCATAGATTAATCCAGATTGTTCAAATTTGCTTTAGATGCACCTTAACAAAAACCTATTATGTACTTGTCACCAAAAAACCATCCCATCTGCAAGTGCATTAATAATTTGTAGTGTGCCTCCTCAGTAGCTGTTTTAAAAATGCAAAAATTCAATTTTCGCATTTTCAGTGGAGATCCGTCTAACCTTGGATCTCCTGAAGAGGAAGTGAGCACTCAGGTATGTTACCAGTGCATATTAAAACAGTTTTAACAGAAGGATGGTGCCCTCAGTCCGGGCACACCATAACCACTCATAGAAATGTGACGAGTTGGCTAAATGTCTGGGGGAGAGCTTAATTTCTCACCTTCGTGGGTTCTCTTGCTCTCTGTAGCTCCTCATGCAATGTTGGAAGGGGATCATCTGCTCTCACCTTCAGTTCATGTAGGTGTTTCCTCTGCGTCTGAATCTTCCACTGGAAGCTCTCTCTCTGCTATACAGAGGGGACACCAATAGTGTGGGTAATAGTAAATAGTAATAGTTTTAAAAACATCTAAACACTTTTTTTTTTTTTATATATATATTTGTGTTGCGATAATACAATAACAGTTAGGAATGACTTCGATTAGATAGAATTTGTTATACAGTTAAGTTTCAATTTCAAAGATGATTTGAATTAATATTCTTTGCAGATTTGAATGAATAATCTGCAGTATTTCAGTAGCTCTATGGAATATTGCAAATTGCTCATTTATGCTTTACGACAGTCCGATATTGATATACATATATATACACAGAGGAATTGACCTCAAACACTTAATTTGATAGAGAAAATCAGGTCACTTTCATTTGGCTGAGAAAAAACACACTAGGCCGGCACTTGCAGCAAGGTATTGGTTTTAAAGAAGACATACTGAAATTTGATTTGTAAAACTGACAACTCTAGTAGTTTTACACATTGTATCTTCCGGCACTCATCGAATACCTGGGCAGCTCCATGTAGATGACTTATTGTATCACCCAGCTGTTTTGACACCTTCTCCCATTGTAGCTGCAGCTGGCTGAGGTCAGTCTGCAAAGTGTTCTTTGTCCCGACATCTGCTACGGTCTGCAATTCTTTGCCAATATCTACGGTTGTCAAATAACAAGGGAGCCACCTATTTAGTTGCTGTTGCTTGTCCTGCAATACAAAATTTGGTAAACTTTAATTTATGTTCCTTCCAACAGTGCATCTCCAAACACTAAAATGCTCACTAACTTTCCTGAATACGGGGATTAACCAATCATGTTCCTAAAGGAGTAAGAATAGAATCTGGGTCAATGGGTTTGGGAACTGCTGCCTTATTAGTTTGTGAGATCAATCCCTCATTAACCGCACTCAACTAATGTCTGACCACCGCTATGAATTGTGTTGTCCAGGGAATATGTATAATGTGCTACGTTTAAATAATTGGTACTACTAAATAATATTTGTATACTGCCTACAATCTGACCAACAATTTTAATGACCCGTCATACAATATGACAAAGCAAAAAAAGGTCTGTTTTGTTGTCCATTACCATCTAATTTAATAAGATCACAAAGGAGGTGAAATTTTCAGACCGGGTTCATTTACCTGTAATAAAGCAGTGAGAAGGTCTCGTGATACAGATATACTCCGCCCCCTGCTGGGCGATCATCAGCACTGGCTTTGGGACAACTGCCACAAAGCAGCGGTAGTGCTTCTCGTTGAATCCAGTGCTTCTCTGTGGAAAGCATATGCTTCCACTTTGTACTGCGGCATAAATCAATCAGATAGGCCACCATCTTGGCTGTATGATTGACAGCCTTGTCTCTTTAAGATGATTTCTTTTGAAATATATGCTTAATAAAGTGACCAGGAGGGGAACAACTCTGCTGGCTCCTAAAGTACTTCGGACAGCTGAAGTGTTTTAGTGGAGTGCATGGTTCCTTTATATTCCCCATATACCATTTGACAGTCTTTCCAGCCATTGTTTTTATTATTTTAATAATTAATACATTAAGCATATTTTACATTGTCTATACGTTATACCTGGCCTTAAATACAGACACCGTAACTTAAAGACAGACCTTTCTCTAACTTACCGTAAAATCATATAGGAGTTTTTTAGTATGGAGGAGACTATGGCAACTCTCGGCCTTCACACTGGTCAGTGCATTTTCTACACCAGCGAGATACTTCCAAAGTCTTTGCTTTGATCTGTTAAAGGTCCACCACTGCTTCAAGAGAGCAGTTACCTCTCGCTCTCGTTGCTGAACCGGCCGTATAACACTATGCCATTTCTCCTTTAAATCAGTGAGTTTCAAGATGAATTCACTTCTGTAGAGAAGAACAGGATTGTTTACAGTTCATATGTACAAATCTTCATTTGAGTTTATGCAAATGTTTTTGAAATGTTAATACACAGGAATCCATTGTTTTAGACCATAACTCTAAACCCAAGACCTGAAGCTTAATGACAAGGTTACATAAGCATTTTATCCCATTTTCTATGGTCATTTTATGATTGGGATATTTATTGTGTGTGTATAAAATAAATTAAAATAGATACATATCGTTATGGCTTATAATACAAATGAGCTTGGTCTCTAGCGTGTATGTATTTGAACAGGTAGGCAGCCAGGTGGTTAAGATAAGAAGACACCACATATCCTAAGGTGGGGATTATACCGCCCAGGTGCAACTAGATAGAGCTATCCTAGCTCTAAAAACTGTGTGTGCAATTCCTTTTTTCTTATTTTTAGTTATCACAGGCTATACTACACTATATTTTGCTATATTTTCTTTCTACACATATTCTAGTACTTCTGGAAATGCCTCTGCCTCAAGAAATACATCCTGGCGCTACCCCCTCCTCTTACCTGTTTGCATATCTATATATTTTACCTGTCATGGTACACACATTTTAGATTTAAAACTATGCATTATGCTAGCAGATGTACAGCTGTTAATGTAAAGTTTTTAGAATGTTGTGCCTCCCCCACCTGTCAATCAACTGTCACCAAAGAGGTGTAAACCAGAAATGAGTGACAGTGGTTTGCAGAAGAACCCTACCCAAATGAGGTTCTCCTACTCTCCCATAAAGACATTTCCCCAACAAGCTCTACTCATGCTTGCTGGGGGAACATAGAAAAGGAATGACAAATGTCACTCTGTTCTGTTGTCGATGTGCTGACAATGAAACTCGTATGTTGGCATTGTGATGGAGGATTGCCCTTCTTGGTAAGACTGGCAACAATAATAAGACATATAATCCTGGTATAGAACAGTCTGTAATAGAGATATTTGTGTCTTAACTTCTGTCCTTTGTATTGCATGATGAGCAGGTGGCACAGAAGGACAATCTCGGTGATGCCAGTCTTTCTGCCTCCCGTGCCATCAGCATTGTAACTTAAAACACCTGTTTATATTGGAATATTGCTTACCTGTTTTCCACCACTCCGTCCTCTAACAGAGTAAGTGCCTTAGTGACAAAAGAAGGCAAAATGTGTTCATTTATTGCTATTTCAGCCTGGAGCCTCTGCAAAAAACAAACAACCCAGAATGATTTCAATTGTTTGTAAATTGGTTGAACTTTGGAGAACTTTTAATACAAGTCTCATCTTCATGAAATTAGTTGTATTACATTGTGCAGCGACAGATAATACTATTATCTAATACTATTAAAAAAAAGTTTGTAGTGCAGTAGAGAACATTCAGGTCGTTCACAATGGATCACCTAAGCGATAATAATGGTACATGGTCAAACCAAACACAAATATCTGGTTTAATAATTAAACAAACAGAACTATTTCAGTTAATCATATACTAATATCCATTGTAATACACTAGATGCCCCTTACTGTACTCCGCTAGGGTAAGAAGATCATAGTTTCAGAATATCCCACTGTAATACACTAGATGCCCCCTTACTATACTCCGCTAGGGTAAGAAGATCATAGTTTCAGAATATCCCATTGTAATACACTAGATGCCCCTTACTGTACTCAGCTAGGGTAAGAAGATCATAGTTTCAGAATATCCCATTGTAATACACTAGATGCCCCCTTACTGTACTCAGCTAGGGTAAGAAGATCATAGTTTCAGAATATCCCATTGTAATACACGAAATGCCCCTTACTGTACTCCGCTAGGGTAAGAAGATCATAGTTTCAGAATATCCCATTGTAATACACTAGATGCCCCCTTACTGTACTCCGCTAGGGTAAGAAGTTCATAGTTTCAGAATATCCCATTGTAATACACGACATGCCCCCTTACTGTACTCCGCTAGGGTAAGAAGATCATAGTTTCAGAATATACCACTGTAATACACGAGATGACCCCTTACTGTACTCCGCTAGGGTAAGAAGATCATAGTTTCAGAATATCCCATTGTAATACACTAGATGCCCCTTACTGTACTCAGCTAGGGTAAGAAGATCATAGTTTCAGAATATCCCATTGTAATACACGACATGCCCCCTTACTGTACTCCGCTAGGGTAAGAAGTTCATAGTTTCAGAATATCCCATTGTAATACACGACATGCCCCCTTACTGTACTCAGCTAGGGTAAGAAGTTCATAGTTTCAGAATATCCCATTGTAATACACGACATGCCCCCTTACTGTACTCCGCTAGGGTAAGAAGATCATAGTTTCAGAATATACCACTGTAATACACGAGATGACCCCTTACTGTACTCAGCTAGGGTAAGAAGATCATAGTTTCAGAATATCCCATTGTAATACACTAGATGCCCCTTACTGTACTCAACTAGGGTAAGAAGATCATAGTTTCAGAATATCCCATTGTAATACACGACATGCCCCCTTACTGTACTCCGCTAGGGTAAGAAGTTCATAGTTTCAGAATATCCCATTGTAATACACTAGATGCCCCCTTACTGTACTCCGCTAGGGTAAGAAGTTCATAGTTTCAGAATATCCCATTGTAATACACGACATGCCCCCTTACTGTACTCCGCTAGGGTAAGAAGATCATAGTTTCAGAATATCCCATTGTAATACACTAGATGCCCCTTACTGTACTCAGCTAGGGTAAGAAGATCATAGTTTCAGAATATCCCATTGTAATACACGACATGCCCCCTTACTGTACTCCGCTAGGGTAAGAAGATCATAGTTTCAGAATATCCCACTGTAATACACGAGATGCCCCCTTACTGTACTCCGCTAGGGTAAGAAGATCATAGTTTCAGAATATCCCATTGTAATACACGATGCCCCCTTACTGTACTCCGCTAGGGTAAGAAGATCATAGTTTCAGAATATCCCACTGTAATACACGAGATGCCCCCTTACTGTACTCCGCTAGGGTAAGAAGATCATAGTTTCAGAATATCCCATTGTAATACACTAGATGCCCCTTGCTGTACTCAGCTAGGGTAAGAAGATCATAGTTTCAGAATATCCCACTGTAATACACGAGATGCCCCCTTACTGTACTCCGCTAGGGTAAGAAGATCATAGTTTCAGAATATCCCATTGTAATACACTAGATGCCCCTTGCTGTACTCCGCTAGGGTAAGAAGATCATAGTTTCAGAATATCCCATTGTAATACACGAGATGCCCCCTTACTGTACTCCGCTAGGGTAAGAAGATCATAGTTTCAGAATATCCCTTTGTAATACACTAGATGCCCCTTACTGTACTCAGCTAGGGTAAGAAGATCATAGTTTCAGAATATCCCATTGTAATACACTAGATGCCCCTTACTGTACTCAGCTAGGGTAAGAAGATCATAGTTTCAGAATATCCCATTGTAATACACGACATGCCCCCTTACTGTACTCCGCTAGGGTAAGAAGATCATAGTTTCAGAATATCCCATTGTAATACACGACATGCCCCCTTACTGTACTCCGCTAGGGTAAGAAGATCATAGTTTCAGAATATCCCATTGTAATACACGAGATGCCCCTTACTGTACTCCGCTAGGGTAAGAAGATCATAGTTTCAGAATATCCCATTGTCGGTTTATTTGCTTATTGCATTCCAAGCAGCCCTTTGCATCCTGGACAATCAGACATGCTTAGTTTACGGGCAATGCCTCTAATAGGGACATATACTAAGTGACACTCTAGACCCCTAAAGCACTTTAGTTTGCTGAAGTGCTTTATGTGTAATGAGTGTGATCTCTTTTTTCATTTTACAAAAAGTGCAGATTTGAATAGAAATTGACACTATTGTAAATGGCTTTCAATCATTCAAATGATCCTGTCACTTCCTGGTTTGTTTAGCCCAGAGCACCTGACTTAGAAAGATTTCTCATTGAGCTGCATGGGGAAGACTGTGATTGGACAGTTACAGAAAGTCTGGGCGGGGTTAGATGGGGAGGGCTTGCAAAGGCTGCAGACAAGAGATCTGTAGCTTTTAAAGGTGTTTTTTTTTTATACCCCAATGAAAAATAGATTAATGTAAAGGTGTACAATTTTTATTTCTAGTGTCACTTCTTGCACATTTGTGACAATTTGAGTGCTTTGCCCTTGTTTTGAATCTGAGTTCATTGAGTTTCGTTTATTTTAAAATTAAATTGTGATTGTACCTCATAAATGTGTTGCTGTGTCTTTAATGCGCCGAATGTTCCTGCAATCCCACCATTGAGGCTGTTCTCCATCTTCTCAAGAGATTGCATCCAGGTTTCATAATTTTGAACAAAGGTATTTTTCTCTAGCTGAATCATTCGGAGCTCCCTAAAACGAAAGAGGGACAGGACACAGAATTGTTATTTTGTCATAAAGTCGTCATTAAAACGTTGCTTGAAATCCTTATAGTGCAAGGCAGGGTTGGTAAACATACAGCCAACGGTAAGCTACTATCAAGCCACGGTCTGAACGAGGACTCCTATAACTGTGTAAACATCACAAATTCTTCTGGCCATAAGGTTGTGAGCACAAAAATAACACTTCCTTCTTGTAAAAATCATCACAATTACAATAGAAGATGCAATAAGCCAAAACAAACTGGTAGGTGGTTTGTTATAGACCTATCAATCTAAAATGTGTGCATGACAAGGTCTGAATCAGGTAATTCAATCTTTCCACTTGTGCTATTTAAAATGATGACAAATGTATAACTTACATTTCTACTTACCTTAGGCTTCCCCTGGCAGTGAGATGTGCATGCATTATTGACTCACATAACTGAGTCCCACTGCCTCTGCACGGTACCCAGTAACAAGCTAAAATCTCATGATTCCCTGCTGTAGCACAGATAAATATGTCGATGGTCCAGACATTTTCATTGAGGCATCTGTGCACCGGTAGGAATATTCAAATTCATCTTCAGAGTCATAAATATTAAACACTCTCCATAGGCACCCAAAATCATATATACTTACACCTTGAAAAATGCACGGATGAACGGCTATTCTAAGTGGTATGACCAATATGGCTCAATAAACAGTCTATGGGAGCAGTCAAACCACCACAAGGTTCAGGGTGGGCGCAGTCTACAGGAGCCACGGAAAAAATGTTCTTGGTCAAACTGCTCCCCCCAAAAAAAAAAAAATAATTAAATTTAAAAATGGCGGCAGGCTCTCTTTTTGCATTATAACCAACATACAGCACTGTAATGTTATGGTGCCAAGAGCACCCTTTAATGCAACATAAGGTACTCTGAGTTTATTTGAGGTAATCACGGCAAAGAGAGTTTCATTCACTAATGGAAAGTACTTCTCTCATAGCATCTATGTCTTTATTTATTTTTTTCTTCTCAACACGGAAAAAAAATATATCTATAACATTTGGCAAGTCCGACTTATAGAAGCAACTTAATTGTCAACAAAGAGACACCATCTCATCGTTTCCATAACAGGTACACTTTAAGTGCTACTTCTACGACAGAGAGCACAATATAACAGAAAGGTTTTAAGAGATACAAAGTTCTATATAAGAGTGTTTGTTTTCTGAAAATACAGTCAAAACCGCTTTAAATTGCGAGGGCCGAGGGGATTTACAAGACTTCTGGAGGAAGTTAATGGAATACGCACAGCCTGACCCGTTATTATAAGAAAAGAACATGAAGTGCCTTGAGCAATTTTAGAGATTAAAATACAGGATTCTAGGAAGGATCTCTATAAGAGCTTCACACTCTTCGATAACCAGATATGTTATCTTTGGAGACAGAAGGTGTTACAATGGAGGTGATTTAATAAAGTGATACTTACACGACATGTGGAGCATATTCTAAACTTATGTAAATCAATGGAATCAACAGTAGTTGTTCAGTAGTTTCCATGACGTTTATATATTTTTTTTTATTTGTGATACTTTTAGAAATTCCCTCAAAAGTGTGAAATTTGTGCATTCTAGATCCGGGGTCTCAAATGACATTAAAGGGCACAGGATGACTAATACATTAGTTGAAATGATGCATAGACAAATATTGCTGTAAATAGTGTGCGTTTACAATAGGGAGCATCTTAATGGCGATCTTCTAACCACTTTGATCTGTGGCTCTGCGTGCTTTTACTGGCGTTCTAGATCAATCGCTCCATTAAAGGGTCATAAAGTCTGGCTCATTTTGAGGAAAATAATAATTTTGATAAAAATAAAATATGGTGCCGTATTCTATATATTGTAGTCTATATTATATTAAAATTGTGTGAACTCTGGGTCAATACAAATACAACAAATGCAAAAATAGAAAACAAAATAAGATTCTTTCTTCCAAGTCTGTGTATACAGTAATAAAGTAAATTCTGAGAATATTAATATGTATATTAATATCACCTGCAATCCTCCAGAGCCGTAGCTTCGGTTTTAGACCACATTCGATTAAGGTTTTGGAGCATCTTTAACGTGTGGTCATCGAGTGGAATTGAGAAACTCTCTTCATTAAGTCGTTCAACATCAGCAGAAAGTTCACTGAGCTGCAACAGTTGCTCCTAGTGGGAGCAATTAGACAAATGTATTAACAAACGCGTTATTAGAATAACATGTAGACTTTCAAACCGACATCAACAGATCTGTGTGTACCGTATAATTCTGCATCTTTGTAAAGTTGATATGTCCCCTACTTAGATTTCTGGCAGTGGCAGACTAGAAAAAATGTGGCAAGGCCCGATTTAATGAATTTGGGCCACTAGACTTATGCTTACATGCAATAACACACATGGTCACTGGGGTCATCTGAAATGTAGAAGTTGTTTCAGTGGATAGGGGTTTTAAATTACCCGTGGTTTGTATTGCACCCTTAAGGTCTATTGTCACTGAAGCCATGAAGACATTATTCAATACTGTTAGAAAAACCTGACTATTCATAGACAAAAATTCACACATAATTTAATGGCGACTTCTGTAGACACATCCTTTGGAAAATTGTTTCAAACAGTATTGAATATTTTGGAAAGCGCTTTAAAATTGAGATACAAACACAAAGATAAAGCACCGCGCTTACAGCAGCAGTGGCTTAGAATCCAACAGCTTAAAATACATAGTAAAAACAAAGAAAACGTTACCTGCGCTCTGGCCTAAATCCCCATGTGCGTTTAAACAGAAATGGAGGCTCTTTGGTTTTATTCTAATGGCCATTTGAATATGTAAGCTCACCTGCCACGTCAAGGCAAGCCTCAATAGGTGAGTTCCTACACTAGCCATTAGATATGCCGATATCAGCCATGAGTCTCCAATGAGACAGGAAGGGGTATTTTATAAACCCTTTAACATTTAACCCTTTATAGGGCTTCTGCACATACAATAAACTTTGCTGATATCAGACAAAGTGAGACAGAAAGGGGTGTTTTATAAACCCTTTAACATTTAACCCTTTATAGGGCTTCTACACATTCAATAAACTTTGCTGGTATCAGACAAAGTATAAACGTCTCTAATGAGACATGAAAGGGTGTTTTATAAACCCCTACATACTTTACCCTAAATAGGGCTATAACATACAAATCCATTTCTGTTTAAACGCACATGGGGATTTAGGCCAGAGCGCAGGTAACGTTTTCTTTGTTTTTACTATGTATTTTAAGCTGTTGGATACTAAGCCACTGCTGATGTAAGCGCGGTGCTTTATCTTTGTGTTTGTATATGAATTTTGTATCACTCAGCTATGTTACATTGCTGCCAGCCTTCCCACGTTTGTCTTATTAAGACTCTATAAGTATGTAGGGGCAGCACCCCTTCCTGTCTCATTAGAGAAATTTGCCTTTTAGCTGATACCAGCAAGGTGATTTGTATGTTATAGCCCTATTTAGGGTAAAGTATGTAGGGGTTTATAAAACACCCTTTCATGTCTCATTAGAGACGTCTATACTTTGTCTGATACCAGCAAAGTTTATTGAATGTGTAGAAGCCCTATAAAGGGTTAAATGTTAAAGGGTTTATAAAACACCCCTTTCTGTCTCACTTTGTCTGATATCAGCAAAGTTTATTGTATGTGCAGAAGCCCTATAAAGGGTTAAATGTTAAAGGGTTTATAAAATACCCCTTCCTGTCTCATTGGAGACTCATGGCTGATATCGGCATATCTAATGGCTAGTGTAGGAACTCACCTATTGAGGCTTGCCTTGACGTGGCAGGTGAGCTTACATATTCAAATGGCCATTAAAATAAAACCAAAGAGCCTCCATTTCTGTTTAAACGCACATGGGGATTTAGGCCAGAGCGCAGGTAACGTTTTCTTTGCTTTAAAATTGAGGCCTATGTTGGAAAATGAAGGCCTTGATTTAATATTTCGAGTAAAGCTTTTAAAACAGTTTAATATTTTTGGACACACTTTTTCAAGTGACTTAATTTTGAAAAATACTGAAAAAGTTTCTTTTTTTTTTTTTTTTGTATTTATTCATTTTATTATCATTATTATTTGATATTTTAATGATTTTCATATTTTATTCATATATTCTTTTTTTTTTTTTTTGTAATTCTTTGTTTTATTGAGGATGAAGCAGGTTATTACAGGGTTTGCATTGAATGTTTAAATGTTACCATAGGTGCTATAACAGGTATGACACATGACATTCATATACATCTGTCCTCTTTTTTTTTAATTAAGACATGCTTGGGTCAACTAGGGAGGAGTATAACATGTGTTGGGGGTCCAGCTGCGCTCCTGTGTCAGGGTGTGTACGTTGTGTTTGTTGCATGTTTGTTGTGGCAGTCTCCCAGGCATGGTGTGCGTTTAGTTTTAGGGTAGTGATTGTGTCCCATGGTATAATCTCCTGGGGAGGTCGACCTAGAGGTGGGTAGGCCAGTATTGGTGTCTGGTTGCCCTGTCTGTGAGTGCTCTGGTGTCTGTGGTTGGACCCGTGTTGTGAGGTTCGTCCTCTCGGTTCAGGCGGTGTGAGTGTCGGTGAGTCATATTGGGTACTGTATTGTTGGGCCATGTATGTGTGCTGTCGCTCAGAGTGTAGGGGTGCCAATGAAGACACTCAGTGTGACATGGGTGTGTGTGGCTAGTGGTCGTAGGATGTCGTCCCCTAACCTAGGGGGACACGGGGGGAGGGAGGGGGAGGGTACTATGGGTTGTGAGAGTCTGTCTCTCGGCCTCAGCAGGTGATAGAGCCTGCATTAGGTGTTAAGGAGCCCGTTAGGGTTGCTAAAAAGTTCGGTCTGGTAAGGTCCGATATCCGTCATGTAGATGCAGCATTGGGGGGAACTAGTGTGGGGTTCACTATAAACTTGGGTAAAACATAGTGGAACAAAACAGAATGCTTGTGTGAGAGCTGGTCATCTCAAGTTGGTGCCCCTCTATCTTCTCGTCTTCTGGGGGTGAATGGCGTTATTCTGTCCGGATCCCAAGTGTGTGGGGTGGAAGGGTTCTCCGCGTTCGCGGGTCTCGTGTGTAGCCCAATGGCTTGCAAAAATGAGTCCGCCTCGTTAAGTGAGGAGAGTCTATGGGTGGTGCCCCCCTCGGTTACTATCAGGGCTCTTGGTAGTGTCCATCTATATTCGATGTCTGCTTCTTGTAGTCTCCTTGTCACTGGGCCTAGGGACCGGCGCCATAGGAGTGTGTTCCGCGTGAGATCTTGGTAGAATGAGAGGTATGAGTTCTCAAAGGGGAGCGGGGTCTTCCCCCTTACCGCAGCCATAAGTCGGGCTTTATCGGTCAGAGATTGACAGCGGATGATGACGTCCTGGGAGGCCGTTTGCGGGGCCTGTCTGGGTTTCTTGATTCGGAAGAATCCGTCAAGTGCTACCTTTTTTGCCTGAGCGGGTGGTAAGAGCGTGCTGAAGAGGCGCCTAAGGTAGTGGGCCAGTTCAGTCGCGTCGACTGAGTCAGGGATCCCCCTGATTTTGATATTGGCGCGCCTGTGGCGGTCTTCTGCCTGATCTACTCTGGTGGTTATGGTAGTTTGGGAGGTTTGTAGGTGTTGGACCATTTCTTTTAGGCTTTGTACCTCTTTCCGGAGATCTTGTATATCTTCCTCTGAGGCCTGTGTGCGTGCGGTCACCGCTTGTACCTCTGTTTTGATCAGGTCCATATCTGCAGCGTGCATCTGCCGCATTTCTTGGAGCAAGTCTGCAATATCTTGCTTAGTGGCTGGGTTTAGGTTTTCCCTCCTCTCTAGTGTGGGGTAGTGTGGCTGTTGGGGTTCTGTCATCTCTTCGGACCGCTCCTCTGGGTCTTCCAGGTTGCTGACACCATCAGGTGGGTTCGCCATTTTGGAGGCCGTTGGGCGCTGCAGCATGGTGCTGATATCTAGGGAGTCCCTGTTAGCTCCCTGTGGGGGTTTCTGTGTCCTTCGGCCCATGTTGCTTGATTCCCGGTGAGGGGTCAGCAGCGGGCTGGATAAGGCAGCCGTCAGTGCCAGTAGGTCTGGTGCAGGCCTTGCCGTGCGGTATTCTTGATAGGCCCCCGATCTCTGCCGGGTTTTTCTGCCCGTTTGCGGGAACAGAAAGGGCATCTGTGTCCGGCTCACCTCCCTGGGGTGTGAAGGGTAGGTGTTGTCGGCGGGTAGGGTTCCGTGGGGCTGTGGGTGGTAACGGGTAGTATCCTCAGCCACGGGAGCACATGAGAGTTGCTGCCATTCAATACGGACGCTTGGCTCCGCCCCCCCGAAAGTTTCTTTTTCATATTATATTTAAACAAAAAATTATTTAAAAAAATGTGTCCAAAAACATTAAAGCTTTTCAAAAAAATATTAAATTGAGGCCTAAGTGTTGAAATTATTTTGTTTAGACATTATGTTCTTGCGTCCTTTTGAAGACTGACCAACTCAATTTGTTGGTGATTTATGAATACAATTATAAATACAATTAAACAATATTAACTTGTCCACTAGGCTGGAAAAATAATGCTTGCTATGCAGGCGGTATGAATTGGTTTACTACATACACTTGACACATTTCTGTGCACCTTCATTTATATTCATTTTCAGAAACATCTCCGCAAAAGTGTATTTATTATAAAAAATGTAATTGAAAAAACTTGATGGTGCTTCTGTAATTAGATGTGGCATATACAATGCATACAAAAAGAAACACATCTGGTGGAAAACACATACCTTTATTATATCAGAATTCCCTTCTTTTTCCTTTCCAGACAGCCGGATTTGGTCCATAACACCAGCAGATGATTTTATGCTTACGTCAAGAGCTTCTAAATTGCTCTTAAAAAGATCGACTTCATTCATAGTTAACTAAAATAATGAAATTATAAATAAAATAAGAATTCAAATGTAAAAGTAAAAACGATTTAAACAACCTTTAGTAGATTCCACCCCCCCATTTATTTACACAGTATGTAGGACTCACTTTGATGATGATGGGTGATTTTACACTATGGCTGTTCAGGGGTCCTAGAGGGCTTGGAAAGTGGGCTGATAACTTTTCTGTTTATTTTCTTTTCTTACATTTAATGTTTCATTAGGGGTCTCTTCATTCACAAAATACCACACAGAGACATGGCCTGCATTCCAAAAACAGTTATCTACCAAATAAAGGTACCAGGGGGAGCTAGAAGTATGCTCTAGCCATTATGACGGCCCTTCCTTCCCCCGTGAATAATAATATGGCTTCACAATAGTGCACAAATCACAGAGATCTGATGCTTTATGACTACGAAAATGGAGGATAGTGAACAGAGAAGAGATATGTGTCACACAGAAAAGATGCCTTTGTCTGTCCCCTAGCCCAACAGGCAACTGCACCCACATAGCCAGTGTTGGCATAAATAATGCAGATTAATAAATGAAGTCTATAATTTGTGTTCAACAAAATGACATGAGCTTGTCCATTGTTGCCAACTTACATAACGTGAACATTTTAGATAAAAAAAAAAAAGACAAATTTATATAGAAATTTGCTTATGAAATACCGTCAGTTCAGTAGTTTTTGAATAAATATTTCTTTCCAAATGAGCCACTCTGTGTGAAGCAGTCTCTTTCTCCGAAATAATGATATCTGCTGCTGTGGGATTCTTCTGTATCACGCTGTTTGCCAGCTCCGAAACATGCTCAGAGTTCGTCTTGAGTTCCTGGATACTTTGTCTCAAATCCTAAAAAAACAGAATTATTTAAAAGAATTATTGTTTTCATAGCTGTTAAATTTAAGGCAGGCCAATAGACACAAAAGCCTAAGTAAAGAATCGGTACATGAAAGCCAGGCCAGGGGAATGTGTGGTCTGTTATTCAAGCAGTAGCTCTCAGGGTCTCTCGAGATTCAATGCTTCTTTGTTAATGAGAATATTGTGCAAAATGTAACAAGGACAAGACCAGTTAATACTTGGGCAAAAGTTAAAGAAAGCAGAGAGAATTTGTTTTAAAACTACAGCTTCCATGCTGCTTTGTCCTTCTAAAGGCATGCAAAGCATCAAGGGAGCTGTAGTTCAACAACATGCGTGGATCTACCTTTTGGGCATCCCTGCTGTACATGTTTGAAAAGTGAAAGTCAGTCTTGTAGAGAAATAAAAGTTAAAGAAGGAAATGAGCATTTTTGGAAAGATGTAGGACACAATGAGGAGAGACCGAGGTCATATCTGGTGGAGAGGGCAAACACAGGGTGAGAGAGGGAGAGAGACAGAGTTAGTCACTAAATTCTGAATGGGGGCAAACTGAAATCTTAATTTTAAACTGGAGGCTAAATTAGCCAAACCATGGCTATAGATTTTTTTACTTTGAATTAACCAATTTAAATTTATAACAATATATGTATATAATTTTATCTATGTATATATATATATATATATATATATATATATATATATATATATATATATATATATATATATATATATATATACACACACACACACACACAGACTTAAAAATGTTTTCTAAATAACATTACACATTGAGATTAATTTGATATTAAATGTATATTATACTCTACAAAATATAAGCTTTATTTCTGTTGGCATCTGAGCTTACAATTCACAAATCTTGAATGCTATGTGACATCTGGGCATTACAGCTGGGGCTTAATTCCAGCCGCCAGCTGAGACTGGCACGCATGCCAATGGAAAGATTAGAAAATATGATTTGTAGCTTTACAGAGAAACAATGTCTGAGACTAACATGCTCAGGGCTGGATCGGCCAGCTGCTGAGATTTCGTTAAATATTAGAAAGTGGCGAGACAGTCCCCCACTCACTGATAAACCGGGCACGCTGTAAAAACAGAGGAGGGGAGAGGCACATTAATCTCATTGCCATTCATTTATGGTTTAACATGTCTAAAAACATACACATACATGATACCTAACCGTGAAGCATGCAATCATGCCATGAATGGAGTTCTGGAGACATAATGTGAAACCACAAAGGTTGGATGGTTTCAAAGTGTCTCTAGAATCTTGAGATATCTCTATTAACCCCCACTGTTGTACATAGATAATTTTACATGATTTATTGTCAAGTTCAGACTTGGTTTAGCATTACATTTAACTTAAGGCAACAACAGTACACACGTCTGCCTGAGTTGCCTAGTTGGCATTACACTCCAACGCAGCAGCTGCTCTTTGAAGCTTTACTTCAGTAAAACCTTTTTCACTTTAGAATTTGAAAGAGCACTCACCTGGAGATCCAGCAATCTCTGCTTCAAGGAGTCTGCAGTTTTGTCTTCTGAAATGTTACCATAGAAGAGCAGGTCGCATTTCCCTTCAAGTTCCCGTAGTCTTGATAAATGAACCCTATACGATTCACTGTAGGACTCCCAAACTTGTAATAAGGCGTTTGCGGATTCTACACAGACAGTGAGTTCCTGATTCAACAGAGCCCACCTGTAACATCAGAGCACAACTTAGCACATACATTGCTGAGACTGGGTCAAATAATTGTATGAAGAGCTAAACATGGACAATTAGCTGCAGAGTTTCCTCTTTTTGTATGTAGCCCATTTTCACCATAATGGAGCCTTCTATTGGGCCCATATTTTATACATATTTTTTGGCAGGCAACCAACCTTTGTCATGGTGTAACACTCTCTTACAGTTGTGTGATTGAACAATTAAATTGAAGACAGAGCCCTTGGCACACAGCAAAGTGTTATAAAGGTGATTTTATTCAGACATCAAACAAGGTGTGACAACGTTTTGACACGGCTGTCTTTGTCAAGCCATGACGGCTCTATCTTTTTTACTATTGGCCCGGTGAACAAGGTATTTTCATACAGCACAGGCACCATAAATTAGTCTTTTAACCAAGCCCCACAAACACCTGTCTCCTATTCTAATTAAATAAATACACCCACTGAAATACAATCAATGCCTATTTTTTTTTTTTTTTTTAAACATGAAAGCTCACCATACTATGCTGTAAGTAAATTTCTCTTCAACAATTGCTTGCACCGATGGGCCACACACCGCAATCAGGCTCTCCAAAGAATCTTTCACTTTTTCCCATTCCCCAAATTGCTCCACCTCCTCTTGTATCCGCTAATAATAATAATAATAATAAAAAAAAGGACAAATCATGGTAAGGTTAGAGAAAATCAAAACAAAAACCAAGTAGACCACAAGATTTCCTACACTAATTCAAATTAACTTGTCCCAAAAAATGTCGCTCAGAACACTAGAACAAGTTTCTTGATAATCGAAGCTCACACCTTTCATAACATCTCTCTATAATTCAGCATTCTGAAAGCTTGCATAATCCATGAGACTGCGAAATTAAAGGTTTTAAATTGCCATCACTGTAATGCTGCTAACATAACAGTAACCATTGGACAATTTAAGATGCAGAGGTACAACTTTTCACCAGAGTGTGCACCTGTGAACGTTTATTGGTAATTTTGTTTTCGTAAAAGGGAATATTCAGCCAACAAGGAATAACTTTTTTTTTTTTAGTACAGACTGTAAACTTTGCAAACTTCACAAATTAAACAAAAAAAAAAAATTCTGATCAAGTGATGACATTTACAAAGAGAAATTATTCTCATCAAACATATTTCAAACTGGTACATAAGTACATGCAGTTAGGCACTTAACTGGGGGATTATGGGATGCTTGGGCACATTTGGCCTTGTGCACGTTAACGTCATGCTGATGGTATGATTCCATTGTAAGACAAAAGGAAGTCTCGAGGTATATCCCTTGGTTTGAAGCGAAGTTATTTTTTGCTTTTGAATATATTACCATTTTGCACTTACAATTGTGCTTGTCAAGTTGTGTGTCTCTCTCACTCTCTCACATCCAATGGAATCCAGAGGAGGATTCCATTGAATGCCTGAAAATGTTGACAGTGTATTTTAGACTGCAGGAGTGTCCATCTTCAAAGGCAAGCTTACCATGTTGGTCAGATAGGACACACAAACTTCTCACCTTAAAATTATACACAGCCAGATGTATTTATTTTTTATACACATTTGGTATTGAAGCCAACAGGTGTGGTTCCATCTAACAATGTTACTCTTAGTGGAGTAACTCTAGAAATAAGACTGTAGAATGACCAATTCATCCCCGTGTTTGTGCATAGGAATAACTGGATATTCTAATAACAGCTCAAAACTATTCACACTGAGAACATACATAGGTTTGATCACACAATGAATTAAGGACAGTACCTGCAGCCTCCTTACGTGACTCCTCAAGGAGTGCAATGATGGCGCAGAAAGTGTATCTTGTTGTAGAACATACACGGTTTTCATTCCCATGCTCATGACTTCCTCTAGATTCACATCATAGGTTTTCCAGTTTTGTATCAATGTGGGCATCAAAGAATTCAGATTGGCAATCTGTGAAATACAAACAAGACAGGAAATTAAGCAATTGGAATAAATACAAAAAACAAGAACACCGTCGTGGAGTTTACTGGGGATGTATGTATAAACAGAATTGTAATCCTCATTAAAATAACCAAGGATGTAGAACGTTGAAAGGAAACCAGAATTAAAATACACAGCTTGCCCTTACAGGAACCTCAGAAACGTACAATGTCTCCAAATACAAAATAATACAAAAAAAGGACAAAAAAAAATAAAATAAAAATTACAGTGACAAAAAGATCCTGAGATTATAAAACCACCATTTCATCATTTTCACATAAAATATTGTAAAATCGAGCAGAGTCTATGTTAGGACAAGGTGGGATGGCCAGACAGAACCAGACTTCTTTTGACAATTTGAATGAACTATTTAACCATGTTTTTCTACAGAATATTCAGTGTTCCTGCCATATTATCACGGCACATTTTTCCTCCCTATGGGATTTCGTCATCAATATGTTTTCTCACATTTGTGCCAGCTTTTATAATTATGAAAAGATCAGGCATTCTACTTCTCTTTCTGATTGGATATGCTTTATCAATTGTAAACACAATGAAACTACAAAATTAAACAGACCTGATTGGCAACGTGGTCCCTTAGTTTTAATAGAGTATCTATCCCAATAGGGCCTTCACCGGGTGCACTGTGGACGCCACCTGCAGTCTCCACTGTGCTCTTCTTCAAGTCGTCTATCGCATCTGTCTTGATGACAAGTTGCTCCTGCAAGTCCTTTGAGAAACAAAACACGTAACCAATAAATACAAAATGCCACAATGCGTAACCCATAATCCTTCCCATGGTAAACTAGGCTTTATTCACTGAACCCGGAATGCTACTACATAACCGGAATTTATCTTGAAGGTGGTATTTACAGTTCTAATCTACTCGTAAAACATAAACGACACATTTTCATTTATCATACATGGTGTCTACATGGTGTGACCGGCAACATAAAAAGGCAAAACGACACTTTACCAATCCATCTGCTATTGAGAGGTGAGCATTATTTGTTGGTCATTCAAGAAAGCTCCTGCCACCGTTCGCTGTTTTCATGGAAAATGCAATTCATAAGCCACTATGATGCGTTGACGTCCACCCATGGTAGACTTGAAAGCTCTTAGTTTTCTACTCTATGCTAAATTAACTGCACAATATACAACACCTTTTTATAGGTTGGTACCATTTTATATTTTTTATATTTTTTTAGAAATACAATTTTAGGCGAGCTCTTCATAACATCTCAATGTGCATGAATAACAGCAATCTTCCAGAAGATATATAGGAGCCAGCTCGATACTAAAAGCTTGGACATCAACAGAATTATTTTGAAGGATGTCTCCAGACTAATTTCAACAATAACATTTCTCTGACATTTCTCTACCAAACTACAACCAGCATTTTCTCAAGAAAGACATTTGAACAAAAGCACACTCTACACAATTGCAGAACTTGCCTTCTGTATGCTTTTAGCAAATTGAAATTCAAGCAAAATACCAGCCTTGTGAAGGTTGAATTTTTAGCAAGATGGAAGTCAAGTCTCAAGATGTGAACTCCGAGGTGGTCTTGAAAGCATTGCTCTTAAAAGTAGTAATATCAGAAAATAAAAAAGCTGAACTAGGCTATTTTAAAAAACTTCCACTATGCTCACCTGAGCACAATTCTTGAACTTAAAACACAAACTAGGAGCCTGTTGGTGAACGGAAGCATGGGAGATTGTCAACAATTGTGAACTCTACCACTAAAAAATTAAAATTGTCTTCTCTGTACCATTGGGAAAGTCGGTTACTACCAGAGGTAAATGTGTCCAATAAAGTACATGTGATACAACCAGGAAACCCCCAGTTTAATGTATTAGACAGATAAGACAATTCAATGAATGGAGACAGTAACAAGGCACATGTTTGGTGTTTGTGCCATAACCCAGGCAAAACACATTGGTTGTTGTGCTGCCTGAAATCTCCCTTTAAACTACAGTAGGAAACATACAATCATTCAGAATGAAGGTCTTAAAATATAGGAAAACTTTCACTTCAAGGCGACCTCCTTGTGTTCCCTCCCAGAGCGGTTTGTAATGGTCATTATTCAGAAGGAACACATACCCGACTAAAGACCACTCACAGCTTTGCCCTGCAGCACGTTGAGAGTCACTGCCAGTAATGTGTGTGCGGTTTTATAAAAAGAAGTAGGGGCAGTTAACATTCTGATTCCGTGGCGACTAAAGAACGAATGACAATACCAACATAGGTCATTACAATTTTGTACAAATGCACGGCCAGGCAACGCAGTGATCTTCAGTCAGATATGCTCTGCTCCCAAATGAGGATCATTTAAAAGGGATCACACTGCAAATTTACTCTTTTGAATATTAGATAGGTTATCGTATTTGGCCCACTCTTTATCTGTGTATTTACATGATTGTATATGGTTTGTTTTTTGTAAATTCTGTAAACAACAACAACAACAAAAAAAACATTCTCCGCAGGACAGCATATGGAGATTGTGTCTGGAGTGAAAGTTTGTTTAAATAGTGAAGATTTCTCTATATGCTAGTAAATGGTTAAAGGTGCAGGATGGATTAATTACCAAGCAATCGTTCAGCACACTCTCAGCCGCAGGTATACTTAATGGATGCTGAAATTTGTTAAGCCTTTGCTGTTGGGCATCAAACCAGCTACTTAATGTTTGCATTTTACGCTCATTTTCTGCCAAGGTTTCCAGGATCTGCTCTAAGTGTTGAATCTGAAAGAAATTTAAAGACACATTTATATTCATTGTCATGTATTCAGACTTTACCTACACAAAGTAATCCAAACAGTGAATAGAAGAGGCTTTATATAAAATATTCACTATTCTCAATATTCTGTCTGATATTTGGTTAACATATTGGATAGGAAATATACAGAGGGACATTTTAGCAGTTCATTTTCCTATTCATACTTGGGATGTTAAAGACAAGATAACAAAATTGCCTGGGTGACAGATTATATTCAGGGGCCCAATCAATGATACCCCTTAACTCCCAAATAAAAAAAAATATTAAATATGCAATGTTTACAACACTTTATTACACACGTCAATCAACAAAAGTTTATAGTTGTGATTTATGGGTTTGAAAACGGTTTGCACCTCTCTGTTGACATTCCCTTGCATCTGATGCCACCGCAAGTTCATAGCGCCCAATCGTTCTGCAAATTCTGTCCTCTCGTAGCGCTTGCTTTCCACATCGCCCACACTCAGCTGGAGTAATGACTGATTAACAAAATCAACTATCCACTGCTTGTGATTCATTTGTTTTCTGAAATCCTGGATGAGAAGAACAGCACTGTTAGTATTATCTAACAGACCTACATGTTGTAATTATACAGCCGGCAATAAAAGTCTAGAGAGATGAGATAGCGGACTGAGTAACCCTGCGTAACATATTTAATAATTTATCTTGCTGGAGAAGAAAGTTATTGCATTGAGATTAAGACTATACATATGGTTGAAAGCATTATTAAAGGGACACTGTAGGCACCCAGACCACTTAAGCTCATTGAAGTAGTCTGGGTGCTGTGACACTTTTGCACTTAGTGCTGCAATGTTAAACATTGCAGTTCCAGAGAATGTTTACATTGCAGATCGAAGTGTGCCTCTGTGGCTGTTTAACAGACAGCCACTAGACGGCTTCCAGAACCTAAACGGACGTTTGGTCCGTTATCTGACGCTGGACGTCTTCAGGGATCTCCAGTGTCAGATTTTTCCCATAGGAAGCAATAGGTCTCCCCCGCCTGCTGATGTAGGCGGGTGAGGAGGGTGGGCAGAGCCTGACCCAGCGCTGAGGGACATCGGCGCTGGATTCAGGTACGTCAGCCCAACGGAAAAGGGGGGGGTGAACCTATTAACCCCAAAGTGCCAGGAAAATGGCTTTGTTGTCCTGGCACTATAGGATCCCTTTAAGACCAGGTGTTCTTATGGAGTCCAGCTCTGGAGATGGCTTTCAAAAGAATAAGCCATTATTTACTCTAATTTCCTGGGTTTCCACAGTTATCATTGCTCTTATATTATATAAATTGACAATTAGTTATATAGAGACAACATATTCCACAGTGCTGGATATACGTCACCATCATCCAACACTAAGTCCACCTTCTTCCATCCCATTAACCTTTGCAACACTAGAGGCCGAATTGATGAATCTGTTTTTAGCCCCCATGTAATGTAGGTATCAATGAGCTTTCACTAATGCATAAGCCAGAAATTCCCCTGTGTTGCTCTTGGCTCCTCACTTGAAGCACACCACTGTAAAGTTCCCAGCCTGATGTAAATTATCCTTGTTTGCCGGCCAATCTTGTGACATTTGCGTGAAGTTCGGCCATCTCATACATCTATAACTATGTCATGCTTTCTGCTATATATGCACTGCAGAATTCTCCCTCGTGTTATTTAAAGCCCTTACTTTACATTCCTGGAGGGAGTTTCTCACATCAGACAAAGATGTCGGTGTGTTTATGCCAATCTCATGTTCTTTGCCACACTCCACTTCTTCTAACCAAGCCATTAATTCATGAATAGCGTCCCGTGATGGCAGCTTTTCCATGAGAAGCTGGAATACAAAGGAGACATTTAATCAAATAACCTGCATATTCCAGGGAAATTAAAAAAAACAAAAACACACCAAAAAACAAAAACACAAATGCACAGACAAAAAATAATCTTCATTACTATTGGCAAGATTTGATGATTGGGAACCAGTGTAAAGACTACTTTACAGACAGCTACATCCGTACAAGTCTACATATGCTTATAGCAGTAAATAGATCCTTGCCTAAAAACTGTGTAACTTTGTAGTCAGTAGGGAACTAACACGACCATTATATATGAAGTATAATTTAATTACATATTTTAACTATAGTCAATTGTGGTTCTCAAATGGGACATGCAATATCCAGTATTATACCACTACAACGATATCACCGTCCAGTAATGGCCCTAGAAGTCATCTAGGCACAAATCCGAAATGGTTAGTCTCCATGTTCTGGACCTTGCTGGTGGAACAGAAGGGGAAAAAGGGATGGCTCATACCATTGTATTTACATCGTAATTTAATGGCCTGAAGGGAAACCCAAGCACAGCGCTAATGTTTGTCCTTACTTGTTGAAGCTTTTCTTGCACAACCGGCAATGCAGCTATGAGCTCTGCCCATTTTTCCTCATATTTTCCCATGGTCACTTTCAGGTAGGTAGTGTCTGCTTCCTTTACCCGTAGCAGCTGGCTGCCAGTGTTGAGTACCGATGTTTTCAATGAAGACATCCAATCCACGTCGTTTGTGAACTCCTGAAATAGGAAAGAAACAGTTAAGGAGATACTATTATTATTTAACGTCAACATTTAGAAATTTAACACACAAGTTGGTAATTTCCATCATCAGAAGGAAGGCACGCTCAATAAAATTGTCCAGTTGCCCAACACTCCAAAGCACACAGAATGACAGCGTAAGACAGCTCAGCGCATACAGAACCTGCTTCTCCCATACACTAGCCCTTCCCATAATCGATTGCACAGCTCTATTAAATAAAGAATACAAAAGACCCCAGCCACTCTGAAAAATTACAAAATAACTGAAATATATAGATGCATCCAATAGTCAATATACACCAAATACAAGTAAAATGTTCAATAATAAAATAATCTCATTACTGGTGCGTCAATATTGCTCAGAGGGCGGTGGAATACTTTGTAAGCCTGGGCTGTCCCCAGGATTAGAAGGGTAGCCCTGGTACCTTTATAAATAACACTATAGTGTCGGTGATCTTACCAGGAAATCTGCCAGGTTGTGTCTGACTGTCTTCAGGTCCTGTGAGGCATCCAGTGAGTGCATTTTCCAACTCTGTAGCTTCTGGTGAGCGGATTCTAACCACAGAGATAATTCAGCGGATTCCTTGCCGTAGCTGCAGTAAAACCATTACACAGTCATTAAAGAGTAAAAATACATTCAACACCCAGCCTTCAAAGGTCAGTAGCATTTTATTTAAAGTTTACATCATGGTTCAGGTTTAGAGCCTTAAAGACGTATGGTAAAACTGGTCATCATCACATTTTACATCTGGGGGATCGTCCTACTTACCTAGCATCAAGAACCCTGTAAAACACTTTTGTTCTTGATTAAAAGCATGATTCCATTTGGAATCTTTGAATACTAGATTGATAACAGAATCCGTGGTCGTCTCAGTGTTTATCGAAATAGTATCAAGTCTAAGAATAATTCTTGGTATTCTAGATAATTATTTAGCTACCCTTCATGAATCAGTTTTCCACTGTACAGTTTGCAAACATTTAAGAGAAGAAGGAGTCACACAACTTCCTATGTTGTTTTGGTGATAAAATCCCAAAGCAATATTATAGCAAATAATCCTAATCTGGCACAATAACCACAATCTTTAGTGGAGCTGCCACTGATAGAGCACCCATCTGGGACCAAAAACAAAACGTTCTTTAATTCCATTTTGTTGCATGCATAAAGGTAACTCCATTACAGCAGAAGCCCGCACAATGTAATTTCAGAGCTTGTCAAGGTCATGTCCAGAATCTTATTATTAGGACTAAGTGGAGACTCAAAGATCTTTTTCACCTCTCCTGGTAGAATGACGTATTAAGATACGTTAGAGAGTTCATTGTTCTGAAAGCTCATACAATACACATTCTAATTCAGTTATAGTGTTCACCAAATCTTGTATAACTGTCTACCTTTACCGCACAGATACACATTCTGTGCAACCTCACTCACAGATTCATTCACAAAGATATTCAGTATTGAAGCATAGAACTGTACATTTTAGTTTAAGGACTATATATACGGAGACGAAATAGAATGCTTGGTCTATTCACAAAAATACCATTCACTATTCACAAAAAGATGCATTGCACATTTGGATCATTATTACAGACCACTGCTTCCTCATATACAGAACTAGCTGTGCGATATTGTTGTATTTATAACAGACACAGGTTGTACGATTGGGAAAAGGAGGAGAGAGATACATAAAAACAATGTGAAAGGCTGCTAATAACGTCATGGCAATACATTTATTTAAGGGGGGAAGTTTTCTCCATAATTCTTTAAACGAATAAATTTTTTTTTTTTTTAAATGTGCTAAAATAACAAGATTAATATTTGATTTTATTAAAAAATAAGAGATAAATCGGCAAAAGCTTTTCCCACCAGCGCCATTAACTCTTTAATATTATTCAGTGGTTGACTGATGTCGCACCTACTTCACTTTCCCTTTGATGTGCTGTACAGAAACTACTGTACTGGTTGGGTTCCACATTTACATGATACAATATTCTGTGACGCTGAAGACCAGAAGAATTGTTTGACAGTACTTTACGGTACTCTGTCTATCGTAATTTTCTGTGCAGTCATCAATAAAGCCATAGAGTAGGAAAGAAAGAAATTGCACTGTTTTCTAGCAACTGTTTTTAGAGGAAAAACAGAACATTCCACATTAAAACCAGTTTGTTCTATAACCAGTGAGCTGGAGATTTATTCATTTACACTTACCTGGCCAAGTGTCTGACAAGCGCCTCCAGACGGTGCAGTTCATGATTTACTTTCTTGGATAACTGCGACCAGTTTTGTTCCATTGTTGCTACCCGAGCCTCCAACTCTTGACAGTTTACTGCATTCAGCAATTTTTTCCCTTCCAAAATGATTTGGCACAGTCTGGGTTCATTTGCATCAATACGCTCCTTGATTTCCTGAAAGAAAAATAAATAAATAAAAAGAAAAAATGATTGCACAATAAGAAACGTTACTAAAACAATGGATGTTAAGAGAGTTTTTTTGTTGTTGCATCAAGAAATTTTAATTAAATTGTTTTAAAAAAAATAAAATCAATAAGCCACAATTTATATGCAGAAGAAGATAATCCACAAAAACGCATGCTTTGCAGTAAAATATTTGACATACAGAGTGTAGTACTAGACTAGTATACAGATTTGTAGGCAATTAAGTCCAAACATGTGACCACTGTTTAAATTTAAAAATGTTTAACATTTCAGAAAAAAAAAAAAACAAAGTAGCTCAATTCAATAAACTGTGTATTATAAACAATTGGCAAGCCAATTTTTTAAAACCAGAATATAAGGGGTTTCCATCATTTCCTTGTCAATACTCCACTAGTTTAGTGAATAAGCTTTAGTATAATCTGGTCATAGATTGATCCCTACCATTTTTATCCAAGCGTTTAATTACAGCAAAACTTTAGATATTATCTGTATCCCTTTGTCTACATTTCTTACAAGTTTGCAAAGACCAAGTAATGATGGCAGAGGTATAGCTGTTCATATATTTTAAAGAATAGTAATTCAAGAGGTTAAAAGTATACTAAAAGAATATTATAGAGTCTGAACGTGGCTGAATCAGATTTAATCTCCCCGGGTCCCTGATATTCTAATATTTTATATAATGCTGTGCAAATAGTTCCAAATAAATAAAAAAAAGTTTGCATTACCAATGTAAAATAATAATTTAAATACAAAATAAAATTATTGTTCGAACACGTGTTTTGTTAATGCATTATATTAAAGCCGCAGGTTTCAAAATGCCAGTCAGAGAGAGGAAATTTATTTTTAGAAGCCATTCACAATATGCTCCAGATCTTCAGATCTCTTCATTTCATTGGAGTACAATTTTTGTGCAATGTCTTTTTTAATATATATCTTTTTTGTGTCCGTTTTCTTATCTTCCATTATACAGTTTTTGGCTCATTTGAATCCAATAACTTATTACTATTTATAAAAAAAAAAACCAAAAAAAAAAAAAACCAAGAACTCTAACTGCTTTTAATCATTTAATGTTTCAGACAATCATGAGATTAGTTTAGCAGACATCTTGTCTGTATTTGTGTGATGAGAATAAATAGATTACTCTTAGCATTGTTTGGCTATAATTTTTACTGCAGTGTTATTTAACAATGTTTCAGTATGAAACGGTTTAACTGCTCAGGGTTAAGGACCACTATAGGTAAGCAGACTACTTCATCTAACTCAAGTGGTCTGGGGGTGCAGTGGCTCTATTATTTTGGATCTTCAATGTAAAACATTTCTGTTATAGATACGGCAATGTTTTCATTGCAGGGCTAAACACGACTCTAGCGGCAGTCTTTGTGACAACCACGATACGGTGCTTCTGCTGCTACAACCAAATCAGACCATGCCATATGACATTCAACGTCCTCACACATGGCATGAGGATGTTGAACTTCCATTGATGCTTCTTATGGTGAAGTATTGGGTTCCATGTTTCTCTGTGAGAAGCATTTGATTGGAGGACAGTGGCGCATGCCGCACATATGCTTATCGAGCAGCCTTGGGGCGAGAAGACTAATAGTAGACACCTCAACAAAGACATGGAAAGCAGAGTGGGGAGCTCACGGAGTGAAGTCAAATTATTTTTTATTTTCATTTAGAGGGGCCAAACATCTAAATAGGGAGTTTTTATTCCCAACTCTATAGTGTTCCTTTAAATTTGGAGTGCATGTTCGATATCTCTCCCACTTATTATGGCTTAGTGTGTGATGTGCTGCATGTTTTATTTTATGATTTATTACCTGATATTGGTCAAGCCTTCCCTTGACCTTTTCTTCTGTTTCTTCCACCAAACTAATGCTGGGTATTGAAGACTTCATTGTATCCATCTCCGCGCAAAGATATTCATATTGCGAGTCAAATTCTTTCCAGCCCTGGTAATAATAATTTTATATATATTAAAGAGTAACCTTCGACTTCCCACAAGCCTTTCTACTCTACAAAATAGAAAGTGAAACCTTGCTGAGCAGCATTAAGGTAGGCTATGTTGAAGAGTGACCATTCTAGTGAGACAACCGTCTACCCATTATACGTTTTCAGTCCAGGTTTTAGACCAAGTCAGTGGTAGGAAAAATTTAAAACACAGAAATGCAGCTAACAGAGAAAAAATAATAATAATCCAATTAGAAAAAGAACTATTGTGTAAAGACCTGGATGGAATTTTCCATTTTGATGGCTATCTGACCAACGGCCATTCTTCCTGTGATAGTTAAGGATGGCTTAGGGACTATATGCACTATAAATATTTAATCTCATCAAAGTGGTTATAGTGCCTGGTGCTGTCTCTCTGTTGTACATTCTAACACTGAATGAGGGTTCCTGATTGTCCACAGTAAGGTCCCCACTGGAGGTTTGGCTAAGACAAAATATTACACTCTTCCATAACCATACCAGTTCATACCAACAATGGGCTGCGATGGGCTAAGAGCAGTCAGCTGACGCTTTCAGCCAATTACCACCACTAATTGCTTTCTGCTTGGGCTAATGGTTCCTCATTAACCTGAGAAGCATTAAGCGGATGGGCTCTCACTAGCATTTAACCATTCAAAATGGTCTAACACAATAGAAGGACAGCGTCAGAGAACTCCATACACTATAACCCCTACAAGAGGTCACAGTACCTGGAGTGCCCCTTTACCCACTACAGACCAAAATTGCCATTTTGTAGAACAGTTATACAAAGATCTGGTTTGTACAGATTAATATAGTGCTCATTAACCAGAATATTTTATTTCTATATTTTAGATGGGCTTATTGGAGGCTCCATCCCCAAATAAAATTAATAACAAATGGCAATGGAACAAAAATTAATTCCTGCACAAAGATCGAATGCTGGCTACCTTTCCTCTCCTGTGGATGGATATCTCTTGGGGACTTGGCTTACTAATCAACTGCATAGTAAAGAGACCATTCATGTGCCCCTAATCTGGGAATTTACATTGTACATCAACATAAATTGTAGGAATGTTTGTACACGGCTTGCTCTAACTTGATTTAGCTAGACTGTTGTACCTTTAAAACACTCATCATATGAATGCAGCAAGTTTCAGCTTCCTCCGCCAATAAGTGGGCATCACGGACCACGCGGTCTGTCCGTTCTTTGCTCAGCTCCAACTCACAGAACTTTACGGAGTACGTTTCCAGTAGGAGAACCTGATTATAAAATATCTTGAAAAAGTCCTACAGAGAAAAATAAAATCATGGCATTTATTTTCATTGAAAGAAAACGTTCTCTGATTATAATAAAAATAGCAAATTACTAGTCAATTATCCGGCAGCAAAAACCCTATAAACACGTTTTTTACATTGCAACTTACACAAAAGAAACCCTATTATTTTGCAAAATAAATAGTATAAAGAATATTTTTTATTTACAAGTGACATTTTGGCTTCAGTTATTATAGATGATACAGTTTCTATCTCATTAATAGAATTTCTTAGAAAACAGCTAAGGCTGTTTAATAACTAAATACAGGCTTCAGACTACACAATTCTATTACCAATAACATCATACACTGAATTAAGATAATATCCTCGATTACACTGAATTCTGTTGAGGAGAAAGGAATATGTTGAAATTAGTTGGGGAGATTTCATTATATGCCATGATGGGTCTTTGGTCTGTCTACACCCAGGTTCTTTGGCTTATAAGCCAAGTTACACAGCCAACTAAATGATGGCAAAACCATTACCTGAGTTGTAATCACTGTATTCTTCAACACTACGTATTCTAATCAGAAGAGCTTAGCTACAGCAGCAAAACAACAATGCCTGCGTGGAACACAAGCCCCCGAAAATAAGCAACAGGCACGGTTCCTTTCCTTCTGTTTCAATTATTTTTGCCGCATTTAATGTATTTATTTATTACTGGCATTTATAAAGCACCAACATATTCCGCAGTGCTGTACAATTAGGGTAGAACATACAATATGTACATACCAATACAAAGGGTAAAGAAGGCCATGGCAGTGAGCCAAGATGTAGTCATTGAAGCTTTGTGAGAGGTGAACTGCATGAGCTTACAATCTAAAGATTAACAATACTGCAGTCCGCCTCTCATGAAGATTAACAGAGAGGCTGTGTTTTTCAAGATCCAGACTCACATTGACGATAAGCATGAAAAAGACTGATGGGTTCATCAAAATGGCAAGACATCAATGTACCTGTCGATACCTCCATAAAGAGAGCAGACGACACCCCGAGGCCAGCAGAAACAAATGTAAACCACGTTGTACAGATACATGTTAATGGTAATAAAACATTCTCATATATCATCCACATATCGGATGTTCTCCCTCCTCTGCACCTGACCCTACAGCATTATTTAGACAGTGGAATAAAAAAAAAAAAGATACCTTATAATTCTGGAGAGTGGTGTCCAGAGCATCCTTAGAGATTGATCTCTGATCCTTACACAGAGAAACCTTTTCTCTTCCAACACCCAACAGATCTACTACCACGGACTCCAGAGCATCCAGCACAGACTGATTAACTGACGCGCAAGTAAATTCCTTCTGCTTATTTCGGAGTATCCTCCACAAATCATTTAGAACGTCCTAAAACAAGATGTGCACGAAAAATGAGCAATAAACAAAGAAGACGAAAAGTGTGCTCCACCTCCGCCTGTCTAGTATGCTCACCTCTAATTTGTGGATATCCTGGTTTAAATCAACTGGAATATACAGGTTTTCTCCATGTTTTTTGAGTAATGAAACTTGGTTTTCAAACCAATAGAGTTCCGTCTCATATACAGCAACATCCTGATTAAAGAAATTACAAAATACACGTATGGTAAACACACAGGTTATCAAAACACAACTATTTTAATGTGTCATATGTAAACATGTATGTAGATATACTTTTACATGTTAGACACGAGGGTTCTACATGAGATGTAATTTAAGAACAGACATTATAAGGGTGCACTATTTATGAACACATTTCAAGTCACTGTACTAAATAGCAAATAGAAATTTAATTACAGAGAATCAGTATTACGGTGATGAGTTATCTAAAATAGAATAACTTTTTTTCAGTAATTAAATTTAATGCAACTGTGCATCAAACGTAAAATATACTTAATATTGCAAGAGGTCAGGGACTTTTTACACAAGCATTGTAATGGTCAGATAGATGCAGAGCAAGCTATGTACCAATGTTAAATATGTATGCTCCGAACATGGTTCAAATCACTTCCCATTAAGTGCTGCTTGTTGGCTCGGGGCTGAAGTATACGGCCCATCACCTAGAAATTTCTTACACCGAGACATATCCACTAATTAAAGGACAACTGTCCTGAGTTTTTTTGTGCCTTTTTTGGATCAACAGTAAAAACAGATATGAGAAAGGCTCAACTTGATGGACGCATGTCTCTTTTCAGCTATGTAACAATGTAACTAATTAAGTTTTCACTTCTGTATTTCAGAAAGGTTTCATTCAACTAAACTTAATGATATTTTTTTAAATGATGTACAGGGAAGCAACAGGGGAGTTAGGTTGAGAAGCAGTTGGTCCGATAACAATAGCGTCTGACCCAACATGGCTGCTCAGCCAGTTGCCATGAAGTGAAATTTTCTCAAAAAAATCAATACACAAACAAAAAAAAATATCCTTAAGTTTCATCAAATGTCATAAACTTAAAAAAAAAAAAAGTGAAAATGTGATGACCGTTGTCCTTTAAATTCAGGAATAATGCAGCTTCCAAACTGTATATCCTGGAAGTAGTGAGATGGTCCTTTTTACAATCAAAAAAGACAACTTGGAAAAGTAAAATCTGGATTATGTTTTTTTTTTTTTTTTTCCTTTCTTTGAGATTTAGTCAAAGCTTCATTTTAAGCTAGGATTAACAAACAGCCAATTCTCCAGCTTTTATTAAACAACTGCCATTCCTTTGCTGGGTATCATGGGGATTGTAATTCAAAAAGAAGACTAAAGGCAGTAAAGGTAGACAGTACCAGATAATTAGGTGTAGATAGAGCTTAAATTCTAAATTACCCGAAGCTGTTTTGCTGGACCTTGAGAGCCTCCATTATTCAAAAGTTGTATCAGATCTGTTTTCTTCTTAAGTAGGTCTTCATACAATTGACTAGTGTCATTCTGTGAAAAGAATCAGTAATTATATCAATATTTATAGGCAGATATATACACACATATACAGAACATTTAAGCAGGATACGCATCACAGGAAATATCGTTCACAAGGTTGAACATTACTGGATTAAACTCAAGTAAAATTAGTTTAGTGGTTGGTACTATGTAAGACATCACAGCACACGTTGCCCTCATGGCTCGGAGATTTGGATTCAGCAATGCATGACATCAAGGTGGCAAAGAAGCAGTCCAGCAATAAGCAATATGTTGTTGCCATACAGAGTCCTTTTGTCATATTATGTTCGTGATGGTAGAGGGAAACATTTATTCAGGAAATGCCTTTGCATTGCTACCTTGTACAGTACAAAAGTTCTAGATACAAATTTGGCCTTTTTAATAGCTACAAGCTTTTGTTATTAATTCTTCTTTGTGAACCTATTGAACTGGAAAACATTGCAAAAACATTTTGCTTTGAAGACGATTCAGTGGGTTTACGAAGATAATGTGACACACACACACACACACGTACGTACGTTCTAAGGATGAAGCTTGCAGCTTGTGTCCCTGAAGAAGGGTGTTAAGAGGGGATAGTGTAGGAATACGGGTGTCATGTTAATAAGCTTTCCAAATAAATAATGTACAAAACTCCATAGATTTTAATGGTGGTTTCTGCAGATAAATTATTTGGAAAGTTATTTCTAAAAGCATTTAATCTTTTGTTAAACTTATTAAATCAAGGCCATGATGTCATGTCCTGGGAAGACAAACTATTTGTGATTTAAAACACAGATTGCTTCCTTCTGTCACTAGAAACTAATGACTGGCAACTAAATCTTCAGATCCTGCATAGAAATAAATGGTTCAGGTAATAGAATGCATCCATACAAATATATTCTGGTGAAGGTCTGAGTGATCAAATGGAACGTTCAGGTTTTTTTTGTGGTGCGGCACTTATTAAATTGCAAGCCCAATGGAGACATATTGTGTAGCTGGAGTTTTTATTCTCTCTCGAGTTCCTTTACATGTACATATTTATAAATTCTGCACATAACAGTATACAGAACATCTACTGTAAATTAGAAACTAATTATGTTCTAACCTAACAATGGTCAGGTAAGACGTGTTCTTTTAGAAGGACTTTTGTCAATGTGTACTTTGTCACAGACAGCAACGTGTGGATGACACTGGTAGGCAATACCCTTATCTGGCAGAAATGTATTGTTCAAATAAATTGACATATTGTGGGCCCTGCGAACGGGCAGACACAGTGTTGCGACACTAGGCAGAAAAACTGAAATATAGAGCAAAATAAAACAGCGCTTGGCAGCCAAGAGGCAAAAAAAAAAAAAAAGTGTGAGGATTAGCAGAAAAGAGAACCAATATAAATAATGAAATCTCTGCATCCAAAATCAGAACAAGCATGTAGAGTAGACCAAGAGCTGAGTCCATTGGGACTACAGGAAAACAGCCTTTAAGTGTCGACTAACTGGTTATGTAAATCCGTATCAGATCTGCTTTGTTGATGATAAGTTTTGAGGTGGAAACGTTGCAGCTACAGGTAGTGAGACTTGTTCTTGGGATAAACACAAACTATTAAGAAAGGAACGAGTTATGGGTGTTTGCCAAACCCACCACATTTTCCTAGACTTGTCACATACCTTTCTTGCCGATAGGCAGCACTTTACCCAGTTCAAATGGGACAGGAGGAAAATACATTTATTTATCAAGTGTCAATTCATATTAACTACCATGACTAGATAAACAAGTACCCTCACGAAGCATATGAATTATACACACTCTATGGGATAATATTTAATGTGCTGAACATTATTATTATTGCCATTTATATGGCGCCAACAGATTCCGTAGCGCTTTCCAATATTATGAGAGGGAGGGATTTGACTACAGAGGGGTTAGGTGTGAGAGAACCAACTAGAGAGGAAAATCAGTCTGGCAGCAGCGTTAATTATGGTAGTATGGCTTTTGGGAAGACGAATCAGGAGAGGGTTACAATAATCCATGCGGGAAATCACTAGAGCATGGACAAGCTCCTTGGTAGCATCTTGCGTAAGAAAGGGGCGGATGCGGGATATGTTTTTAAGATGGAATCTACAGGATTTGGCAACATACTGGATGTGAGGCTCAAAGGTGAGGCCAGAACTGGTAGAGCAGATATATGGGCAAAAAAAAAAAAAAAGAATGGTGGGTGGATATGGTAGTCTTAAATGACAAAAAAAGCCAACGAAAAGATGATCAGTGATGAAAGCTCTTGGCACATGCATGGCATACTTGAGGAGTATAAGGTGTTCACATTGATTACTATGATATTATAGAAAACAGATGGGAAAATGGACCTGTCCTGGTTTGGAACAGCAAAAACTTGACGACGTTGGGGCATCATAATCCAAGTCCTGCCCAAAATTAAAGATCTAATTTAATTCATCCTGTATCCAGTCATGTCATGACCTCTCATGGGTTGTATCTGTTCGAGTCATGTCATGAACTCTCATGGGTTGTATCTGTTCGTTTATTAAACTACATACAAACCAAAGATTTAAATAAACATAACAATAAAATACAAACCCTTTTAAAATTTTCATACTTCAAAAAACAACACATATATTATTGCTTCTCCTACTGATTTGTGCTATGTTTAGGACACACAAACACTTGAAAATGCACTCACAATAAAAATTAACAGTCCTTAAAAATAAAAAAAATATATAAAAAATGTATTACACTACCTGGTAGTTAGAATTCTTTTCGAGTTCCATCTGTATAGCCTTTGTTCTGGAATCGGCAATGATTCTTATCTCTGCGAGCCAATTTTGGATGTTCTCATAACAATGGGATAATACTGCCTTGCGTGCATCGGCATGGCTAACTAAGAGAGTATCCTTACTATTTGCCATACCTGTCGACAGGGTCTCTAACTCATCCAACAGTTTCTGAAAGAAAATAAAGAAATAATGTAAAAATAATGCAGACAAATATACGTTATCAAAATAAGATACGGCATCAACTTTGTATCTCCATATGGATTTGCGATTTAGTCCTGATCAATTCTACCAATTTTCAACAGCTACATCTTGATAAAATATGGCCTAACCTCTATGAAGAACCTAAGCATTGAAACATTACTTTTTCTTTCCACGATTTTTCCAGGTCTTATGTAGAGTTCAAACGTTTCCCGGTAATTCCAGACTCATATTGGCCTCCAATACCTTACTGAATCCATACCAGGAAGATTGAAGCTCTTTTGGAACAAAAATGGCATCCTACCTGAAGATCATCAGTCATAATTTATGAAGTGAGAAGATGCAGCTTCACAGGCTATTTATCTGTAGGAGTCCACTGGATTTAACAAGCAAAGGAATGGAACTAGGTTACCTTGCAAAGGTCAAGTCGGCCCTCGGCTTCCTCTTTAGGTAGAACGCCCATCTCGAACATTTCTTCTGTGTTCTGTAACCATTGGGAGGTTGAACAAAGCCACGCAAAAAGTGATCTTTGTACAGACTCTTCCTGATCCTTAATAAAACAGATAAACCTTATTAATCAGAATGAATCTTAGGTTTGCTATACTCTTATGCTAGAAGAAAAATAGCCAGTTTTAGAAGCTAATCAGAAACATGTGAAACAGCGAGTCATTAGCAATGTTAAAATACAAATCTAAAAACCAGATTTCAATTTTTGCATTATTACCATGCTCCTTGACGCGGGAGCCTCTTCAGTCAGAGCTTCGAGCTGTCTCACAAAATTCCTCGCTTCTTCAGCAGGGATTTTTGCTGTACACACAGGAAATCTTGGTAACGAGTGGATTTTTATATCTTTAGGAGCCTAACATTTAAAGAAATAAAATTTAAAAAGATAATTAGGAAATATATAAACAAGAATGCTTATGACTATGGCATTAGGGCTAGAGAACTTGTTAGAACTTAGCGATCTTATCGATTGTACAAAAGAATGTAAAATATGGGAAAACAACAGTTTTACATTAACATAACTAACAGTTGCTTTGTGAGCTCTGATTAAAAGGACCACTAATGTCACCCAGTCAACATCATCTCACTGAAGTGGCCTGGGTGCAGTGGTCCTGTCAATTTAACCATTCAAGGTAAACTTTGCTGTTTTGCAGAAACTGCAATGTTTACCTTGAAGGTTAAAACACACTTCCAGTGGCTGTTACACTGATAGCTGGAGAAAATAAATTAGACTCTGTCAAGCGATTCGGAAGCTCCCATACGAAGGCATTGATTTGTACAGAACTCGCCATGCATGCGCATCAGGTCCCCACACCTTCTCCGTAATGTAATGGGAACGTCGCCACAAGAAAAAGGTAAAGAACATTTATTTCATTATTTTTATGGGACACATGGGGTGGACCTATATAACTGGGGACAGTTACACTATAGCATTTAGAATATAGGTTTGCATTCCTAATAACTTAGTGCTCCTTAAATCAGATTTATTGGAGGTATGAGTTTACTTTTTAATAATATGTGACTTACTCCCGGTTCATGGACATTTTTGATCCTATATGACAGGTCTTTCTGTAAATATTGCCACTTGCTCCAGCTTGTATCCTCGATGCCAGAAAGGGGGATGTTGAGCGGAGGACCAACCACATCGTGCTCCAGAAAAGATTCTCTAAAAGCAATATAGTTACATAGTTACATAGCTGAAAAGAGACTTGCGTCCATCAAGTTCAGCCTACTTCACATTTGTTTTTTGCTGTTGATCCAAAAGAAGGCAAAAAAAAAAAAAAAAACAATTTGAAGCACAATTTTGCAACAAGCTAGGAAAAAAAATTCCTTCTTGACCCCAGAATGGCAGTCAGATTAATCCTTGGACCAAGCAGTTATTACCCTACATTGAAAGATTATATCCTTGAATATTCTGTTCTTGCAAGTATGCATCTAGTAGCCGTTTGAACATCTGTATGGACTCTGATAAAACCACTTCTTCAAGCAGAGAATTCCACATCCTGATTGTTCTTACAGTAAAAAAAACCTTTCCTTTGCCTTAGACGAAATCTTCTTTCTTCCAGTCTAAACGCATGGCCTCGTGTCCTATGCAAAGTCCGGTTTGTCCGGTGTGCAATAAACAATTAATGATGTTTATGAAAACCTAAACTCTTGTCCCAGACAGACATTTGCAAATGTGATGATTTGCCAGGTCTATATTTTTAAGAATTAGGCAACTAATTAACATTTAATGTTTTACCTGGAATGTAATTGCGGTGTTTTAAGGAGCTCAGAATCTACTTTAGAATCCTGGTTTTCTGTACGAATGACACTTTCCTCAGATGGCTTCACATTTAGGACCTTATGAGAAGCATAAAGAAGTAGAAAATACATCAGATCACGGCAATAGGACTGTGGTATTAAAAACATAAAAATTTAAAAAATAAATAAAAAGTATACTACAACTCCGTTGACACCTTGCCAATATTATATATAATATTTTATTATAGACACTCGTAGGGTTGCAAGATTGCACATTTTTTGCACGACTGTGCATGCCTTAAAAGATCACTATAGGGTAAGGAACACAAACATGTATTCCTGACCCTATAGTGTTAACACCACCATCTAGCCCCCCTGGGTCCCACATGCCTCCATAAATATAGTAAAAATCTTACTGTATTCAAGCCAGAAGCTGTAAATCTGCATGCTGTTAGACTCAGAAAATCAAGCAGTGTGCTGACATGTGATAGCCTGATCCAATCACAGTGCTTCCCCATAGGATTGGCTGAGACTGACACGAAGGCAGATCAGGGGCAGAGCCAGCATGATTCAAACACAGCCCTGGCCAATCAGCATCTCCTCATAGAGATGAATTAAATCAATGAATCTCTATGAGGAAAGTTCAGTGTCTGCATGCAGAGGGAGGAGACACTGAATCACAGGATGCTGTGCACAGTGCTGCCCTGTGCTCTGCTGACAGCAGATCTGAGTGGATGGAGGCATATTATGCCTCCATCAACTCCGAAGTCCCTCTGGTTCACTCTGAGTGACTGCAACTGGAGGTGTTCCAGTGTTTACATGAGAAAGGCTGCAGGGAGCTATAGTTCTCACCTGAACAACCTCATTAAGCTGAAGTTGTTCAGGTGACTATAGTGTCCCTTTAAGAGTAATATATATATGGGAATATGGAAATTCTCGTGATCATCCGATTTCACAAATTTAGTTCCTGTTCAATAGAATGCAGTATTCTACAGAGCCCCGCACACCCACTGCTAAATGTGCAGATGCAACTTTTTGGGAATATGTGAAAATAAATCACACTTGTTTAGGAATATGATTAAAGGACCACTACAGTGCCAGGAAAACATACTTGTTTTTCCTGGCACTATAGTGCCTTGAGGCTGCCTCCACCCACAGGGTCCCCCTCCCGCCGGGATGGATGGAGAGGAAGGGGTTAAACTTATCTATTTTTCCAGCGCCGGGTGGGGAGCTCTCCTCTTTCTCTTCGGCTGAATGCACATGCGCGGCAGGAGCTGCGCGCGCATTCAGCCAGTCCATAGGAAAGCATTCTCAATGCTTTCCTATGGACGCTGGCGTCTTCTCACTGTGATTTTCACAGTGAGAAGCATGCAAGCGCATCTAGCGGCTGTCAAGAGACAGCCACTGGAGGCTGGATTAACCCTAACATAAACATAGCAGGACCTGGCACACAGACCACTTCATTAAGCTGAAGTGGTCTGGGTGCCTATAGTGGTCCTTTAATTACTACAAATATTTTTTTAAATTATTCATGCTAAGCTTTACAGCACTATCACAAACAGCTCTCGTGGTTTAGTTGACGATCCAAATTGTTAATTTGCAAAAAAAACAAAAAGCAATATTAGAATCTTCGATTTGACTCAATAAATGAAAGCAATCATCTTACAGTGGTTCTGTCTGTCTGCACTGATCCAGTGACTCCTTGATCCTTTAGCTGTAGGTGGCCATTGGTGGCGGAAGGTACTACCAGTCCGTTCCGAAGCTGCAGGAAAGATCAGAGAGGTTTCTTTGGTTCTCGCATATGCAACATAATATATTTGGATCAGTTTAAAACATGTTAAAAGTATACGCAATGGTTTAATCACTAATTTGGAAATTGAGGTTAACTGACATGGCAATTTTACATTTTAGGACGTATTGGCAAGATAAGAGGGAAAACAAATTAAAAAAAAAATTCCACCAGAACTTTTCCATCTTAGGCATTCTGGTAATCTCCTTCTAAAATTTCCACAATTCCAGGTTTAGTGAATAAACCAAAATACTGCAGGAGGGCAAACCATTGGTGTATGTCCTTATGGTATGTTATCCCCTTGATAATCGTGTGAGAAAAGGATAGGTTGTCTTATTATGAAAGAGGTAGAGTTGTGACAATCTCTCCGTAATGTTGTCCAGGTACCTACGGTGATACCAGCTGCCGTACCGTCATTGTTGGAGACTCGGGGAAGTGTCGATACAGGCGTCAACTCAAGTAGTGACATCATAAGAAATTAAACAAAACAATGCTGACAATAAAACCCCAAACAGACCCAAGCACAGCTCTGAATACAATCAAAATCAGTTTACCAAAACTTTTTGTTGGTGGGCTCTTTGTATAGATTATATTGGAGTACCTGTTCATCCGCTGATTTGATCTGCAACATGGCCTGCACGTTCTCCAAATCGATTTTCAAAGTTTTTAGCTTTAATGATAAAGATTCTGCCTCTTTGAGCCAGGCCCCCTTTCCTTTGTATTTATATTTGTCACTGTCCAATAACGCACAGATCTTCTTTTCAATCTCATCTAATGTGATCTAGTAAAGAAAATAGCGGACTTAGTAATCCATGCATTCCAGCAATCATCCAACATCAGATTTAGTAATTGCATATGTTTATTCTCATAAGTATTTATATGTAAATTAATTAATTGTACCAAACTTTACATTACCGATTTACCAAAGAGTGAGGCTTGCTGTAAACCAAGAGGAGATATTTTACCAAGGTCATGTCCAACCTATGAAACTATGCTTGCCTAGTAGGTAGGTCAAAAATCTTAAAGCAAATGTGGTGCACTAACGTGCTTGATAAACCATCACATAATTACCGTATCTGCAAGCATTGAAATCTGCAAATATCCAACAATTTATGGACAAAAAATTAGCCCAACGGCAGGTGTGAGGTATTCTTATGAGAAGGGGAAGATCAGGATTACAGAAGCCAACTCTAGTTGGGGACAATGATGATGCTACCATAAATACCAACCCGGCACTTCTGTTTTGTTCTGTGGAATTCCCTCATAAATTAGGCGGAGTCCGAAGAATTGTGCAAACATCACAGCAATAAAAGTTCAAAGTACTGTACCAAAGGATATGGTAGAATGCAAGGTTCATTAAAGCTTAGTATGAGCAAAGCAAGTCTGGACAGGCAGCAATATATTATGTACAGGAGTATATGGACTCCAGACAGTTATCAGGTGCATTACACTATGTCGCAGAATAGGGAACAATTAATTACTGCTTCCTTAGAATTATGATATGGGCAAACTGTATAGGACTACGACAAAGCCATGGAGACACACAACTTCTGTGAGCAGTTTGGACACCACATGTATGTGGGAACTACCAGAGAGTGTTTCAGCATACCAAGATACTAACAGTGGTATGTCACATTCTCCCATATTTTGTTTTAACAGTAAATAAAGCATCTTGGTTAATCTCATGGAAGGGCATTGGGATCTCTTACGCAAGCTCAAAAATACACGACTAATATCAAGGCAATGGTATCTGGTGGGAGCACAGTGTCTATAATACACTCCTCTAAATTGAATTTCTCCCTCTCACACATTGACAATTACTTGATTTTGACCTCATCGTTATTGAAGAATCCTGTAATATTTGATTATTTTCACTTGAGAGGTGGAACACTATAAATGTTCGTAAAACCCTATGTAAAAAACAAAACCCTCTTTGATTATGTTTCAACCTTTGTGTCCGATTTACTGGTATTTAACAAGATGTCCCAATACCCATGCATTAGCAGCTCCGGATCTTTCTTTGTTAGTCATAATTATGATCTAATATCAAAACGGCAAAGTAGCAATCTAATTCAGTACTGAATGTGACTTTTATCCAGCAATCTATTTTGGAGAAAAAAAAAATGTTTTGCTAAACTTCTATATGGGATGGGGAGGTTCAATTGCTCGGTTTTGTTTTCTAATGAGTAATATTGGTAATGCATATTGGTCAGTATCCCTATGCTTGCTTTTATTTATATAGAGAGAAAACAATTACTGTATTCAAGGTCTGCATTCTATAGTAGAAAACTGACCGGCCAATGAGAAATAAGCATAGGAAATATCTGGCCTCCCATTGGCTACAAGCAGCTTTAACAGTTTACCCAAAATTCTTCTCTCTAAAACCAGAATATTCCGACTGAGTGTATTTTCAGTGAATGGTTTGAGACACTCCGTAGCGTTCACTATGAGACGGATTCTTTGATGCCTTCTGAACGTAGACTTGGAAGCAAGACTGTAACTAACAGCTGTGCAATATTATTAATCGTGGCAGCCGCGTGGAGAGTACATTAAAACCATGTCATCATTGGCAATACATGGACAATGCCTCCTGAATCGCACAATGCTGTCTATTTAGCTGCAGCGTGATCATTTCAATGTTTTGACTATGGTAGGAAGTGGTCAGACTGGTGTGACCTCTCACAAGCCACCCTTACCTGACAGTCTGCTAATTGCTGCTCCACTGTCTGTTGCATTTCTGGATCCGGTTTGCTCGCAGCTAATGATAGGTTTACTTTTTCAAGCCAAAGCTCCACCTCTGTTACCCGGCCCTGGCAATCTCGAAGGATCATCTCCGGATCAGACTTCACGTCAGCCAACGTTTGGCCAGGATCTCCCTGTAAGAAAAAACCCACAGCAGGTGCATGAGAGGGAGCAGCGTTTAAACATAAACAAACAAACCAAGGCCTTGACCAGCAACTGCAGTGCTAAAGCCTACGTACCCAACCGAGCTGCAGAAACACACGATTATCCCCGTGGTATAAAACTGTCTCATGTGATCTAATGTCAACAGGTTTCCTGGCAGCTAATCTACATTTGCTCAAGTATATTTTTTTACTGCGCAGACAAACTCAGCTTGTTAACTATTTCAAGGACAGGTAACGCTACACCTTAAAAATAAACAGAACACCAGGGAAGTAAAGACAAAAGTCTGACTTCTGAATGGGAATGACGTTTGACAACACAGACTTTAAAAGAACTGCAGGTATTCAAAAGATATACTTACACCCTATAAATACATGTTAACATAGAATGACATACCTGCACTAATTTATAGGTTTATATAGAAAGACATACCTGCATTAATTTATAGGTTACATATTAAAGTAAGCTCTGTACTCAAACTCCCACTACTCCTGGGAGACAAACTAAAAAACAAAGAAAACGTTACTTGCATACTATCCCAAATCCTTAATTTTGTATGTTTGGAATTAACCTTTTCTTTGTTTTTTTTTATTGTAGGTATTGAGGCTAATATGTATGATCAGTGATGCCGCCCAGGAGTAGTGGGAGTCTGAGTGCATGACTTATTTTGTGTATTTGTAATTGCTTTTGTATCACACAGCAATGCTCTCACCACCGTTAACCCTGCAAGTGTAATTATTGTTTTTATAAACTGCAATAATTACCTTGCAGGGTTAAGTCCTCCTCTAGTGGCTGTCTATCAGACAGCCACTAGAGGGACTTCCGTGTTCTTAGAACACAAAAAGTGTTTTAAACGACGCTGGACGTCCTCGCGCTATGCATGAGGACCTCCAGCATCGCCGGAATACCCATAGGAAAGCATTGAATAATGACAGGGAGGGGGGCGGGGCCTGACCGCCATGCACACAAGTCGCATGGAAGAACAGCTCCCAGCATTTTCAAGCCTTTTGGTCTGATCCTATGCCAGGCACCAAGAAGCTACCACCACATGCACTAAGCGGTACTGGTCCTAAAGATCGTCTCAAAACCGAAGTCTTGGCCCCCTGAGGGGAGAAATTTAATCTTGGTGCCTAAGGCCTAATCCAGCAGTGAGTGGGGTGGACGGCCGCCACCCTGCTATCCTGCATACTGGAAACAAGCTAGACCCTCGACTCCGCTAGGCGATGGCCCTGCTTCCCCCCCTTTGGACCGGTGGGGGTCATCCCGGTCCGCCCTGAAGCCCTACTTCCAGCTTACTAACAATGCCAGCTACTTGCATTGGAGGACCTGCTTACCGAACAAGATGGCGGCGGAGTCCATTCCTTCCTCCACGGAGATGGTGGTCTCTCTCGGGGCTCTTGGCGCCCCATGCGGGCAGGGCAGGGCAGGGCAGGGCAACACTGTCTGTGTCACACATGGGTGCTAACAATCGACACCGAGGGAGACTGCCGGAAGCACCGACCTCTCCCTCTCCACACGCCACCTCCTGGCTTTGCAGCATCAGCTCCCGCAACATGGAGAAATTTCAAGTCACTCCACAACCTCAAGCGACACACAGCACCTGGCTCTGAGCAGTGACTGGGCTAACAAGGCTGATTGATGGCTGTCCGCCAACAGATTCATGTCTGAAAATGGCGGTGGGAGAGGGGGATCTCTACGTGGGGACTGGGGTGACTCTCCATGCAGCCTGTACAGTGGATACCCACGCTTGTTTAGCTGGCTGTGTGATGCCGTGGGCTCAGGGACCTTAATCCGATATGGCATACATAATTGCATATCAGCTTCTCTTCTATTGATTTAATTCTAACGCCATACTGTTTAACTTATGTTTTATCTACCTTTTTAAAAAAAAAAGTGCAGCATTTATGACATGTGAGACCAACTTTTCTTGTTAAACGTGCTTACGCTAAGGTGTCTTAACAATATAATTATACAAAAATGTGCAATTGCTCTTGCCACTGTTCAACTTATGTACATTCTCAGACACGCTGTTGTGGCGTATGACATTGCTATGTATAACATGCACAACAAAAATAAAGAATTAAAAAAAAATAATAATGACAGGGAGGTCTAATGCACGCTCGTGTCCATTGCCGCGCAAGTGCATTAGGTCTCCCCCTGTCGGCTGACGTGGGCGGGGAAGGAGCATGGGCGGAACCTGACCCAGCACCAAGGGACATCGGCGCTGGATTCAGGTAAGTCACTTAAGGGGTTTTAACCCCTTCAGCAGCATGGGATGGGGTGGGAGGAAGAGGGGCACTGCAGGATATGTTTTCCTCGCACTGGAGAGTCCCTTTAATTCAATACCCCAATAAATAAATAAATGTTAAATGGCTACCCTAAGTGGGAAGCAGCTTGCTGTATTTATTTATTACCGCTGACAATTGCAGAATACTCATTACCCTATTAAGTAATTAAATTTTGCATGACAATTTGTTTATACACACCTGGTCAACCTCGCTTATCAAATTACTCTAATTTAACGTCACGTCATAGTTATGGAGAGAAGAGAACTGACTAGCCACCTTTCAAGTTGTTTTAAGATGAAAATCTCTAAATTATCTTAATTTTTATGTGTTTTTTCCCCCCAATTCTGACATTTTGCAATCAGTCATCGTAATTTGCGGTTAATAAACCTGACCTTTAGGCATTCTGATAACACTGGATTCTAAAAAAATAAAAATAAAAATTTTAAATAAATCAATGAAAATAAATCTATATTTTGTATACACCTTGCTTCAAGCAGGTATAACCACAGACTGAGACATGTGACACAAAAGCCATACTGGCCCTCGTCACAGTATCACAATGACCAACAGTGACAACTTCCAATCAAACAAGTAATGTCACAAACCAATGTTACTAACAGTTATATGGCAGAATTCACAATGTGTTTATAGAATGGGGCATTACGTTCCTTATTAGATTAAATTCATCTTTTAAAGAAGCCATTCTCTCTTTGTTGGAATTCTAGAACACATTTTCTGTATCGGCACAAGCATACCCCCTTATGTGTGCTTTATACCATTAGTGAAATGTAAGATGATATAGTGGCTTTACCAGGGAATGTGCTCACAGTAAGTGGTACCCCCACCAACAGCTAAAGCTTTACTTGGTTACTTACTTGTTCTAGTAACATTTATTGCATTGCCATCAAGAATAATTTGACTTTCTAAGCCCCGTGATTACTATAGTGTAATGCAGTGGTTACACTGCTATCTGGCTAGGAGCAAAGTCACTCTAAATTTTGTCAAACACCTTCAAAGCAGCTCCATCAGATCTGGGATTTTTTTTTAAATTTTTTTTTATAAAAACAGAATTTTTATTAAAAAATTAAATAAAATTCGATTGTGTTGAAATCTTCGGTGCGGCAAGTAGGTACTACTTGGACTCAAAAACGAATTTAGGAAAATGTGGAAATGGGCCCCAAGGCATCTTATGGCACATGTGCAAGTTCATCAATAGAGAATCACAAGTGACTAGGTTCCTCGCAGATCAAAATGGTAGATCAAACAGATAAAGAGGAACATGGCTGAAATGAGGACGGAGAGCTTAAATGGTTACTCCAGCCAAAAGAAAACACTAGCTTTGGTTAGAGTAACCCTTGCTTGCTGGGCTGTTCTCCCAGTCAAATTAAAAAAAAAAAAAAAGAAAGAAAAAAACGACAAACAACTCTATTTCATCACCTCGGCCTGATCCTCCTCTTGCTGGAAGGGGAGTGCTGGCTTATAGGACGACATGAAGCAGCATGGGTGGCATTATAAGCATTCTGTGCGTGTTGACAACAGACACCAAATTTGCACAGAATTCACATTAGCCAGCTATGGTAGCTAATGACACCCTAATACACACTGCACCCTTACATTATGCCATTAGAGGCTACCAGCAGTTGTGAACGGGAAGAATTAATTCAGTTGTAAATAGAAGGATGTCAATTCCCCACTAATGTGTTCGATATGGCCATTGTGCCGCAGGATATTGGTTTTTCTAGGCACTGTTGAAGGGTGTTAAAGATGTTAAAAGGGCCGAGGTGATTCGGGGGAGCGTGGCCAAAAGCGATAGAGACCAGACGCTAGCACGCGGAGCTCTGAGTTTACCGTACAAATATTGGCGAATTTAAATAGTTTCTGTCTTTGCACAGAACAGCACTTTTTTAACCCACAACAGAAACGGCCATGGGTCCGTTAAAAAAAAAAAAAAAAAAGAGGGTTCGCCCTCCGAATACCCCAAGACTGCCGGACATCAGGATATCTTTCGAGTGAGGAGGAGGCCTCAGAGGCATCCTAAGAGGAAAGGTACATGCTCACATCGCCAGGACCGGGTGAGATTAACTTGGACACTGATTCCGAAGATGACTGCTCACCAGTCACCAAAGGTGACATAAAACACCTTCTACTAGACATCCGCAAAGTCTTTAAGTCAGACCTTAAAGAAGCACGATTGAAGATAGGGCAGCTCCGCAAGAAAATCCCAGAGGTGGAAACCAAAGACCAAAGCAGAAAGAAACAAATACACACCACCCAAACCCAGATGGAGGATCTGGCCCAGCAAGTGCAAAAAATCTCCCATTCTGTACCATACCAGGGGAGTGCCAGAAAATATTGGAGGAGAAGCACTACTACCCTTTAAACAAAGATTAGTGGCCACGATGGTCTTACCACGGAAAGACACCAGGGAAATGATAAAGGCAGCCTTCTGGGTCCGCATGGCAGCGACTGCTCCACAAGGAACATCCAGAGATGCAGCATGACAAGCCATCATAGCCAAGTCAAGAGAATTAGGCACTATTTGCTTTGAAAAATGCTCTGTGTCCATCTACGGAGACTTGGCGTTTGTGGTGCTGGCAGAGAAGAGGCAGCAGCCAACAGCCAATATGCTGAGAGATGCAGAGATCTGCTACCGATGGGAAGAAGACGGTTCCCTCATAGTCCCTCGAGGAGCCAAGACCATCAACTCCAAAGATGACCCGACGATATTTCTACAAACACTGAACATGATGGCTGGAAGAGCGGAAGGAGAGGAGACTTGATGACAATGCACCGAACAGTGTAGGAAAGACTCACAGCTCGTATATGACCTGGCTAACCAGGCTTATTCTCAAATTCTGATGAACCCAACCTTATTTTACGTTATTTTAGCTTATTATAATTTGTTTAATATCGACCGCACCAGTTTACTAGGCATGACTTGGTATACGGTTACCTTAGACACGTCTCTTGCCGCAGTTACGGGCTCCTCGCACACCTGACAGGTAGATGACAAGGCTGTCTTCCTGACAGGTCCGACCAACGGCAGTTTAGTCATGCTTTGATATGCCTATAACAACAGTTATGCCTATGATGACAGACACGTGTTTACGACTCATGACATTTGAGATAACCAATTCCTTGTAATTTCTGTTATATCACGAAGCAGATATATTTTGTTATGTGAAAAACGCAAATAAAATATACATTGAAAATAGGGCAGAGGTTATTCGACATTGCCAAATTCTCCCATACCCCAGTGATCACAGCCGCTCTCCAATTTTTGAAAAGAGTCAATTTCTTATTTTTATATGAAAACAGCTTGGAGTCTTGCCACTAAACGTACTTGAAACAGTCCTGAAGACTGAGACAGTACAGTTTTTGGGGGATTATTTTCCTGCTGTCATACTGTAACTAATAAGCAATTCTCATAGATGCATCCCCGGCATGCCCACCACTGGCTTCCATGTTTATAATCGCCATTGTCGAGTATACGAATTGTGGGTGTTGGACAGTTCCAAAAAGGAGTCACTAAAGTGATGTCTAACTAGCCAAGTTGGACTAAATGTTCCAATTTGTTAACTCTGCTCACGGTGTCTAAATAAACCCTCAGATAGTGAGACATAATATCAATGACTCAGTACTTAACAGCACTAATTATCAGGCGCCCACACAGACTGACTGGCATTTGAAAAGAACTGCTAAGTTGTCCTTCAATAACGGACGGCTATGGAAAATGAATGCTACAGGACAGCATTTACATCACGGATATTCTGTAAGTTTTGTAAACATCTCATTCTTAACCTATTAAGGACATACCGGCATGCCACAATATAAATGGATATGACTAAACAAGGTCCCTTAATGGGTTAAAGGAGAAACCTGGTGCCCTTGGGCACATGGTGTGGCAGTCCAGCCAGGTTTGTGTACTAGATGTCTGGCAACAGTTATACTAAAAACTAGTACAGGAAAATAAAGGGATTACTGTAACACACACAAAGATAAGCTAAAGGAAAGACAGGGTTAATCAGACTGAAGCAGCTCACATTGCACGTTTCACTTACAATTCAAAGTGAACTAGTCCTCTTATGATGAATGGTCTAGTAATGATTAACATCAGCAAAGTCTGAACCAGCACACCGAGATCCTCATTTTCACATGTTGATATACTCTTTGTGACCTTTGTGTCTCGTTGCTGATCAAACAATTCATTCACTAGCATGCAAATCAATTTCAAAATGCCTTCGTGGGTGTATGTCAGACAGGGAGGGCGTTTTAGCATTACGTCCTTTTATGGAAGCCCAGGCCCACAGCCATAAATTGCAGATGTTATATCTAAACATTTACTATGCGGCTTAATATTCAAACACTTTACCTGGTTACCAAGAACTGTCTCCAAGAAATAGCCTTTTTCCTTGACACATTGTGTGTTCCGTCTAAAGAACACTTCTAGGGTGAAATTCTAAAACTGGAATAATCAGTAGGGATGTTTTATTTGTTTCCATGGTGACCACTCCCTTTAAGAATTTTGCCCCAGAATTACTCTTAAATGGGGACTCTAAGCAACATAACTACTGCAGCTCATTGTCTGCGAGTGCCTTCACTGATTTGTGGCAATCCATTTTCATGCAGTGTGAGAAAGCCTGGCTCATGGGCCAACCCTGTTTGGGCAATGAACGGTAATTGAACAGCTCCTTTTCTTTTTAAATCAACTTGAAAATAGTTTGACACAAACTGAAGGTAAAGGGCTCAAAGTTATGGTGCTTCGAAAGCCCCTTTTACCATAATAACTCGATCCCTTAGCCACTATTTAATCAATTAAGCCTAAATATTTTTAAAACCCCCACCCCTCCAAAACACACACACACACACACACACACAAAAACACTCCACATCATTATTTAAAATGCAGAGACAATTCATAATACCAGGAGTGTAAGTCCAATCATAGGGCAGACTGCTCCATATATGTACTAGACCAGGCTTAGGCAACCTTTGGCACTCCATCTCCCATAATGCTTTTACACCAATAATGATTGCAAAGTTTCAGGGGAGATGGAGTCCCCAACATCTGTACTAGACCTAAAAAAAATGAAATATAAAAGATACACCAGACATGTATTAAGTTAAAAAACAAATGTGATACTCACAAATCACTATCTTATAATCCACTGAGCGGTCATCCTCATACACATATATATACACACACACGGTATATACAGTATCTCACAAAGGGAGTACACCCCTCACATTTTTGTAAATATTTTATTATATCTTTTCATGTGAAAACACTGAAGATATGACACTCTGCTACAATATAAAGTAGTAAGTGTACAGCCTGTATAACAGTGTAAGTTTTCTGTTCCCTCAAAATAACTCAACACACAGCCATTAATGCCTACACCATGGGCAACAAAAGTGACTACACCCCTAAGGGGAAATGTCCAAATTGGGCCCAATTAGCCATTTTCCCTCCCCGGTGTAATGTGACTCGTTAGTGTTACAGGGTCTCCAGTGTGAATGGGGAGGTGTGTTAAATTTGGTGTTATCGTTCTCTCGCTCATGCTGGTCACTGGAAGTTCAACATTGCACCTCATGGCAAAGAACTCTCTGAGGATCTGAAAAAAAGAATTGTTGCTCTACATAAAGATGGCATAGGCTATAAGAAGATTGCCAAGACCCTGAAACAGAGTTGCAGCACGGTGGGCAAGACCATACAGCGGTTTCACAGGACAGTCAGAACAGGCCTCGCCATGGTCGACCATAGAGGTTGAGTGCACACGCTCAGTGTCATATCCAGAGGTTGTCTTTGGGAAATAGTCGTATGAGTGCTGCCAGCATTGCTGCAGAGGTTGAAGGGTCAGCCTGTCAGTGCTCAGACCATACGCCACACACTGCATCAAATTGGTCTGCATGGCTGTTGTCCCAGAAGGAAGCCTCTTCTAAAGATAATGTACAAGGAATCCCGCAAACAGTTTGCTGAAGACAAGCATACTAAGTACATGGATTACTGGAACCATGTGCTGTGGTCCGATGAGACCAAGATAAACTTATTTGGTTCAGATGGTGTCAAGCGTGTGTGACGGCAACCAGGTGAGGAGTACAAAGACAAGTATGTCTTGCCTACAGTCAAGCATGGTGATGGGAGTGTCATAGTCTGGGCCTGCATGAGTGCTGCCGACACTGGGGAGCTACAGTTCATTGAGGGAACCATGAATGCCAACATTTACTGTGACATACTGAAGCCAAGCATGATCCCCTCCCTTCAAAGACTGGGGTACTCCAGTGGCAACCTGTCAAGCTCTGGTGAACTCCATGCCCATGAGGGTTAAGGCAGTGCTGGAAAATAATGGTGGCCACACAAAATAGGTACTTTGGGCCCAATTTGGACATTTCCACTTAGGGGTGTACTCACTTTTGTTGCCAATGGTTTATACATTAATGGCTGTGCGTTGAGTTATTTTGAGGGGACAGCAAATTTACACTTACTACTTTACATTGTAGCAGAGTGTCATTTCTTCAGTGTTGTCACATGAAAAGTTATAATAAAATATTTACAAAAATGTGAGGGGTGACTCACTTTTGTGAGATACTGTAATATGTGTGTATATGTAAAACAAAGATAAAAACAAGGTGCACTAGGATATGTATAATGACGGATACACATAATTGTGAATGGTAATTATGGTCGTGTAGGGTTAAGATTTAGTTTATCATGTTTTGGTAGTGCAGGGGATAATATTTAGTTAAACATGCTATTGTGATGTTGGGATTAGGAGGAGAATACTGTAAGGACAGCACTGGCCCATGCATGTGCAGCCTGAGATTAGTAGGAGTTACAATCCCAAGTAGTAGCTATTTCAGCCGTCTTCACTGAAATAGTAGCAGGTCCCATTACCAGTAATCTGGGGCAGAGCAGGATATATATTACCCGGTGCCAGAGATTAGGTTTCCCAGAGGCGATCTGAGCATTATTACATCTAAAACCCATTATAGCAACATCTAAGTCCCAGAAATTGAAGGGGATGTTTTGGAAAAAGAGAGAAGTATATTTAACACACAAAAAATGATAATTGTGGAGTGATATAAAGTGTTTCCGATCCATGTGATAAAGTGAGAATTAAATTGTAATGTCCATTGGAGTCACAACGAACCCGCCAAACCAATAAGAAAATTTTTACGGAAACGGTTTTAAGAGTTGACCATTTGTATCCGGCCACACTATAGAGCCCTGATCGAGTCTGTTGTTCAGCGGAGGCTGAGTGAAGTATCCTCATCTCGGGTTTTTAAATGATCTTGTTAGCACATCTGTATCCAAGGGGAAAAAAAATTCTATGGTTCCCATGTCAAGTTGTCTTTGTCATCAGACTTGTCAACTCTCGGCTTTTCATTTGGAACAAAGGAAGCTTTTGCTTTTAGCAGAATTTTATTTGGTAAACTTTTCCTTACATTATACTTAAGCTCAAATGAGATGGGTACAGGTACTGAACCATGGAGTACACTTGGAGTACGCTAAGCCTGTATTAACCCCTTCACATCCCAGAACGCCTGAAATGCAGGAAACGAGCTTTGGTTTAAGGCTTTGTACAGCTCCACAATTATAGAACTTACTGTAATGTATAACATACATAGGATTTTAGTACAGGTATGACAAAATTTGGCAGGAATAAACCTCCCAACAATGTGCACAAAATGCAGCAACGTTTGAAAAGAATAAAACTCACAGGTGCGTGCATTGTACACATAAATAGTGATTATGGTTAATGCAAATAGTACGGTTTAAGTTTAATGCAGAACGTTATGAGGATATCACACAGCTACAGAGCAATAAAACTGCATGTGTAAAGTGTAAGAATGTATCACAGAGTCCTGCATTCAGGGCTGCTGCTAGGTGGCAAACAACCAGGGGCTTCTGTCCAGTGGGGGTAAATAATATGACCTCTCCCACATATATTGAGTTAAGCCCATTCTAAAACCAGCCCTAAACCCCAACATGTTCTATAAATAAAATTATGACAGTAAATCTTCAAATGGATTCAGAGTATTATAAACACAAATTAAAGAGACACTATAGGCACCAAATCAACATTAGCTTAATTAAGTGGTTTTGGTGTATCATGCTCCTGCGGTCTTACTACTCAATTCACTGCCATTTAGGAGTTAAATCACTTTTGTTTATGTGTATGCAGTCCTAGCAACACATCCCCTGACTGTGACAAACATCCTGTATGAAAACAAAATGGTTTCATTTTCATCAGATGATAACTTGCTTTAGCAGTTTTTATCTCTGTAAATAAAACTTTAATCACACACAGGAGGCTCTGACAGGGTCTAGGAGGCTATTGACCAAGCAGGAGATAAGAAATTCTAGATAAAACAGACCAGGCAAAACAAGAACCTAAAATATCTAGGTTATTTTTTATGAAGTGATTAGGACGGCTGTGCCATCACGCAGGCAGGTGTGACTAAGGCTGCTGTATTAACCCGCCATGCTGTATCAACCACGCACCAGCAGCATTAACCACAAACCCCTTTAATAATATTGGTCATTAAGGCCAGAATTTTTCTGCCAATGTTAAATATCTGTGCACGTTTCAAGTCCGTCACTCCTCTCTAATTGTGTCCAGTGAGGACGAACATTTGAAAAGGATTTATTTAACTATCTTTAATAATCAGAATTTGCTATCTCTCCCTTTAGATGTATTGTCCCACAATGAACTGGTAGAGAGCAATAGTGGATTATGTACATATGTCCTGATACTCCGTATGTAGATTTGGTCTATGGCTCCTCCCAATGTCTACACCCTTACTGCTCATATGAAGAGGTAAAAAGAGAGGGGGTGGCTGTGAAGATCCCAGGTATGCACGTAGGTTTCTTAAACACACCAGATGAGACAAGAGTAGTAAATAAGCTGATTTTCTCAACTCCTAATCTACTGAAACATTCCCAAATATTCAACTAAAGAATTCCTTTCAGGTTAAGATTTAGATTTTTAGATTAAAAGAAACATAACATTTATTGTACCTGGTGTAATCCATCTGGGACCGGAGCAGAGGGAGAGCCGATATTTTCACCGTTGGGTTCTGGGAAGATAATTTTTTCACCGACTGCTGCCACTTTGTCTTCAGCCTAACAGGTTAAACCATTGCAAGGTAAAAGAAAATGGCCTGTTATGAACTAATTAAAGGTTACTGTGAGATGCAGAACGCAGCAAGTTGCACTCTACTTAATAAATAAGGACACATGATTGCTGTTAGCCAAACATGAGGTTAAACAGGTTTTTCAGGATTTTTTTTTAACTGTATTTCAGAGGAAGATTTACATTGTCACAAATCTTAATTGTAAAACTTAATAAACGACTTATGACTTAACCCTCCCAAACAAGAGTAAACGTATTTATTTTGATGGACGAAATTCCAACAGGTTCACGGTCTAATTTACCACTGGCCAACTAGCTTGTGTAACGTGCTACATTTTATTCACATTTTAGAACAAAGATGGCTGATCTTGCAATTGGCGGTCAATGTACACTTGGCAGTAGTGCATCATGGGAAGTGGTCTAGCAGTGACCAAGGAATATATTTACTAAATAGTGAACTCTGGAGAATTCAAAACTCTTCAACTGGAGCCAAAGTGGTCCAGCTTGTTTATTTTGAGATCTTTTTACAATGCTTGTCTACTGATCACAATATTCCATTTCATGCAAATGCATATATGGGAGCAAAATCTAATAATTTGGAGAATTTACAATGAGAATACAGAATAAAGTTCTCTTTTTTTACACCACTCACTGATTTCTGCTAAACTGAAATAAGGGAACTATCGCCCCAAAATATTACCACAAACAACCTATTGCTGTTGCCGTCTTGTGACGGGTGTAACATTACATTACAGAACAGATGGCCACGTCATTTACAAAGAGACTGCTATGCCGAATCTGTGTGTGAACAGCTCCAGCTACTGTCTCGTTCTGGAAAATCATATTAAAGGGGAAGCGTCACTAATATTTTTAATATTCTCTTCAGTTTTTCCCTATATTTAGTAAATATGTTATTGTGAGGTGTAAAGAATACATTTAAATGTAAAAATGCACAATTATATCCTGGAACCGAGTGCCTCCATCTTGGCTACCTGTTTAATCTTCACAAATGTTGCTTTTTTTTCTGCCATAGAACACAGGTAGAGGAGACATTCCAATTCTCCTCCTCATTTGTGTGCATTGGCTGTGCCTGAGCTAAATTGGATTGTGATTTAATTTGCTAAATCTTTTATAAACATTTTAAAATAAAACAGAGACACACACAAAATGTATATTCATAGAAGCCATGTGAATATAAAGCATAAAAATTAAAAATCCATCAGGTGAGTCCGATCACCGAGTACTACATGTTGTTGGACTATAACTTCTTTAACGGACAGCTGATCAGATTGTTTAAAAGAGATAAAAAGTGACAGTCTGCCTCTATCCCTTTTAGAACTTCATTTTGTTATAAATTATGCAAATCTCTGTTAGAGTACTACACTTGCGTATGGTGTTACATTTTAATGTTATAAATTCGTAAGGCATAAGCAAAAAAAATTAAAAATGCAATTTTTTGCATTCGTTACCAACCTGTTCAACACGGCTAGTGTGACATGTTACTGCCCACGGGGAAGTTGATGCAATGATCATTGTTCCTTAAAAACACTTGACACAGACTATTCTAGTCTAGCTTAGTAACATGCTATTAAAAAAAAGGCTTTAGAGAAATACACATGGTAGTGACGTATCAATAGCCACATGCAAGACTGCTGGGAAAGAAAAAGGAAAAAATAAATAAATAAAAAGTTTGCACATTCACAAACCTCAGCACCGAAAGAGTCCTCTTCACTCTCCTCTGCCAAGGACGGCAAGAAATAGGAATCCACCCAGGCCTAAAAGAGTTTAATGTGAAACAAAGTTTAATAGTATATTTAATTGAAAAGAAAAAAACAATTTGTATAAAAATAATATTAACGTAATACTACAAAAGGATAAAAAAATATATATTTTTAACAAAATATGGTTAAATATTTTTTTCTGAATTGTCTCCTATTTTAAAGATATGAATGTGTAAATGTAGGAAATACAATCACAGTCTCTACATCATAGCAATATCAGCATGTCATTGCGCTTTCCACGCTCTGTTACTTAAAGGACCACTATAGGCACCCAGACCACTTCAGCTCAATTAAGTGGTCTGGGTGCCAGGTCCCTTTAGGTTTAACCCTGCACTGAAAATCACAGTGAGAAGACGCTGGACGCCCATAGGAAAGCACTGAGTATTGCTTTCCTATGGGCGGTTTGAATGCGCGTGCGACTCTTGCCGCGCATGCACATTCGGACCTGAAGTCGGCAGGGGGTGGAGAGTTCCCCGGCACAGAGGGAGCCCAGTGCTGGAAAAAGGTAAGTGGCTGAAGAGGTTTTAACCCCTTCAGCCCAGTGGAAGGGGGGACCTAATGACCCTACAGTGCCAGGAACACAAGTTTGTTTTCCTGGCACTATAGTTGTCCTTTAATGTCTAATAACAACCAACGTGCAGAAGTCACATACTGAGATGTAGAAAAAGATAAAATGTTTTCAAGCTCTTGTAGCTAATTAAACGTTAGAGAACCTTATATCACCTGCACACGAAAAGCACAGAATGTAAACTTGCACAACTTAGTATTACATTCTAAACGGCACCTATTTCTTTTCTAGAGGTTTTTATCACTGTTTGTAATAAAAAAGATTATTGAAACATAAACAAGACAATAAATCTTGCGCAAGTATATTTTTTTTGCCAGATAAACAAAAATTTAAACATAATAAAAATAAAAAAATAAATAAAAGTTGAGAATTTAGCACCAGCATTTGTTTCCAGTAGGGAAAAGGCAATGAGTATAAGAATGGTATTTAGAAAGATCTTACCATGGAATTCAGAACCAGGAACTTTTTATTTATTTTTTATATTTACTGTAATGTCGAGCCAAACAAAAGGAAAGTCAGCCATTCTATGAGAGACAATGTGGCCGTACAAGCATAAGACATTAAGATGGAGTAAATCTGACGATGCACGCATAATGACCTGAGTATTCGGTGCCTCATTAGTAAGGAGAGTTGGGTCTTCAGTAACAGGGGACGTTATGGTTTCAGACTCGATCTCCTGGTTCTCCCCTTGCAGACGATCAATCTGTTCAGAAATCGAACTCCTCAGGGAAAGGAGAACCACTTCTTTCTTCTGGTTCAACCCTGTCAGACGTTCTTTCACAGCTTCAGTTTTCTCCTACAACAATATAAATATAAATAGATAATAAGTAAAATAGTTGTGGGTTTTGTTTTTTTAGCGGACATTCTTTCTTGTAAAGCGTTGCGTAACTAGTTTGATGTGTAAGACAGCCTTTACGTAGAGATTTCATATAGCCATGTTGCACACAGTTTCCTGTTTCAAAACGTTGACAGTGTTCATGAAGTGCAGCGGTTACGATTGCTATATTGTTTGCTGTATTTATGTCTTTGTTTAAAGGGGAACTGTCATTACACAGTTAATATAGGTCAAACGAGCCATCCACACACTGGGAAGCAAGCTGTAAATAACCTGTCAATCCTCTGAGAATGTGTTCAAACTTAGTAAACCCTTCTACAGGACATTTTAAAAGTTTATTGGACCATTATAAAAAAATGTTTCTTAAAGGGACACTACAGGCACTCAAACCACTTCATCTCATTCAAGTGGTGTGGGTGCAGTGCTCCTGTGCCTTTAACCCTGCACCAGCCACTAGAGGCACTCCCTTTAGCAGACATTTGGCATGAGGGAGGGGGGCACTACAGTGCTGGGAATACAACTTGTTATTCTTAGCACAATAGTTTAACTTTAATCTTCAGGAAACCAGATCAAGGCTTGAAAGTAAAACCCTCATATGTGTGCAGGTACATAGCCTACTCATTTCAGAGCCATGCCTGTGTGTTTGCAGTTGTGGCACAGCTTGGCATTTTATGCAAATTTCTGTTCAATGATTCCACACACACGACACGTGCAAATTCAGAGCATACGCATGCATACTGCATATTCACCCCAGTAATCACATTCAATAATGTTACTGGGTTGAGGTAATTCCAAACAGATCAATGAAACCTAGCAATCATTAAAATTCATGGCCCATAGTTTATTGTGCAATGGCTAATTATTCTTATTTGTGGCTAACCAATAAAAATGAGAAAACACATTTTCTCTTGCAACTATTAAAGTTATGGGTGCATGCCAAATTACTTTTTCAAGGATTCAAACCTGCTGCATATACTAAGAGGGGAAAAGGATCTTAAAGGGACACTCCAGACCCCTGAGCCTCTTTATCATGCTGACATGCTTTAAGTGTGAAGAGAGTGTGCTCTTTTTTTCAGTTAACAAAAATATCCCCTTCTGTCAACTGGTTCTTTACTTCCTGGTTTAAGGATGGAGTCGCTTCTTTAGCTGGTCACAATTACAACTAGATATGGCCAGATAGTCAAGCTGTTGATACATACTGATATTGACAATTCATTACAATTTGAGTGAGAGCGATTACAGATTCCAGTTGCCATGGCAATCTACCCAATGACTGCTGTTTGATGGTGCATATGCAGATGAAGTACAAAATAAATTGTATAAAAAAAAAAGTGCAGGGGCAGAGATAAGGTAAGTGTCAGAACTCAGAGGTCACATGTAGACAGCAGTGATGGGCGAAGCTAGTTTGCTGGACTTAGCAAGGACAGATAAGGTTCATCCATCAACTGCTGGATTATTGCAAAAGCCAGAAAGGGGCCTCCTACGAGTTTGTCTATACGGCCAATTTCAGCAAAGTTCAAAGAACAGAATATAATTTCAGGTCTGACAAATAAAAATCTTTACATGTCTCATGTCCAATAATTTTCAGGAACAATAATTACCCTCAAAGCCTAGGTTTGGGGTTATGTAGTACATGGTGTTAAGGTCAGAAAATGGTCTGTATTTCAATGTCTGGGAAATCCCAAGATCCACAATCTAAGCATGATCCATAATCTGTCCAACAAATGCTATAATTATGCTGAGTTTTTAAAAATTTACAACTCACTCCCATTTTTCGGTACAATCCTGTTCGTATCATAACATGAAGCCAGTGCTGTCTTAGATGGATTAATATTTTAAATTTCTAATAAGACAACAAATGGTTCCACAGGAGGAGTTTCTACCTTTATGTCTGATGTTTCATAAGGCGTAGTCTTGGAGAGATATCTTAACTTCTCTTGTTGCTGCTCGAGCTCCATCAATTCACTCATTATGGGCTGCAAACATTAAACATTAAATACATTAAAATGACATACAGGTAAAATAAAAAATACAAATCTGCTGAGTAAACCTCAACTGGGGAAATATTTAGTTGTCCTTTATGTGGGGAATGTGTGTCAGGTAGCAATCAGAGCATATGCCATAATGCAACAAAACGTTCAACATTGACATTACAAACCATCGTTCCTGTTCTTACAATATCTGTTATACTATGTATTAGTGGAAAGTGCAGATGGTTATTTTTCCATCTCCTAATTATCTTTATGTAGACTAAGAACTATCTGGATGTTAATGTGAATAAGCACAGCCATTCCCCAAGCAGACCACATAAATGACTACACATGAAGGCCAACTTACATTCTCCCACGGAATTGACCCAAGTCTACTCACCTAACAATTACACCGCTTGGCCTAATAATATGTTTATATTGCGATAACAACAGTGGTCATTGCTGGGCAATGCGGTGTCTGATCTTCTAAGTACGTTCCAACAGAGGGTCACTCAAATTGAGTGTTTTAGCGTATAGATCATGCCCCTGCACTTTAACGTTCTCAGTTATCTGCTATTCATGAGTTAAATCAGTTTGTTTATGCAGCCCTAGCCATACCTCCACTGTATGTGATCTACACAAATTGCCAACACATTTGTAAAGAGAGATATAATGTTTAAGTTTACTTTATTACACAGCGTATTTATTTTAGAACGTCTTATCGCGCTTAATAAGTTGCTGGACCCTCCTGTGTGTTCAATTAACAGAGCAAGAAATAAGAACTTCTAAAATAAATACACAGTGCTGCACAAGCTGATTAAAATTGAAATAATTTTTATCATGGAGGTCATGTGAACCTCTAGGTAGGTATGGCTAGAGCTGCTGCGAATAATAAAGGGTTTCCTGTTTAACCCTTAAAGGGCCAAATCAATAAATTTAGTATGGGTGTGTTACACACATAATCTGAGTATCTGAGAGCGCGTTCCTTGTATTGATTTCTTGTGTATCTGACCTTGGCTTCCCTTATTGACTATCCGATCTCTGTATTCCTTGACCTTTGGCTTGGCTCCTGACTATTCAGATATCTCCATTTCTTGACTGTTGGCTTTACGTTTCCCTATCTTGTGTCTTTTGCCTTTATACGTTAAATCCGGCCATTCTAAGGCCCGGTAATACATCTTAGGTATTTACTTTATATCGGCTTAAGTTCTGCGTGTTGGACATCTACAGTAATCCTGACACAAAGTTACCTCTAATAGGTTATTTTGCTCTTTGGTAGCATTTTCCAACATCTCAAGCTCTTTGAAGAGCTGTTTAGTTCTTCTAAAAACACAAAAAGACTGGATTCCAGACTCGGAAAGCATGAGATCTGGTTTGTAAGCTTCAATCTCTGCAATGGTCTTCTTCATGGATTTAATATTTTGAAGTATGACCTGCAATGAACAGGAAGGGAGCAAATGAGAATACTATAGAGTTACATAGAGCAATGTGCTTTCCATTAATGTTGCAAAAACAGTCAAGATTTCATGTCAAAAATAAACACTGACCTCACTACAGTCACACAGTTATCTACTCGAATAAGGGATACCTATTCTGGAAACTATTATGAACAAACCATGCAGGCACACCTCATTGTAGCAAATAGTTAAGGGATAAAAGTTATTCACTAGAGTGAGAATTCAACCTCACCAGTGTACTTTACTACATTGGAAATTCTAAGAGTCTTCATAGTGAATTCCAAATGTAAGCCGGATGTAGCTGAACTGAAAGTATAGTCAAGTTAGATAATGTTGCACGTTGGGCTATTTTGACCTTAAATATGACATTTAAATTTTCACTCTTGTGAATAACCCTGTAAGTATGTATAGGACAAAACATGGCACATACGAGAAACTGAGCCGAGACAACCAGAAGCTTCACAGTGTCCTTAATAAATGGCTCTTTACATACGTGCAAATGACCGCAGGAGCAAAGGATTCTTAGCTGAAGAGCAGTGCTAAGCAGAAAAACTATGTTTATTTAAAGTACATTTGAGGTGCTGAATAAGAAGACATTTTTGTTTTTACAGATTTGCGTGAAATAAATAGGCGCACAGTGACACAAACAACGTTGCAATCTACACTTGTATCTCAGACACTGAAATCAGCAAAGGTGCCAAAAATGGTTTATGCACTCATGAAATAAAAGGACATTATTATACACAGGCCATGAAGACACCCAATAGCAATATATTATCATTTACTGTATCAAAATAATAAGAAAACTAAACAAAAAGCATACCTCTCCGTTTTTGTGATGTTCTTTGGGTGACATGTCAACAATATCATTTGAAGTCAAAATAGTCTTGATCGTGTCCGCTTTCCGTTCCATCCTTTTAACTTCAGATTCAATAACATTTACCTCCTAAAGTAGAAAGACAGACATTTTAACATTCAGTTACCCCACTTCCCTATTTCAGACTGATGTTGGTGGAACCTTCGCTCATAGCACATTCTTTATCTTTTCTTCACTTTCATTGCTACGTGGACCATTGTTATATGAAAATAGGACTATGATCAATTGAATAAATTTAGCTGCAGTACCACTGGTTTGCCATGAGTGAATATGGCTGGATCAGTGGCCAAATCAAAGATGTCCGAGCTCCAGAAAAAGTAGATCTCAACATTTTAAACACAACTTCATTTAAAAGCTGAAAATCTCTCTGCTTCCTTATTATGAATACATTTAGCAACAACCATTCTGTTCAACAGAAACCCGCAGTAAATTTCTAAACATATGTGAATTCATATTTTATAACCAGCATTTTAATGTTTTTTTTTCCTTCAACAATGCTAAGCCTGGAAAGACAACCCACTAAAATATATAACAAAACACATCAACGTAACAAATTCAGCTTGCACTTTTAATCAATGGTTCTTTATGCAGGACACAATCTCATCTATACTATACATTGTGCTAGCCCAATTCATCTCCATCAGAATTGCAGATTCTGGATTCTATCTACATGTAACTGGAAGTGGTCATATTGCCCATGTCTCCTAAATAAACCCAGAAGCAAACTTTGAATTAATATATATTTGCACAATGTAGAGGACCCATTATATATATATATTGTTCTTCTAGATATAAAACGAAGGAAGTTCGATGTTTTAGCTTACATTTGTGACATGCTGTAAATGTGGAAGGATGTTCACCAGTCTTTGCAAAAGATCTCTCACTTGGCTACTTATCTCCTCGAGCTGTTTGGCTAGGTTCTCGGTTTCAAAGATTAAAGCCAATTCACCCAGTTCACTATTTATAGTATCGAGCATACTGTGCCTCTGCTCACAGTCATCCAACGCAATCTGTTCAAAGAGAAATAAAAGAAAATTTGAATTTAAACCCCTAAAAAAGGTAACGTTTTAATTCTATTGCTATGAATGAACTTGTGAACACGCATCCTGTCACTTTTCTTTCTGTAGCAAAGCATGCTGGGATATGATGTGACCAGGATGAGCAGACACTAAACTGTCTTCTGCCGACCTTTGCTAATTTGATGCATAAAAGTAACTGGGGGGAAAAATGGTGATGGCCCTTAAATATTTCCACGCTCTTGTTTACATGAATAGACACACCGTGTCCTCTAATTTTTCCATCCAGATTCTATAGTAGAGTCTATATGACATTAGCACAAGACAGACTCCAGAGAGGTTTAATTAATTAGAGACAAACTGCTGCTTACAAACATCAATGCATTAAGCGGTTAGTTGACTGATAACTCTTACTGGTTTGAGACTGGTCAAGTGTCAGGCCACTAGTTAAAAGAATGTATCTGATAGAGCAGTGGTTTGTAAACCAATCCTCGAGTCACCCCACCAGTCCAAGTTTCAGGAATGTCCCAACTCTGTTCCAAGTCAAACTATGGATAAAACATGGACCAGTGGCCTAGAAGATTGGGTTAGGCACCAGTGGGAAAGAGCATCATGCAGCTAATTAAAAACATTGTGCTTAATAGAAGATGCATGCAAACATTTCTTGTAACATAGCTTAATCCCCACTTTAAATAAATGGCAAATAATGTATCATTGTATAGTCCCTATAAGTTTCTTGACACTGTTTTTCTAATTGTGGGATAGTAGAGTCACTTGCTGAGTCACAATTCTGACTGCATATAAAGTAACCCACAAAAAGATACAGACAACAGTTTTTTTTTTAATTGAAGAACCATTGCTTGAGAAGAAGCAGGGTAGCAAGCAGGGACATTAAAAGAGGGTATCAGAGTATGTTTGCTATTTAAAGGGGATGAGATCATGTAAACCTGTATAGCACTAAATGAGAAGTTACCCCATTTTATAACACAATGAATGAAGAATGCATTAAAAAATTTAAAAAATAAATAAATAAAAGTGCAGCTTGTGCAGGGTGTTCCCCTACACCAAGAGGTTTCATAAATCCATGTTAGCGATAAAGGTGGGTGGGAGGCTTCTAGCAGTTGTATGTAACTATAGGAAAATAGAAGAACAGGCACAGTGCGTGGGCTGGTATGGTGTGTGCGGTGTCCCTTCAAGGCCTTCAAGTCCAGTAATATGTCTTATCGTCACACTGTGAGCCAAACGAGGAGGAATAAATGTCACCAGATCACACTATAATTAGCAAAGTAAACAGTAACTGAAATCTTGCAACCAATGACAATTTGTGACTACAATACAATACATTGAATCCAATCATTCATTCGCTTTCAAAGCTTTAAATGAATGAACTTGTATCTTAGAAACAATATTTGTAACAATGCTTTCCAGACACCCCATCGCTTACCTCTAGAGAATTTAGATGTTTACTAAGAACCTTGGCAGAACAATCCTTCATTTCCTGATTTAACAGGATGTCTGTATTTTGGAGCCATGATGATGTGCTCTTTAAAATGTCTTCATATTCTTCCAGTTTACTGGAGGCCTGACAAAATAAGTAGTGTTAGTACAATGGCTTATAGACTCGTGCATTTGTTTTTGTCCAAATTGCAATTTATTTGAATTTAGGAAGATTGGCGGGTGGTCCAAATTCTGTATCTCCAAAGAAACAGTTACATTTCAGAAAGCAGTGGCTTTGTTTTTTGTTTGGAACAGTATTATCTTAAATTTTCTGCAGACCAAATAAACGTTTCTTGTATCATTAACAATGTGCTTGAACTAAAAGATTACTATACACAAAACGAGGCACTTATACAGCAATTTATATTTTCTTCACATTTTTTTGGACCACATCTGTAAAAAACTGTTAATTCTGGCTTAATAAATGTGTATTTATAAAGGTGTAGAATAAATTCAAGATATTAAAGGGACATGCATCACGTATTAGGGGCAATAATTTATTTTTTTAAACCAGCAATCAAACACTTTTAAACCAAAATACAGTTTAAAACAAAGTAATACAAACTTTGTAAAGTATTTAATAAATATTTAGAAACTTGGTCAGTTTGCACTACTGGGCTTGCCTCTCAGCAGGGGGGAGTGTCTTCAGCCCTCTCCCCTTCCCCCTTGCTCACCCAGCTCAGTTTCAGACCAGTCCACTAATGACAGAAACAGAAACAGGGAGTCATTGTGCAGCAGCGGGAGAGAGGAACCAAACATCAAAGCTGCTCTGCATGATCACACTGATCAGACTTCCTCTCTTCTCTGGCTGTCAAGGTGAGGAGAGCTTCCACATGTGCAAATCTGTTGTGCTTAATGCCCTTTTACAGCATTCCTAGGGATAGGGCACTGATTGGTTAGATCGGTGCCCACCTGGAGTTGGTGTGGAAAGCACAAGAAAGAAGAAGCAGATAAATATTAAAAAAAAAAAAAAAAAAAATCATATTTACCTGCTTTTTCCTCAGACCGCAGAGTGAGGCAACTGTCTAATTCAAAGCCAAAGCATTTGAATGAGACAGTTGTCTCAAAGTGATGCATGTCCCTTTAAGATTTGTATTTCGTTCATGTAATCTATACTGCTTTTTTCCCGGTTGACAAAATGCATGTATTTGTGGTTCCATATTCCCCATTTAATTTCAAGAAGCAGGGATCTAAACTTACTTAAATAAACCTCTTTATGGTTTACCTTATTCAAATTAACCGTCCTACGTTCTACCAGATAGGACACTTGCTGGTACTGATTCATCGGATCCATTAATTTATCCATCCATTCCTGGGCCTGACTTGGATCTTCTTCAGCTAAATCCTGCACCTCCGACTCTAGTGCAACCAACTTCGAATGACAAACATCTAATTCATCCCAGATTTTCTAAACGAGGATAAAATACACAGGAAGTCAAACATTAATTTAACCTAGCATACAATGGCTTCAAACAGACCTACTGTAGAGGATCAAAAGGTATCCTCTGTTTATTCTTAATTACATTCAAATTACATATAAAGAAGGTTTTCCTCACCTGCTGCAAGTCCTTAGCTTTAATAATATTTTCACTTTTTTTGGTTAGTTGACCTTCAATACTCTGTAGACCAGAAGTTATTGCCTCTACCTTCCTGGTCATTATGTACAGTGGAGAGGTTTGTAGAACTTCATTCTTGACCTGTCAATAAGCAACACAGTGCAGCAGATGCCATTATTTTGTTGTTCAATATAGAAAATTATTTGTAATTGGTCAGAGCCAACCTTCCCTGCATTAACTTCTTAATGATAGTTTAGGCCACCTTGTAATTCTAAAATGGCATAACCTTCTCATTTAATGACACAAGGACGATATAGGCCTACCAATGAATAATTCGGATGACATTTCGTGCTGGCGACAATAAAAACTGTTATGATGAAGACAAAGACTGGCACTGGTCCTTATGGGATAACGGTAGGGTAAATTTACTTTTACTTCAAAATGTGACTGTTCTTAAAATTAACATGTATTGCAGTAAATGGATGAAAAAAATAATAGAACAATATCGATTGATTAACAGCTTTATAACTTCTAACAACTTATAAACATTGTGGGAAAGAAACACTTATACAATTATAATTTGGCACTTATTTTCTCATCCTTAACTTAAATATTTGGGGCATACAAAGTATACAATAGGTCTTACTTTATAACAATATTTCAGAAAGTTTCTCAAATACAAGACTAGATGTGACAAAAACAGACAAACCGAAATGGTCAAACACCCTGCTTAAAGGTTTTCATAACACACACATTAGCGTGTGTATATATAGTATTGGGTGTGAAGGGTGCGAGAAGACCAACTATGTACATAATCTGTTGCCAAACCTGTTCTGTAAAATGCAAATCCATCGAAGCATACATTGAAAGTAGGAAAAAAAATTGTAGTAAAAAATAAAAAATTATATATATATATATATATAAAACAGTAGTTACCCTGTTTTCAGTTTCTTCCAAGAATGCTCGACATTCTTCTTGCAGTAACGAAAGCTCTGCAGGAACTTTTTCCGAGTATTGGGTTGTAAGTTTTTCCATAAGATGTTTTGCTTTTTCCTTTTCCGACTCTATCAAACTCTGAAATTCCTGAAACAATGAGATAAGGAGTGCTTTAAATATGGAGAATATCTCCTGCGATCCCCTTGACGGTAAAAAAAAAAAAAAAGACCCTGACGTCTATAACTTGTACTCCGGTAAAACAAAAAAACATTTGACATTGCCACAACTATGTAAGATCTTTATCAAGCCTTTCAAGACACATTTATGGTTTATTTACCTTTTAGAATATCTTTTGGGTTTTTTCGTTCAACCACAAAAAAGCACCTTACGAATAGCAAAGCGTCATCCAATAAGCAGACAGATGGCGAGCTGGGGTGTACTCTTTCAAGTAATTACACAGACCAGGAAAGCTCAGCATTGTTAAAGTGCAGTTTTCGCCAGAGCCGAAAGAAAGAAAGGTTTTCTTTTGCTGAAACAGACCCCGGCTTCAGCGTCTGGCGAAACTCCCAACATAACCTGATCTCTTCCTATTCCTAGGACAGCACTATTTAAATATAAACAAATTGTCCCAACTTCATTTAGTGCAGGTTTGAACTGATAAAATAGATATATAGAATTCTTCCCATGATCTACTTAAATATATAGAAACAAGGAAGTTAATGGGTAGTAACAACCAAAAAAACAAAAACGAAAGACTCTAAAGTGAGAATTCAAAGTGAATTTAAAGTTTAAGGATAAAAGTAGATGACCTGCAGGCATGGCCTAGTTTGAAATTCACTTTGAATGCTCACTTTAGTGAGTGACCCCGTCAATGTTACACTGATCTCGTAATTCCGATTATGTAAAAGACCAATGGGTGAACCTGTGAAGCAGGTTAGCCTACCATCGTGAGTACGCTGACATTAAAGTGTGACTGTAAACTTGCATCATTGCAAAGACGTTGATGCATTGAGCACCCCGAGACAACTTTCCCCAAGAAGTGACTAAGAACAGCATTGATGTGCAAACATCACTGAAGCTCTAAGATTGGTTTCAGAGCCATCAATGTTTTGTCCAGGTGGCACACACAAGATGCCCAGTTTGGAGTGAGTGCTCTCTCCTCCTCGGAGAGAATGCCAAATCATGAATTGCTGCTGTACTGTCATTGCACGTAACCTGGGCCACTAACCCATGCTCTGGGCCACTAACCATTGGTCTAACCCATGCTCTAGGGTTACCTATACCAAGAACACCTATGGTTGATACAGTTTACAGAGCAGTTCCACTCATATTATGTGATCAGTGAAACATCTCTTGGGGGATTAACTACTTATCCCATAAACACACCTTTTCTGATAAGGGAGGGGGAAGAACCCACTAAAACAGTACTTTTGAAGGATTATTTGAATGCAGCTTTTTATTTTTTATGTAATGCATGTAAAAAATAGTTGATAATTTCCCGAATTGTCTTTTAGGCCAGCTATACAGAGTGAGTAAAAACTGAGGAACACCATTAACACTAGTGTTACTTAAAGCAAAGCTATAACTTGTCTCGCTTTCTACAATCCACAAACTAATAAGTTATCTATGAGATGTGTGATTTATTAGTTTCTTATTATTTACATTGTTTTCCTTGTATTTCTGGCACAGTCAGAGCATACCATGCAAATTACTTCAACCCCCATGGTGCCATGCACATGTACAGCACTATGGAACGCAGTATGAGAGCTCTCGTATGGTATCTCTGTACAGATGGTAGCATACTAAAGAAGTCGAAATAATGGTGCTGTAGGTTACAGCAGTAAGTTTCCAGTGGTATTTTCTTATAAAAATGTAGCATTTTGTTTTTTCTCCAGTAATAGTAACATCCCCGTGTTTATCTTGTTATAGACAGACAACATGTAATATGAGTGAATAGGTAACGAAATCCCTCCTTCCAACACACAAAAACCCCAGTATTTACGAGGGAAAGGGGGACATCGTAACGAGATCAGTGCATGAGACAAAGAGATACAGTTAAAGACTGAAAGCAATGTTCTCTCTGGAGAAGCAGCACAGGTTCAGCTAACAGTCTCAGGAAATCCTGAAGAAAAAGGGCAAAAAGTACCCAACATACATTATGACGGTTTTTGTTAATACTTCAGTAACTGGCCACAAGGGGTATGGGTGTGTCGCTGGTCTTCCCTGGTTCCTTTCTTTCGCCCTCCTCCACACTCTCATTTTCTTACTTTGATTTTTCATTTTTGATTCTCCTATTTGCCCTTCCTCGGATGTTTCCAAAGGGTTGTTTTGTAGTCGTTGGGTATTTTTTTTATTTCTGGTGCATTGGCCAAACACTGATACATTTTCTCCTTTCTACCTTCTCTCACCGAGTGTATGTTAATGCTATTTTTTTATGGGGTAAATATACCCGTTTACCTCAAGTTTGTTTTGGATTTGTTGTAGTCTATTGCCCAATGTTTGCAAGTTTATTCTATGTTTAAAATCTTCTATAGAGGGGGGGCGGAGCCTGACTACAGAGCAGACCAGACGTGCGCTGCATGAGCTCCTGTGTCTGGCACATCAAACTCGACGGCAAAACCGAATTAAAAACCTGCAGAGCTGCAAAACATTACCCTGCTTGTTCCTGACATGCCGGCGGTCTCGGGGATACCTCTCGCGGGCAAATCCAACTCTAGGCTTTGCTACCTACCAGTAACTGGGTCAGGGAGAGATGGCCGCTCTCCCACAGCCCTAACTGGAGGTGACACTCTACTAAAGAGGTCGTCCTCCCCCCCTCAAGACAGGTGGGGGTCATCCCGGTCCTATCCGGCAAGTGCAGAATATGCAGGTGGGGGACACCTACCGCATGGAACAACAGGCTGACTCAGACCATCAGCAGCCAAGATCCCCTGGGGTGCCCAAGATGGCGGACACACACGCCTCGCACACAGCAACGAGCCAAGTGGAGCGAACACTCCAACACATTGACAAGCTATTTGCCCAATTCTGGGCCCAGCTGGAGAAGCGAGCGCAACCCACACACAAGCCCTAACACTGAAGGTTATCAAACGGGCGCAAAACCTACCCTGCAAACCACCAAGTCCAGGACCGGCCCACACAAGCCGAGGACAACAGGGGTGCATACCCCGCAGCGAACACCACGAGGGCGGAAAAAATCCGCCGCAAGCGACGAACGCGCAACAGGACCCTCCACCACCCACGTGGCAAACAGGACTTGGACCTTCTGAGACACAGGACCTAGAGCCCGAAGTCGTCAGTTCTTGACCCGGCCCGAAGTCAACAAGAGGGTGAGTGCTGCCCTTACCGCACCTCGACCCTGGAGAAGCCAAAAGCCCACAGCAAAAGCATACCTGAAATGGGCATCGGCTAAAGCATACACCGGACTGCTTACTTGGGGCGGATGGCCGCCGGCTGGACTGGACACTGAGAGCAAAACAACGTATATAGAACTCAGTGATCGCCCCCCCTGTTGCCTCCTATGTGCTGTGCAGTATGCCAGCAACCCTTTACTGTCTTGCTTAAATGTGTATTAACGGTTAGTCAGCCACACTGCAACCCTAGGCATCTTCCCACGTATTGATGTAGCCTTAGCATTTACGCCTAGACCCACTGTTTAGCATCAGTACTATGCCTTTGTAAATAAGCACTTGCCTCTTATAACAGATACCCTAGCAAACGTATCCTAGCATTGTTAGACACTGACTGTATAAATACACTCTGGCAACATAACTATCTGGTATAGCTTGCTATATAAATAATGAAAAATGTACCCTCCTAGCCTGTCAATTTGATAGGAAGATGTACCAACCCAGCATGTTACCAGTCATGTCAATTCACTCATTGTACTCAAGATTTTTGCTATTGTGTATCGCTTTAATTAACAACCTGACATAATCTACATTACTTAACGAATAAAAATGTGCCGACAATCCTACTGCTTCAATTGTTACACTTAAAAATGTGCTTGAGGAATGCTCTTCTGTTTATATTTTCTCTTACAAAACTAAAAATGTGCTGTATACTCATATGCCACGATATGTTTCAACTGTTCATTACATTACTGCTTGTGACTGCAATTGTGGCCGAACAACCCTATTGTTATACCATGCACATCAAAAATAAAGAATATATATATATATATATATATATAAAAAAAAAAAAAAAATCTTCTATAGAGATTGAAAAAAACAAACAAACACCATAATATCTTGTATGTAATTTAACTCAAACAGAAAAAACAAACTGCAAAATCTAAGCCTAAATAGTGAATTTGGAGTTTTATCCCTCACAACTGTTTACATGTCAGAATATATTTTGGGAGTTTATTCAATGAAGCAATATTTTCCAAGGCAAAACAGATACTATAATCTACAGACCTCCAACTGCTCTTTCCTGTCCGTAGGGTCATCTTTTGGGGAATCCTGTAACAAAGTTGACACTTTCTGCAGAGATTTCTTTACAGCAGAAATGTCTTCTCTTAACTCGTCTCTGTTTTTAAGTTCTGTGTTTAACTCTTGCTCATTATTGACAGCCTTTTGATGAAGTCTAAACCAAATAGAGAAGAACATGATATTGTAACAAATAAAATGTACATACACCCTCAAGGAGGTTAGAGCATTTCAAATATTCACGTATTGCATCACAATAATAACAATGAAATAAATTGATTGGCTTACGAGTCGTCTCGACATTAAATGCTTAGCATGTTTCAATAGTATAAAAAAACAAACAAAAAAAAAACAATTGTATAACATTAGTCGTGCCCAGTGGTTATAAAACTGCGAACCTATATTTATCATGGCCGGTTCACTTTAAAACTACAATATTCAAAAAGTGTTTCATTAAAGGACCACTATAGGCACCCAGACCACTTCAGCTTAATGAAGTGGTCTGGTTGCCTGGTCCATCTAGGCTTAACCCTTTTTTTTTTTTTTTTTTTTAATAAACATAGCAGTTTCGAGAAACTGCTATGTTTTATGTTAGTTAATCCAGCCTCTAGTGGCTGTCTCATTGACAGACGCTAGAGCGTGTTTCTCACTGTGAAAATCACAGTGAGAAGACGCCAGCGTCCATAGGAAAGTATTGTAAATGCTTTCCTATGAGACTGGCTGAATGCGCGCGCAGCTCCTGCCGCGCATGCACATTCAGCCAAAGAGGAGGAGAGGAGGCGGAGAGGAGGAGGAGAGATCCCCGCCCGGCGCTGGAGAAAAAGGTAAGTTTAACCCCTTCCTCTCCATTCAGCCCGGAGGGAGGGGGTCCCTGAGGGTGGGGGCACCCTCAGGGCACTATAGTGCCAGGAAAACAAGTATGTTTTCCTGGCACTATAGTGGTCCTTTAAATAAGGAAACGGGGTGTGAAAGGACACGTTCTGGAAACGAGTACAGCTTTGCCAGTGTCATGTTGTTTACACGACTGGTGCGGACAGCTGTCTAATAAGGAGACATGAAAGCTCGATAAGATGACGTACAAGTCTTCCAACTAGCTTTGCCCATGTTAAGAACACTACAGAAACCCTTGTGTACGGACAGCGATACCTTGGAATAACCCCAACTCTATGTAGTTAAACAAAATTACTGGTAACACGTTTGTAGGTGGCAGCAATACAACGTCATTAATATTTACTAATCACCTTAAATATGATATACCCTCCTAATCAGACACTAATTATAGATATTCGCCAGCAAAGCTAGCAATTAATGTTCCATCTTATACAGGACATACTTAAAAATGATAGAAATCTCAATGTATCCTTCCTGGTAAAATATTTTATAAAAATTAATAATGAACTGAGTAGCTTGGCTCAAAGATTCGGAACTTTCTATTGAGCTTGGCTAATCTATAACAACATAAAAACAAAGTGTTGAAAAGGAGGAAATTTTACATCTTGCACTTGTTTTTCATTGACTGAATTTCTTTGATAATAGGATTTGGTTCGATCTCCTCCGAGCTCTCCGATGTACACAGAATATTATGTATCCGACATAATAGCAAAGACAGCTGTAGCTGCTGCATTTTTAGATTCTCGTCAAAGCGTTTCAGCTCGAGTAACGAGTCCTGAAGTTGGGCTGTGCTTTGCTCTTTTCCAGTTCGATCAGGAACCTCTTCCTGAAAATGATCCAGAAGTATCATCTCTCTTTCAATCTGCAAATAAAGGATTACTTCGATCAGGAAGTATACATCACGTATGCCATTGATATCTAGATGCTACAGATATCTACATCTAAAGGCAACTGTAACCAGAAAGAAGCCATTGAAGTTTTTGGACTGGAACGGAAGACAGAGGTACTTATCAAAATGAATGGATTTTGGATGCATTAGTTTTGATAAGGTTGGCAAATTAGGAAGCGAATATTTACTAAAAAACTTAAAGACCAAAAATAATTTGATCTTTTAGCTGTTTAGTAGATATTAACTCCCTAATTTGGCATCCCTAAATATGTCAATCACACATAAGGATAGCAAATTAGGGTGCAATCTACTAAATAACTATAAGAGATATTGTAAGAAAACACCTTTCATTTAGCTATGTCAGTTGTTTAGTAGATAACCCCCTAATTCAAAACCTTATGTGGGATTGCCATATTTAAGGATACCAAATTAGTGTGCTGTTTAATAGATAGACCCCTTATATGGTTTATTGGATTGCAACCCCACGTAAAGATTGCAAATTAGGGGGCTATCTACTAAAGATCAAAATTAAGAAAGGGGCTTTTCTGAAGTTTAAATTATCAGCAGTTTAGCAGATAGCTTTCTAAATTGGCACTTTGGAACTTTATGAATTCATTCATTCATCATAGGCATTAAAACAATGGTTGTCCATCAATGGCCCTCCAACCTTTGCAGTCTGCTGTAATGCGATTGAAAACACAAATAATGACTGAGAAAAGTTTTTAAGGCTAGCTAAAGACCTATTTCGGTTGAAACTTTGTCATGTCAGTCTAACAGCTGAATCATTTTGTCACATACTGGATTCGAATCCTCCACCATCACAGTTTATAAGGAGCATATCCATGACCTGATAATCCAGCTAAGAAACTATAGAGATACATTTTAACTGTATTCACAATCACATAAGTCACATTCCACTTTACCTCCTCGGAAATCCTCTTCCATTCTTGCTTGAGGTCCTCACAATATAGCTCCCAGTCTTGAGCAACACCCAGCCAGTACAACCATTTATTCCATTGAGTGGCCACCATCTTGTCAAGAAGAGCGTAATCGTTCTCTGAACACTTACTGCCCAGTTCTCTGGAAAGCCTTTTTAATTTCAATAATTCTTCTTCGTACGAGTGTATTTTTGACACCAACTCCTATAAGAAACAAGATTACAAAATCGTTGCACATTTTTATTCTTCTTTATGTATTGCAGTCAGCATCAATGGGGAAATTAATTCTAGCTTGTCCCTTTGCTTAAAAAAACAACAACAACAGTATTGCAAAGACAATGTGGGTCGGATAAATGGGGAGTAAATATTTCACTCTTTCACCCTGGGATGGGGCATTGAGTTTTCCTGCAGAATTGACACAGTGTGAATATCTGCTAAAGATAGCCAAGTAATGCAATCTCTTAGTGAACTCTTTCACGCATCCTTATGTGGATTTCTGATCTTTTAATTGAAGTTATTAAAGGACCACTATAGTGCCAGGAAAACAAACTTGTTTTCCTGGCACTATATAATCCTTAGACCCCCTCTCCTGCTGGGCTTAAGGGGTTAAAAGTCCTTCAGCCACTTACCTTAATCCAGCGCCGGGCTCCCTCGGCGCTGGTGACCTCTCCTCCCTCTCCAACGTCAGCTCCTGAGTGGAGCCGAATGCACAATCAAGGCTAGAGCCGCGTACGCATTCAAACCGCTCATAGGAGAGCATTACTCAATGCTTTCCTATGGACGTTCTGCGTGCTGCGTGCTCAATGCCATTTTCGCATTGGGCACCGGGGAAGCGCCTCTAGCGGCTGTCAGGAAGACAGCCACTAGAGGTTGGATTAACCCTGCAATGTAAACATAGCAGTTTCTGTAAAACTGCTATGTTTACACCTGCAGGGTTAAAACCTGGGGGACCTGGCACCTTGACCACTCCATTGAGCTGAAGTGGTCTGGGTGACTATAGTGGTCCTTTAAGAACAGAACTACCAATGTAAATGTTCAGATTGCAACAATCAATTATGATAGACTGTACAAAGACTGTATTCTTGCTTTTCTTTTTAATAATATGACAACATGTACGTAAATCATGTGTGATATGTTTCTAAGCAAATGCACAAATATTCAGATAAGACGTGTCCGATGGTTACACACGCCATGGTTTGCCGAGTGGTAATGGAGATAACTTACTTTACTTTTCTCCCATTGCATCCACGCTGCTTTGTAGGACATTGGCCTCTGGGAACATAAATCTCTTAAAGAGGTTCCGATTCCCTCAAGATCGTCGTTCATTTTCATTCTCATTTCTATGAAGGTTTGGTATTTTTCTTGGCAACTGTAAAAATAAAGCATATCGAAGAGACCCAAGATTAAAGGCAGATTTACACAGGAAATTGGGGATGCAGAGCCAGACTAATGCGTCTAAGGATTCTAGAACAAATCAAAGCATCCTGATGAAAAATAGATCTTTTTTGTTTTTAAGTTACAAGAATGAAACCCCAAATGAGAAAGAAGGCCAAAGCAAAATATAAACAACAATTAACTGTAAAAGTGAATCTTCATGAAAATGACTTTCTGAAATAATAAAGTTAGTATTGACTACTTTGCAAAGTTAAAACAGCCATATATTTTTAAACGTTAAAAGAAATTCAAGACTTCATAGTGCTGATTTATAATGTTCCCTCCAGCATGGGATGCTATATTCTCCGAGTATTCTGCAGACAATATGATTTAGATTTTTCCACCAGGCTCTGTAGTGGTTATGGTGCCAAGAGTTCCTAGGTGATATCTTACTTTAAGCTGTCAAATAATATCGCCTGATTTGACCGGATAACGAGGAATTTCATAGTTTTGCATGATCATACAAGCGCATACACAAAATGGACAGTATTAATTGTCTGAGAGTGTCAGCTGACGACTCTGAATAATGTCCAAACTTTGTATAAATTGTTATGAAATGGCATTTTATCAGATCAACTCAGACCAGAAGGACCGTAGACATTGACAAAAACAGGTAACAGTTAAGCCATTCAAAGAGCTTGATAACTTCCTGTCGGACAGCGCTAGGATACTCCTGACACCATAACCACTACAGCACGCTAGAATAGAATATATTCAAACATTCAATATGCAATGATTAGGGTGCTTAAGGTATACCTTGAAAATTAATATTTATAAACTTAAATGTTTATTTTAATTTTCCTAAAAAAAAAAAAAAACTACTTTTATAGAAGCCACCATTCTAAAATACTCTGAAAATTGTGAAAGCATGCATTTAGAAACAAACATTTTATGGCCCATCTATAAATTTCTGATATAATACATGGGCCTTGGCTATAAGAATGTTTCTAGGGAAACAGGAGTAATTCTATCTCAATGCGATATGGTATAAGATCAACACAATCCCTACATTGGATTTGAAAGTGATTGCTCTAAGTCAGCATTTTCCAAACTTTTGTTTTGCTAAAAATGGCCCACTTTTCCACCCAGTACCATGTCTGCTGTATGAAAATAGACAGATGATCACATCAGTGGCATTCACTCGCTTCATCTCCCAGTGAGAGACTATCAAAAGAAAATGTTGGATAATGGGGTAAGGGGTCTGGAGGAATTAGGGTGTCATTTCATGTAGCAATTTGAAACCCCGATGCCCAACGGATATTAAAAAAATGTTCTTCTCCCCATAGTTAAAATTCTTCAATTAATTGCATCACACCTGGTTATGGTATTTCAGCTAAAAACATTAACTTTTGTTTTATCTATTTTTTTTTATTTTTTTTTTAATATACCTGGTCAAAGCAGATTTTTTTTTCTCGTACAAATCTAACAGGTGAGACATGTTACTGCTGATCTCACACAGAATCTTTTCCAGATTTTCTTTTGTGTCGGGTGTACAGTGTGATTTCAGTTGTTCTGACTGTTTTTCGATTTCAGCTGCAGTGAGACGCAGGTCGTCTGCGTTAACCCCGAAATCGGAGCTCTCTGCACCACGCTCTAAGGTACTGAGATTCACAGGGCATCTATGGAGTTCTGAAGATTTTCTGAACTGTTCTGCTGCTTTTGAATTTGCGTCCTGTAGCTTCTGGAGGGCCTCGCGAGATTTATTATAAGTTTTCTGGGAAATATAAAAATACAAACAGACATGTGTGAAACGAATCTTTCTACAACAGATACACTGCTGAGACGTGGAATATATGCAAACATACTGCCCATTCCACATGAAAAGCAACTTCACATTGATCAGTTTTAAATGGTTATATGCTGTATTTTACAAAATAAATAAGTAGGCATTAATTCGTCTTACGTGATTTGAAAATTAAAACAGTGTCACATATAGGTGGGCATTGTGGTCGGGGAATATATTTTTATTATTACTCAATTATCACAGAGATAGGTGGTTTCAACTGCAGAAAAGGTGAAGTGGATAAAGGAACACTCCAAGAACCATAACCATTACATGCATGGCAGTGGTAAGGGTGCCAGCAGTGCCCCGTCACCCACCCATTACAAATAGTCAAGTCGTTTTTACCCGGAGAACCCCTTGTAAGAAGCCAAAAATAGTTTGTGTGTGTGGGTGGGGGAGGCAGGGCACTCTTGGCACCATAACCACGACACAGAGGTGTAGTTCTTTCGGCGTTTGGCATTTTCCTTGAAGTGCAGAGGAAGGAGGTTAATTTTCACATTCTGCTAGGACCAATATTATTCAGAACTACAGTGTAGTTCAGAAATTATTAGTGGGCAATGAAAAGTTCCTTTTTTATTCTTTGTGGATATATATTTGCTCTAAGGAAAGTTTCTACTTGCAATCTTTGAAAAGCGAAATAAAAAACAACATTTTTTTTGAAAATATAAACACTTCAGACAAGGGAACTCCAATGCTATCCAAGAAACAAAAGAGAAAAGACCACCGTGTGTGTGTATATATATATATATATATATATATATATATATATATATATATATATATATATATATATATATATATATATATATATATATATATATAAAAATGAAATAAAACATTACATTACGTGAATTGATGTTTTGGGGCTTCTTTACAAAAAAAAATACGAATATATTCAATGTAATTAATTTTTAAAGTGTGACTTGATCTACTCCTTTTCGAAGGTAGGCTAATGTCTTATTTATGTGGAGATGGCCACCTTGGCTTAATTACTCTATGACACAAGTCATTCTAACCAGATCATCATAGATTTAATTCTTCTCTTTCACCAGGATAACGTGTGTTGGAATTGGACACATCCTGTTCCTGCAGCTAAAAGACATGGGAAATCAGGGAGGGAGCAGTAGGACTAATCATAATTAGACCTCAGGGAGTGAAAGAGAGAGAGAGAGATTTTATATATATTTTTTTTCCACATCAAAAAGGATCTCAGGGAATCAGAAAATTATCAACATGACATCACAAGCAGACTTATAACTATATCACTGAATAGATGCAGCTGCAACTACTTACAATATGCTGTGAAACGTTTGTTTCAATGCGATTCTCAATATCATTTAATTCATGTACATCATCTTTGAGGTCATCTTTGGATTCAAGTTCAAGTGTAGACCTTAAATCGTGCAATTCCAGTTTAACGATTTCATTGATAGCCTCAAGCCTCAGCAGTTCCGCCTCAATTTTAGGAATATCTAGCTCGATAAAAATAGGCTCCTGTAGTTCAGTGTCTACTTTCTTTAGAGAAGACAAAACACTTTTCAGGCGACACTGAATATTTTCTTTACTTTGTTTAACTTGTGATTCATTTTTCAGCTGGGTCAAAGACTGATGTAAACGATCCATACATTCACCAAATGTTTTCATCTTCTGTTTTTCAATGTGGACCACTGGCTGATCGGGAGACATTTTTTCATTTAGTATGGAAACAGCCTCTTCTATCAATATTGCTATTTTCTTTACTTTCTGAAGTAAAACATGAAGATGTATGAGGTTAAAATTACGTCCAATCACGGTGGCTTCTCTTTGTACTATAGAGATCATTATTTGTATTTTTTCCAACATCTTCTGATAAGCTATAAGTTCGGTTCCAGGCAAACTGACTTGATCCTCAACGCTGGCAGCAATACTTTTAGAGTGTTCTTGAAAGTTATCAACAGTTGAACTATCCCAGTCAAGTCCGCTCTCTTTAAACAAATCTTTGTAACGGTTTATTTGAGACCAGTGGTTTGAAGGCAAGGGAGTAGCATTTTGAACAACTTGTAATTGGTTTTCAATAGGTATCCTTCTGTCATAACTCTCTGGATCACTATTCTGAAATGTATTCTGTTCCTGAATCAAGTGTCTTGTCCTTTCTTGAAACTCATCGTAGATACTTTTTATCTTTTCTAAGTATGAAAACTTCTTTTCCTCTAATTTTCGTAGGGTACTGGCTTTAATCTTTAGGCTCCTTAATAGATCATTTAAATACAGCTGTTCAGAAATGTTTAACTCGTGGTGATAGTTCTGGCTGTTCTTGAGTAATGTCAAGACAAGACCTTCAATTTTTCCTAGCTCTAATCTCTTAGCCTTCAAACAATTTAGCTGCTCACATAACTCTGATGCACTAAATACTCCTCTTTTAACTGGACTTGTATCATTCTCCAGGCCCTGCAGTAACTCTTCAAGCTTTTCAATTTCTGTAAAGAGCATTTTTCTCTTTTCCGCTCCGGATTCCAAGAGCTTTAATCTCTGAGCAGACTGTATAATTTGTCCCTCGTACAATTCCTGCAGTTGATGGAAAAAAGAGTTGAAATCTTCAAATATGGGTACACCCGTTCTTGACAATATGGATTTTGACTTTTCGATATCTGAGAGTACAGCAGACTTCCTGTCTACTATTTCCTTTTGCAAGTTTCTGCTATCTAAAATCTGTTCTTCCACATCTTCAGGCAAAAGAGCAACAGTGTTTTCAAACAGAGCTCTATTATTAATGTTTTTGATCCATGTGAGTGCCTCATATAAAGGCTTAAGAAAGGTATGCTGTTCTAAGATGACATCTGGTGTTTGAGATGCTGTCATTTGCACTTCATTTACTCGACGCTCGATATTTTCCAGTTGACTCTGCAAATCTTCCAAAGAATTCTCCAGACTTCTACATTCACTTTGCCCCCAAGATCTTTTCGTCTGTAGATCAATTGCATTTCTTAATGAAGAAAACAAATGTTTGGTGGCTTTCAGGTCTGCAGTCACAAACAACAAAGTCCTAGCAGAGCCTTTCGCAGGATCATTGATCTGACCCAGCAAATCATGTTGGACCTGAATCATATCTCGCACATCACCAACTTTCTGCTTGAGAAATTTTAGCTCCTCAGCCTCTTTCACAAGGTTATCACGTTTCTTCTCGACCATCAACTCTGTTTGCTCCCAGTACTCTTCAATCTGTTTAACATCCATTTCTATTTTTTCTTTCTCTGCACGGGATATCCCGTAAGCGCCTATTTTTGCTTGTTCAGCTTTCAAGGTGTGAAAAGTATCTTTTTCTTTTGCTAATTTATTAAGGAAATTCTGTATCTTTTCCAAGTGATCCGTATGAATTTCAGATTGTCCCCTGAAACACAAATGTGTTATTAGTTAAACTGAGTTCAATTCTAAACTACAGTAAAGACTGCATTTAACTTTGTAACATTTATGTACCAACGGGTTATTAAAGGTTTACTCCAAGTAGTAATTTGCAGAGTTTGCAGTGCCTAGAGTCTGTATGTGCACCGTTTCACTATTAAAGGCTGCAGAAACAAATGTTGACCCCTCTGCTGCTGGTAACCCCACCTCTGGCATTGTTATTTGGGCTCATGACCCAACCTGGAACAAGAGTTCTTGACTATTTGAAAAAGGAGTGAGCTAAAATACAAGAGGTGGAGATTTAAACTCTTAAAACAAGGCTGATGTAAGATTCCGGAATGGCTAATGTCAATTCTGTGCAAATATCTACACATTGAATTGCATTAATTGGCTGAGAGTGATCAGCTGTCGCTCTCATATTCCAGCTTCTATACCTGAACAAATCAGGTTGGGGCATTACCACTCACATTTTGAGATTCTCTCTCTCTTTTGAGAGCCGCTTCAGTGAAGATTTTGCCGAGCGTAGAGCATTCTGGTAGTCTTTAATGGCCTGGCGCTCCTTTTGCTTTTGAATTTTTAAGGTATCTAGTTCAGAGATCAAGCTGCTCCACGAAACCTTGTCCTTGGTATTCGAACCATCCATCACAAGACCCCCTCCCTGGAAGCTAGATGTTCCCTCACGCAGGCAAGATGTCGGAGATTCCAGTTTTGATACTTCTTCATAGATTTTCTATAACACCAAAGATATCAAATTCATTAATTTCCAATGAATTAAGAAAATGTGAAGGCAACAAATAGAATACTGCAAATTATGAAACATTCCTTTTATATAAACACTGAAAGAGGGATTAAAGAACTATTTGAACCAAGGAGTTCGGAATCAAATAATCTCTCATTAATATTTTGTTCCAAAACTAGAACATTTTTTTTTTTTTTTTTTTTTTTAAAGATATTATACCACAGATGTACCACCTAGGTATGTGGGATGCAATCTTTTGCTGTTCCTGGTCTTAGAACCTAAAAATGACCCTCTAGGTACTTTGCCTGTTCTTCATAATCTGTAGGCATTATTTGTACAATTATTTTGACAGAGTAAATCATCTATTTGAAATTAAAACACCACTCATTCGCTGGCAATCCTCAGCAAAGTGCAACTTGATTCACATAAATCACACCTTGAAACAAAACGGAAGAGCGACATCCAAAGGTCTCCAAATAGCTTGCACAGGAGACGAAAGGGTGCAAGAACATACTGAAATAGCTTGCAGGAAAAGGTTGGATCATTCTAAAATGGCTGCAAGTTGGTCCAAAAATAGGCATGGTTGGATATGGAGAGAACAGACTCAACAATCCTCACCTCTAACTGGACAAAAAGAACTCAACCTTGTTCCACAAAATTCTGTTATCATGAGAAAATTCCCAGTGTAGACAGTTCCCATCTACGAGAGCGCACGCCATACCTCAATATCTTGAGCTTGTCGATCTGCTTCAGCACCATCTAATTCTAAAGGACGTTTTCGCCAAAGACCAAGTTTGTTTTCAACCTCAGTTCTGGTTAATACTCCTGGGTTCTCTTCAGATAGCATTCGCACATCTTGACCATTAGACTAAAGAAAAAAAAAAAGGAAAAAATGGGGTGAAGGTGGAACCAAAGAGAAAACATAATGAGATAATGGAATAAGTTTCTCAAGAGGAGTAATTGTTGTATCAACATTCAGTGATGGTCGGGAATTTAGATAAGTCATGCAGCCAACAGGTTTTAGCTGGAGAAGGCTGAAAAGGGGTACGTGTATCCACAGACTGGAGAAAGTAGGCACGATTTAGCTAAATGGAGATACAAGGCATGGAGGGGTAAAACTAAAAATACACAATATAACATTGTTCTTATTTTAATCAGCATATCAAGCTACAGAGAGCCATAATCAGATTATAAATTCTCTAAAATGCACTTCGCCTTGGCCACACTCAAGTCTCCGTTGACAATTTCAAGTGCTGGATGTTATGCGTAGCAAATCAAGACATTATACGACTTTATTGATAATATTAGAAAATTCTGCTTCCTATGGTGACCCTGCTGCAGCCACTAACATGAGTCAGTGTCTGAAGGATTCTTCTAATGCCGCTCTCATGCCTCTTATATAGTTTGTATGCAAGAAGCATGTTTATCACACCCAAAACATCCTGGATCTGACTATAATTTTATAGAATCAGAGCTCCAGTGCAGTAGATTGCATTCCCTTACTCAACGTGCAGAGGGAACAGAGTTTCAACCCTTCTTACTATGAAGGGAGGAAAACTGCATGCAGTACAGGAGATTCATACAGACACTGAGCATTGCAAAATTGCAGATAGGCAAATGAAGAAATGTTCTGCCTTCTTTGTCTCCTGCGGCTCAGTTTGTATTTATAGCAGTCTGCCCGGCAAAAGTGAGGAGAATTGGAGAACCATTGTCAGGAGGGTATTAAATGTTAGAGAAAACAAGCCAAAACCTTTGGATACTTATTTAGACACCTTACGAACAAACTTGAATGTGTGGATGGATAATTAAGTGAGTTGGTGTGAGTAGTGTGTATGAAGGGGTGGCGAATGTTAGGAATTCTCACGGTGGGCTATTTTTCTAGGGCTTTACCCATGCATAGAATGTGATAGTATGATGCCTTTTAAAACAAATACTTACATATATTTATCATCGGCAGCTCAAGAGTTAAAAGAGAAGGAAAAATAAAAACAGAGTACATGTTTGGAAGCGGTGTTTGGAAGCTATGTCCGGGGCCCAGTATAGCGTGTGTTTGCCACAATGGCTACTTGTCTAGTAGGTCATAAAGACATAGAGATAATAGAACCTGGACTTTTGTTGGGCAATCCCCTGAACTCCACTGCCTAAAATGTCCCATGTTCAACCTACTTTCGTCAGGGCTGCTTGTTTTAAACAGACTCAGCAACGCCAACATTTCTGGGTTCTCTGCATATTGAGCAGAGAAAGTGCGGTATTACTGGTTCTCTCTGCATTTGGTATTCTGAAGCAAGTCAGCCTGAAAAGAACATTAAACACTGAAAATATCCTTCGAAAGACCATCTCAAGACTTGCAACCATGAAGGTCATTGGGTTATGACCAACTGTCAGGCAAAGGAAAACCATTACATTTTCTAGGGAAAAAAAACGAAGAAAAAAAAAAAGTTACCTGCGTGCTTTCCACATCCCTATGTAAGTTTAAAAATACATAGGGATGTAGAAAGAGCTCAGGTAACTTTTTTTTCTTTGGTTTTTACTATATGTATTATGGCTGATTGGTACTATGGTCGTTGCTGCCGCCCAGGAGTAATGGGAGTTTGAGCGCAGGACTAGTTTCTTTGTACATTTTCTAGGGATTCTTTATCACTAGAAGAATAGAATAACCATTTACATTTAAAAAAAGAAAAATGTACCTTCAAATTGTGCAGAAGGTTCTTCCAACTAGTTTGCGTTGAACATTGCTGGAGAGTCTTAAAATCAATTTGTAATAACTCTTGAATGCTTGCAAATATGACTTCCATTTCCTGCTGACACTTCACAAGATGAAGCTCAAATTCTTTAGTTAAATTATCTTCTATCTGCAGAGATTCAGATGATGGAGGAAGATCTTCATTTGAGGTCTCTGTGTTAACCTCTCCTAGTAAATGGATATCTGGAGCCTGCAGAACGTTAAAGAAAATAAAAGGTTTGTTCCTCTATTAGAAACACACATTGATAAAACAGAGATTGACACACACATTATTTTACAATATATTCAACACAAAATATTCATATAGAGAATAATTTAGTGCAAAGTTCTAGAGTGATTAATATAATTATTCCATTGTTTTCCAAAATCGTAAGTATTCAGTAATTGGAAATGTATAGTAAAAACCTATTCTAAAATCTCTCTTAGCAAAGTATTAGTACTTCAAATTACAACACCGCTTCTTTCCTTGTCATACTGTCAGTTTATCCATTGTCAAACATGAGTGAAGGTATTTGATTTCATCAGTAAATGAGGAAAAAGTCCTATGATTAAATTACCATCACTAATACACCCTAAGGCTAAAAATCCAACACACAGTGATCAAAATCTATACGAATTACATAAAAATAGACAATCAATCGCGGCAACTAACCCTAGCAATCAGCAAAATCACCATTAGACGAACATTTAAAAAAAAAAAAAAAAAGAATGATACTATTAAGTATTACGACTAATATAAAACTTTTACCAATTACAAGAATCCTTCCCTTATAAATAAAGAATGAAAATACATATAAATAGGTTATCATATAGCAGGGGGATTGTAATTAAATATATGAAAATTTTCTCCTGCAAGCGTAAGATATAGATTCCAAAATTGTCCATTTTTGTTGTTGTTTTATAATATTTCCTTTAAATTATCCAAGAGTGAACCACTTTTCAAAGCCACACCACGGCAGCTTTGGCATACTACCTGACGAGCCTTCATACTTCCATACATAAATACATACAAACACATTGATTTAAGGGAGGACATAAACATTCAAAACCTGTTTAGCTAAAGAACAGTCAACTTATAAGTCACGCATAATGATCTATAGTGTGGTGCCACAAAATATAAAATAGCATACAATGTTCTAGTCCTTACCTGCAATATGGCCTTGTCTGTAGAGTAAGAGGGTTCCAGAGTCTTGTAATGTTCAGGAACGCTATCTTCACCATTCTTTGAATCCTCCTCCTTCTTCTCTGAATGTCCACTGGTGGACAAACAGGTCTCCATAGGGAAAAAAACAAGCATGTTTTAATAAGACCCGCAGGTTGACTTTATAGGTTTATCAAATAACTGTGCATGATCCAAAGTTAAGGTTTTCTAATGATATAAAATAAACCACATATTTGTACATACTTTAAACTGTACATGTTTTATGATCCCAGCAAACCTTCTTGCTTCATGATCAGAATCACATCAACACAATGGATCAATAAAACGGTGGCACAGCTGACAAATCGTTGACAGATACCCTTTCCTCACCAGGACAAATACAGATATCTACAACCTTTTTTGAGAGAGAGATAGATATTCCTAGGGGCCCTTGAGAAACTAATTGTGAGAGTCTTTTGGATTTATCTTATAAGAGGTCCATATATTTTGATTTGGTATAAAGTCTTACAGTCTAATCTATCTAATGTAATAGTTTAATAGTTCAATCATATCCACCTTCCAATGAAATAAGACTTCTATACTCTTTAGAAAAGTCCACGTGTATTGCTCACACATTGTTCATGGAACTTTGAAAATGAAACTCTCACTTGTATTTTCACCCATTTAGTAAAAATCTATCCTTATATCTCTTCTCTCTGTTTGAGGTACAGCAATCTTGGTACTGAGGTAAGGTGTTGGTTATGACCAATCCTTCTGGGAGAGGACTTCTCATTAATACATTTACAAACTTAAAGTCCCTACCTAAACTGTGACAACCCTGACAAATCTCTCCTTTAGAAATTAATTTTAAATTAAATATATTTGGAATTATTCAATAACTGGGGATTGTGGTGAAATGGCAAGATAACTGCAATTTGTAGGTCAAAACAACCTAAATAGAAAAAAAAAATCTCTATTTCTGCCTGTTTATAGATTCTGTTACAGATTCCCACAATTTCTTTTTTAATGCGCAACTTCACCAATATAACTAACTGCACATTAAAAATCCACTTGTACTTTTAACATGAAAAATGTTATTAAAGGACTGCCTCCCCCCAAAAAAAAATCCAATCACTATTTAAATATTTATGCTTTAATTTTAAAAAAATCCATTGCGATATATCTAAAAACAGCTTGCAGATGCTGAAGATCTCTTGTCTGCAGCCTTTGCAAGACCTCCCCTTCTAACCCCGCCCAGGCTTTCTGTGGCTGTCCAATCACAGACTTCCCAATGCAGCTCAATGAGCAGTCTTTACAAGGCAGGTGCTCCGAGCAATTGCTGCCTCTCGAGCTTTAGCTCCACTGATATAAACAGGATCTGTTCTTTGACTGACAACAAGGAGGCAGAAAACAAAAACAAAAAATAAGACACACCTTTCACACATAAAGCATATCAGCAAGATAAGTGATTTAGGGATCTGGATTTGGGTAACTTGGGATCATATAGCATAAAGCAGGATTCCAAATGCAACATTTCATTCACAGAACAAAACATTCTACTCACCATTTTTTTAGTTACACGATCGAATGTCTTGCTTATCATGGGTTCCACATCTATAGTATTGCAGGAAATGTTCAAGGCAACTGCTTGGTCAAATGATTTATGAAAAGATTCAACGCAGGATGTCACCTCTTCATACAATGGCTAGAGAAAAGAGTGCACTGGTCAAGGCAGGTTTAATCTTTTTACATTCAAATTAATATCTATATATATTTTTTTATATATAAACTTCGATGGAACTGCCCAGACCGTGAATTGTAGAGAACTATAAACAAAATTCCAACATTTTGGCTATAATACACAAACTGTATCAGAGATGAGATACAAATGAATTATCTCCTTATTAAATAAACCCCAGTTAAATACTTTGTACAATCAGAGAGAAGCTACAAACAAGAATTAGATATCTTGTGGTCTAGTGTGGAGGATCAGGAGGAGATGGAGTGGCCTACAGCAGGGTTTCCCAATTCATTTTTCCCTTGGAGCCCTTTGACATGGTATAGCAACATTTTGGAAACCCCCCCTCCCCCCCCCAACCCCCAAAATAAAATGTGTGTTGTAGAGTTGCACAGCGCAAACCATTCAATGAGCAGAGTGTAATGTTCTTTTTTGTTTGCAAATTCTTTTTATATCTGGTTTAATTGTTGATAATTGTATTCGCATGTCTGCAGTTGCGTCAAGTCGATTTCGATACTTTGTTTTTGTTGCAGAGTAAAGCGAGAATCCAGTTTCACATAAGAACGTCCTGGCGAATGGCAACAGAACTTTGATTGCAGCTTGGACAATTCTGGGTATTCTTCGCATAAATCACCCCAAAAAGCAATAAGAGAAACTTCATTTGGCTCAGTTGACTGTCAGAAGTTATTTTGATCAGATTCTCAAAATCTACATCAGAAAAATTGGCTGGCTTGTCTTATGAATGGATTTCAAACCCAGTCATTATGGGTTTCATTCAAGAATGGAAAATACTAATTAATAGGTGTGATTAAATGGCGAAAATTATCTACAATTTCATTCAGTGTCGGCAAAGAGTTCAAATTATTTTGCTCAACAGATGAGGTCCAAAACTGCAGCTTGTGATACAGTGAAAATATTTTATCTCTTTCATTAAAAATATTAGTGTTTTTTCCTTGGAGTGATAAACATACGTCATTTAATTTTGTGATTAGGTCTGCAAGATATGCTACTTTGGATAACCATCGATCAGATAATCCAAATTTATGATCCTGGAAATATGCGAACAACTCTTGACGCAATTCAAACATTCTAACAAGGACTTTACCTTGTGATAGCCAATGGACTTCTGAATGCAAAAGTAGAGCATAGTGGTGACTACCCATTTCTTCACATATAATTTTAAATAGTCGTGACTGTAATGGTCGACTTTTTATAAAATAATCTGCGCCGATTCGTCTAGCACAGTTTTGGATGAGATTGAAATATTTTTAGCTACCAGTGTATGTCTGAAGAACACGGTGAGAACTGGTACTGTTTTTTGCTACATTTCTTATTCGTGTCACAGCGCCTGCCACTTTTCCAACCATTGCTTTGGCACCATCACTGCACACATCTACACATTTGTCCCAATTTATACTGTGTGTGTTCACAAACCTCTGGATACAGTTAAAATGTTCTCACCAGCGGTATGAGTTTTTAAAGTTTCACACAGAAGCAAGTCTTCTTCAATCTGTCAAAATTATATCTAACGAAAACCAACAAAACTGAAAGTCCTGCAACATCTGTGGACTCGTCTAATGGCAGCGAGTACCCATCACATTGATGCAGTCGAGAAATTAGTTCAGTATGGATGTCATCCGCAAGATCATGAATACGGCGCAAAACTGTATTGTTGGAAAATGGCACAGTTTTAATTTTTTTACTCAACTTCTCACTTAAAATACATGACACTGGGGCGTGGCTTAGCGGCGAATGAGAGCGGTCGCCTGAGCACGGAGCTCTCCCGCCGACGGGTGCAACAGCGTGGAAATACAGCGTTTCAACACCGGCAACCGAGCCCAAAACGAGGGTACACCTTCATAACAACATGTCCACTAAAATCGCCAAAAAATTTAAGCAGAAAACGCTCCAGTTACAAGCGGCAGCGTCGCCGAAAAGTGCAACAGAAGAACAAAATGGCGCCGGCCGACCTCAATCCCCAGCCGCGTGTACAACAGTGGGTGAGCTTACTCACACTACAGACAGCATGCAAACTCCGGTCACCAATGCCTCCCTGCATAATATGCTTTCAGGCTTTCAGAACACCTTTAAAACAGATTTACAGCAAGTTGCTGCAGAAATCAGGGCAGACATCCAAACAATGGGTGAAAGAACAGCTCGCCTGGAGGAACAGGCAGAAGAAATAATTGACGCACATAATGGTCTATCTGAAGCCCACACAGCACTATGTGAGAAAGTTCAACGCCTAGAAGCTAAAATTGCAGACCACGAAGATAGAGACCGACGTAATAACATACGGATCCGGGGTATACCAGAGTCTATCAGCCCCCAGGAGCTGACCCAATATGTGCAAGATCTCTTTAAGGCATATGTCCCTACTCTGATGGACAGCGAATTACTTTTGGACAGAACACACCGTCTCCCCAAACCTAAGCACCTACCAACAACAACACCGAGAGATGTTATTACGCGCATACATTATTTTACCACGAAAGAGCGCATTATGCAAGCATCCAGACGCCAGGCCCAACCTCCAGGTCAATTCTCCCAAGTTAAACTTTTTATTGATTTATCTTCTGCAACCATGATCAAAAGGCGCTCCTTTGCGCAAATCACAGCGGCCCTAAGGGCAGCGGAGGTGCAATATAAATGGGGCTTCCCGACTAAATTGCTGGTCAAACGTAATGGCATAGAATACCCGATCCTGGATCCGGAATCGGGCACGAAACAGCTGCAAGAATGGAACATTCCTCTTCCCGAGGTCCACCTCCAATCCACAGAAAGCGGATCTGCAATCAAACTACACAACGAGTGGCAGAAAAGACCACGCTCCACGGGCACACACAGTTACAACAAGAAGATCCAGAACTCCTAACTGCACGTGGACTGTACTACATGTATAAAGGACAGGTCGTATGCATAAAATGCACTCACACCTACCCCTCCTTTAGTTTACCATGCCGGTTTCATAGCTTACTCGCACCTGTCGAGAGCTAACCTAAGACATTTAGCAACTGTTTTACCTTTGTTGCTTTTATAACCGGTATACAGAATTCTTTACCCACCCCCAAGTGGCTGCAATTCAGAGCCACTAGAGAATCCGTTATACTCGACACTGCACTACCGGAGCGCAGTGAACGGAATAATGTATATAGTTGACTTACGGTCCAATTGTTTTATTGCTCTTTTTTTCCTTTTCCATATTATTTTCTTTAAAAATCAGACCCACGGATACTAAGTCCCATACCACTATCACCAGCTGGCACCATCCTAATGGTTATGCTACCAGAATGAAGCCACAACCAAACCCACCACCTAGATGGCACTCAAAATATGCTCCCTGAATGCCAAGGGGTTAAACTCCCCTCATAAACGCCGCTTAGCCTTACGCGAAGCCAAATCACTAGGTGCCCACGTAATGCTATACCAAGAAACACATTTCTTGTGGAGTAAACGACCGAAATTTAATTCCCCGCAGTATCCTATAGATTTCCACTCCTGCTACTCCGCAAAAAAGAGAGGAGTATCTATCCTCATCAGTAAAGAGGTAGCCTTCTCCTTAATACGCAAGATCGGGGATAAACAGGGACGCTATCTTATACTACAATGCTCTTTGAATAATAATGTATACACTATAATTAATGTTTATGGTCCTAATGTTAACCAAGGTGATTTTGTCGATGCTTTGATGGGATTAATGTCTGCTCACTCGCTAGGGGATGTAATAGTTGGGGGTGACACGAACTTCTTGTTAGATAGCGACTTAGACTCTTCGGGAGGCCCGAACCTGACCGCACAAACACTAAAGAGCAGATCCAAACTGACCATGGCAATACGCAACAAACTAAATGCACACAACCTCGTAGATCCGTGGCGAATTACTCATCCCACGGAAAGGGACTATACATGTCACACCGAAGCTCACAATAGTTATTCAAGAATTGATAGATTCCTAGTACACTCTACTTCCCTTATGAAAGTTGAACGTACTGACATAGGATTAATCACTTGGTCCGATCATGCCCCTATTACGTTACATTTCAGAGAACAATTCCCAAACACAGGAAGAACCAACTGGAGACTAAATGAACGACTACTAACAGACCCTGACATAGTTAAACAAATAGAACGAGATCTACAGTTTTACTTTAAAGAGAACAAAACCCCGGACTCTCCTATCCCCCAAATCTGGCTGGCACACAAGGCCTTCATAAGAGGCTGTTTAATAAAGCATGCTAGCTTTGCAAAAAAAAAAGAGGCTCGAAGCATACACGGCCATAATTTCCGAATTAACCGTTCTAACCCACGCGAACAAGCACTCCCCCACGGCAACCACTCACACTAAATTATCATTACAATCACAACTACGGGATCTAGAATTGGAAAAAACGACTTTCCTCACACATAGGTACAAACATGGCTTTTTTGCAGCTGGCAATAAAGCTGGAGCCAAGCTGGCCGCCCAATTAAAACAGAGGGCTGCTAGCTCCAAGATCGCATCCATCAAAAATCCCAAAGGCGCCACCATCCTAGACCCACAAGGAATAGTAGACGAATTCGCACACTATTATGAAAAACTTTACAATCTGAAAGATGACCAACAGTCCATTTGCCCCTCCAAAGCAGACATTGAAACCTTCCTATTGGGAATAGACCTTCCAACTCTAGCTACTGCAGACGCAGAACAGCTTGATAAGCCTTTCACATTAGAGGAGATCACTTCAGTGGTCTCTACACTTCCACCACACAAATCCCCAGGTCCTGATGGCCTATCTAATATATATTACCGTACTTTCTTACCAACGCTAATTCAGCCTCTACAGGCAATATTCAATCATTGCAAGAGGGAAGGAACATTGCCAGAAGAAGTTACAATGGCACATGTATCCACTCTCCCTAAGCCAGGCAAAAGCAAAGACCAATGTAAAAACTTCAGGCCCATTTCACTGCTTAATAGTGATGCCAAAATATATGCAAAACTGTTCAGCGAAAGGCTAGCACCGCTCCTACAAAAATTAGTTCACAATGACCAGTCGGGATTCGTGAGGGGGAGACAGGGCTCCGACAACTCGAGGAAAGTACTAAATATCATAGCGGGGATGGAGAAGGGGCGCCTCGAAGGTCTGTTCCTAGCGCTAGACGCTGAGAAGGCCTTCGATAGGCTAAACTGGCAGTACATGACAGAGGTTATGCGCAAATACCAATTCCCCGAAGGGGCCATAAGAGGGATAATGGCGCTCTACGCGAAACCCAGCGCTAGAGTCTCTCATGGAGGCTTCCTGTCGAGAATCTTTCACATTACGAATGGGACACGCCAGGGATGCCCATTGTCCCCCCTACTGTACATCCTTTCCCTAGAACCATTAGCTTGGAAGATAAGACAACACCAATCCATATCCGGCATCAAACTGAGAGACAGGGAATACTGTCTGGCGATGTTCGCGGACGACGTCTTTGTCTCTCTATCACACCCTGAAAAATCACTACCTCAACTGCTGACATTACTGACCGACTACGGTACAGTTTCTTACTACCGCCTCAACAAAGAAAAAACACAAGCCTTACCGATCAATTTGCCAGGCCCGACCGTGACTGCACTTAAAAACTCCTTTGACCTAGATTGGAGAACGACATCCATAACATACCTAGGAGTTAAGATCGCCACCCCAATTAGCAACATCATAAAACTCAATTACAAACCCCTCATACATATGTGTATTACAGAATTACACAAATGGAAGAACGCAAAAATGTCATGGCTAGGCCGAGTAAATGCCTATAAGATGATGCTCCTACCGAAGTTAATGTATATATTCCGCATGCTCACAATAGAGGTCCCAAATGTAATTTTTAAAGTACTGCAAGCCACATGTAGCTCTTTCATTTGGGGAGGCAAGAGACCCAGGCTGCCCCTGGGCCTTTTACAGCAGACGACAAGGATGGGAGGAATAGGATTACCTAACATTGGACTTTATTATAAAGCCTCTCTACTTGCAACGAACATACACCTACATGCCCAACGAGGAACAACACAGTGGGTAGATATGGAACAAGACCAGCTCCAACACACGTCCCTAACTAATTACATGTGGACACCACACTCTCTAAGAGGCCCTAAAGTAGAGCTATACCCCACCACGAGCGCATCACTCAAAGTATGGGATAACTACATGTCCTCCCTAGGCTGGAAGAAGCTCTTCCATCCAGAAGCTCCCTTAACCGCACTGCAAGCGGTGAACCCCACGATCCCACTAGCTAGATGGACGCGTTTAGGCATATCCCAAATTCATAAAATGTGTAACGGTCAACAAGTCATGGACTTCCCCGATATTCAAGCCAAATGGGGAATCACAGAAAAAGATATCTTCCCCTACTTACAGCTAAAACACACTATTACAGCCCACGTTCAGACTGCATCACCCACTATACCTGCCACTAAGATTGCAGCCAGATTAATACCTCACAGATGCTGGACCGCCCCAATGAAACCCAAAGCCCTCTCACTTTGCTATAAGGCACTACTAGAATTAGCCCCACAGAAACCACCGACATGCAAACAACATTGGGAATCAGAGAGGGGAACCGCATTAACAGAGGAGGAGTGGCTTACTGCCCTAAATGGGATTAAAAAATGGACCAAGTGCTATTCACATATTGAAGCGCACCGCAAATTGCTTTATAGGTGGTATATGACCCCCGATAGATTACACAAAATATACCCAGATGTCTCACCCAAATGTTGGAGATGCGAGGTAGAGGAAGGGACTCTGCCACACGTATGGTGGAACTGTGGGGGGATACAACCGCTTTGGGGGGATGTTCAGACTCTACTAAAAGAACTCGCAATTCCCAACTTCCCCATGGACATCACGTCCTGCTTGTTATTGCGATTCCCCGAAAACACACACCAGATCCACATCCAACTAGTGGGACTAATCCTCATGGCTGCCAGACACCTAATTGCCTTAAATTGGAAATCACACAGGTGCCCGAATAAACAACAACTAATAGACAAAGTCCAACAATTCTATATATATGAGAAAATGTCCACTGAGACCGCTAAGGCCACAGATAGACTTAGAGATGTATGGGAAATTTGGAATAAGTGGTACAGGGGAGGGAAGGGGAACTAAAGAAGGATGGGGGCACGATAGAGACTTTCATACCCTGACATGAAACGACATAGGCAACAGCGTTCAATGGGAATTGCCGTGGTTGTCGGAAACTTTGTTTGTGTAAATACGTTTGTTGAGTTAATATTGCATGAGACCACATATCATACTGAAGGAAGAATAGATCACCAAGTGAAATGAGAGTGAAATGTTAACGTGTGCACTTAAACGGATGCAAACAGTGTGTTACTTTACGTTACTTTACTAACTACTGTTAAACCAAACCTCTTGTCCTTTGCATAATCAGTTATGCTTGTTATGTAAATCAACTATGTACTGGATTCATAACCTTGAAAACCTTCAATAAAAACTAAATATAAAAAAAAATACATGACACTATTTATTTTGCACATGGTTTTATTAGTGATTCCCCAATTGTGTGTGCTTCTCCTGCAAGTGCTATGCGGTAACTCACTCTGTAAGAAGCCTCTGTGGCTTTTTAGTTAGCATTTTGAAATGTTTTGCTCATAAACTGTTTACTCTTCTGATACTCTTTTAGCTTTTGCTTAAAAAAGTCAATGTCTTTATCTTTGTACTCTGCGTGGTTTTGCTCAAAATGACGACTTAATTTAGCAGGTGCTAATGAACTGTTTGGCAATATTTTATTGCAAAGTACACATTGTGCTTCAGGACAATCTTCATCTGTGGCACTTGTGAATCCAAATGACAAGTAGCAATCATCATATTTTCTTTTCTTTGTTTGAGAAGAAGATTGGCCGCATTGTGTGCTTTTCTTTTGTTTTTTGTACTTGTCACTTGTCTCTGCTATTTGAGGAACAGTAGACAACTATTTTGGGCATGTTTTCTGGATTTTTAGTTGTAAGTTCTTTCTCAGTTTCTATAAGTGCCGAACAGGTAGAAGGAGTAATAATTCTTCTCTGAAGAGTTCCCTGCTTTAACCAGCTTTCCAAATTCATGGTGTTTTATTGAAAAAAAAAAAACACTTTGAAAAATACAGATCTCACAACCTGACTGAAAAGGATGCTAATATTGAGAACAATCTTAGGAAGAACCTTAACTTAAAGGAGCACTATAGGGTCAGGAAAACAAACATGTATTCCTGACCCTATAGTGCAAAACCCACCATTTAGGTGGTTTGCCTCCCCCCACCCCTTAGGCCCATGAAAAACAATTAAAACTCACCTTGTTTCCAGCGCCACGCGGGTCTGCCGGCACTGGCACCGCCCCCTTGGTGTCATCAGAACTGCCTTTTTTTTTAGCCGATTCAATGCTTTCCCCTTGGGAAAAGCATTGTTTTGGCTAAAATCGGTGAGGGGGCGGGGTCAAACACAGTTTTGGCCAATCGGCACCTCCTCATGCATCAATGCATCTCTATAAGGAAAATTCAGCGTCCTCATGCAGAGCGTGGAGACGCTGAACGGCACTGCTGCCTACTATGCAGCACTGAGCCAGGAAGTACCTCCAGTGGCCATCTGAGGAGTGTCCCTAACAGAGCCTTTTACTGCCCCTATTACGAACGCTGGTATTTCAGATACTCGTTCGTTCACTTTCTCCCAAACTGCTTAGAGGCAGAGTGATTATAGCTTGCAGTTTGGGTGTTGATTCGTACGTTCTCCAGACGAACAGACAGCATACCAGTAAATCCACCAAATAATCAGACGCATATCCAAACATCAGCCTGAACTAGATGAAGGGTACAACAGGAATGGTTTTATTCAAGCCAACTGGCCGGCTTTTATGCAACTACAGCGTACATTGTATACAATACGCCCACAGAATTTTTGAGTCACAATGACTCGGCATTAAAGTTAGAAATTACAGAATAATACATAAAAAAACATATAGGAATCCCCATAAATGTTGTTTCCCCGGATTGCATGGATCTGAGCGCCCATGCTGTGTAATTTGACGCATAACCCTCTGATTGGTTAACTTCTTTTTTTAAAGCAACCAATCAGAGTGTTAAGAGTGAAATTACACAGCGTGGGAAAATTCCAAAGAACTTTCCCACCTGTGTAAAATGACTCCGAGCACTCGGATTGGTTGGATTCCAAGCCAAACAATCAGAGTGCTGTGACAGGTAAATGTAGAGACTGACCTGTCAGTCTCTTCATTTACCTGTCAGAGCACTCTGATTGGTTGGCTTAAATCAACCAATCAGAGCTCTCTGAGCCTAATTGCAAGGTGTGGGAAGGCTTTATAATCCTTTCCCCGTCCTGCAGAGCTCAGTTGCACCGTGTACTTGCTGGATGAAGATGGATTATTTTTTTTGTCTAATTTTTTTTTTTTTTTAATAAATTCGACGGGTATAATGGCTTTTTATTTGGCCTTTATTAGGGCTGAAAAGAGAAGGTTTTAGAAAAAAGAAGACAAATGGTAAGTATTTTATTTATTTATGGGGATTTAGATTTATGGTCTCCCCCTAAATATTTTTAGGGTGAGGGGGGTAGGTAGTACACTCAGAGGAGGGGCCGGGTGGGAGGACAATAGGTTCTCCCCCCCCATTTTCATTCAGGGCCCCCACCTGCCACCAGCAATGAGTGGCGGGTGGGGGCCCCGTTTAGTTGCATAGCCCCTACTCGCAGGGCATGGGTGGGGGGGGTTTTGGGGGGGACAGATGCCCCCCATGAGGCCATTTTTTTTTAAAATGGGAGAGGGCTATTTTTTTTTTTTTTTTACAGCCACTGGCTGCTCACTGTTTAATAGACATGCCCCTACTCGCGGCATAGCGGGGGGGTTAGGAAGTGGCGGGGAGCACTGCTCCCTGCTGCTTCTATTTTTACATATTACAAGGAAGGAGCTGCAAGCCGGTAGCTTCCTCCTTGTAATAAACCAAACGAACGAAGAGGTCTTCATTCATTTGTTTGAGATTTCTATTCATTTATTTGTCTTTCTGATGAATGAATGGATAGAAAGAATTCCTGTTCGAATGCCCAAGTGTTTAATAGGCATGCATGGGAATCTCACAGTGCTATCTAGTGTGGGCAGATGACGTGTCCCACAGGGACTTAATCTACCCACACAAAGATGGCAGCACCCAGGAAATACATTTTTTTTAAAATTGGTAATATGGGGGTCTTAGGGGCATTTCTGGGTGCTAGGGGGGAAATTGGATGTAGTGGAGTCGGGAGGGGGGTTAAAAAAAAATTACTGGATTCGGCCATGACAGTGCCGCTTTAAGATGAGTGAAAATGTTTGGGAATTGTGAGAAGGGTAGCAGAATACTGTTGAGACAAGGGTCAACTAAAAAGCAAGATTGTAACAGAAAATTCTCATTGGGAGCAAACACCTGAAAACAGGAAGAAACAAAGGAGAAAACAGGAAGAAACAAAGGAGAAAACACAATGATGTCAAAAAAGGTGGTGATCAACAGTTGACCAAAAGAACAACAGCATAAACAAGATTAAATATAAAGAGTACAAAATCCAGACTATTCAGAATCTTCCTGAACCAACTACAGACAAATACATACACATGATGCTCAATGACTCGCAGGCGAATCTGAGAGCCGATTGCCACCAATTACCCAAAGATGTCAGGAAGCATATCCAGGCCTTGGAGGAACGGACCACTGATCTACAAACCAAGACTGCCGAGGTAATAGATGCGCATAATACCTTGGTGGACACCGAGATAGTAAGCAAGGTACATACACCAGACTGGATCTGGGATCCTTGGAGATTATGTAATCCCTGATGAGATAGTATGAGATATAATTTAATTTAAACAATCTCACACTGTGAAGTGATCTTGCTACTACTGCCAACAAGTCATGCCCTGTTAATATGTGATGTTATATACATTCTACATTCTTTGGAAAGCTTTTATCATGTATTCTATGCAGATATAAAGAATCTTAATATAATCCTAGAATCAGAAAAGGAACAACCATACATTTATACCAACATAAAATCGATAGAAAAACGGCAAAGCAAAAAATTGCTGATCTCAAAAAAAATAGATTAAAAAATTTAACAAAAATAAACCTATACAAGCATGCACCTAAAGTGAAACACGTATTTAAAATAAGCAATGCTACGAGAAATAGAAAGGTCAGCTTCAAAACGCATGGTAGTTGGTAATCATATATTATGCCGCAGAATATATTCCTAAAATCAGAAACCTTACCTGAACTCCTTTCAAAATGTCAGATTTTTGCTCTTCATTTAAAGGCAATTCGCTGCACAAACGTTCCTCAATCGAAGAAAACAGACCTGACATTTTCTTGAAGACCTCGTTACAGGCAGTCAAGTCACTTAATGCAGATTCTAGTTGTCTGTTAATGTCCAAGAAAAATATAAATAGAGAATTAGGACTTTATAAAATTATCTAACTGGCACAATAACAGATTTTTATTTCACCCCAAAAGTGTATTTCTCTAACTAATTATAGTTGCTCCCTCTACAAACTGATCATTTTTTTTCACCTGTTCCACTTACACATTGCATGTTCCCACTACCTAAAGCCTAAAAAAAAGGAAAACATGAAATATATAAAAAAAAAAGATTCCTCAAGGGATAGAAAGAGTAAAGGGCAACTTGCCGTTCCTCTAAAAATCTCCCCAGATATACCCCCAACAGTAATAGCAACTCATGGGGCACAGAGTATAGAATATAAGCTAAAATAAAATGTATCTTTATTGAATTATACTTCGTAAAATTAATGGACACATCTAGACAAAAAAAAAAAAAAAAATAGTGAAAAAATAATAATAATGGTGTAATGCAAAATCAAAACAGCTAGTGTGGTTAAAAAAGAAAGACTCGATGCACCCTAAATAATCTCTAATGTATATATGTGAATGACTGGCTGTAAGTCGTAGATTAATCTGTACAGTCAGCACAATGGCCCGGTGGCGTCTACTTGGGAGCTTAGGAGCAGGGGATAGTATCTAGTAATAAACTGCAGTTAACCAATAGGTAAGAAAGCTTAGATAATAAAAGCTAAGGATACTGTAACCTATATATATTCAATCTATAATGGATCAATGGAACTGTATGTATTCAATCCCTGATCGACAAATGGGACTATATACAAAGAAAATATCTCCTATCTTATAGTGGATACAAAGAGGGGGTTAATTGCTAAATATCTGTTATTGAAGGTGATACTATATAGAGGAGAGGTTTCTAAGGTGACTGCAGCCACATATAACAGAGGAGGAAAAAAGATCAGCCAATTACAATACGGTAGTACTAGAGCACACTCCTCAGCATGGACCCAATAGGAGACCTTTAAAACACCTCAGAGTGTAATAGCCACAGCTTCTACATATAGTCTGTTAGAATAAAATCAGGCAAAATGGAATTCAGAGAGAGTCAGGAGCCAGTGAGGTAAATGGCAGACTTGAAATATCACAGTGCCCTTAGCTAACAGGATATATAGTAGTCGCAAATGAGACTTAAATCCTAAGAAAAAAAACCTTTGCGGCTAAGGCCTATCTGGAAATGCACTATATTCCTTAAATAGGTGTAATCAGAACAGGTACAGCCTCCATATATACAAAAGTGCTATTTTTTTTTGTCTAGATGTGTCCATTAATTTTATGAAGTATAATTCAATAAAGATACATTTTATTTTAGCTTCTATTCTATACTCTGTGCCCCATGAGTTGCTATTACTGTTGGGGGTATATCTGGGGAGATTTTTAGAGGAACGGCAAGTTGCCCTTTACTCTTTCTATCCCTTGAGGAATCTTTTTTTGTATTTATCCATTTGGGGTTTATGACCGTCAATACCCACATAGTCCTTTTCCGTTGACTTTAAGGTCAATTCTATATTGACCCTTAAGTCTTCCCTTCTGTTTTTCTTCAAACATGAAATATATCAATCTCTCCAGCCACTACACACATCACATCCACTTTACACACACTGCATCCTTGTGGGCGGACTTGCGGTTGGGCACTGTAGGCAAATTCAGGGGGCCCTGTGGGCGGACTCAGAGGTGTGCCTTTAGGGCCCAGATCTTGAGCTGTGTCAGGGGCTCCAAAATTTTTGATGGTAGCCCTTGTTGGGACAGTATGGGTTTATTCCTAAGCCACATTCTATCACGGCATTTAAAGGGCCTCTTCAAGAACCATAACCACTTTACCACCGTATATCAAAAAACTATAGTGATCCATTATTCCTATTCTAGTTTTTGTAGGTTTTGCCTTATGCCCTATCCAGTGAGGGCTTTTGTTTAATGGACAAGACAAGAAGTAACTGGTAAATTGTATTATTGATTTGGCTCACTGCTACCCGGGAAACAATCACTCATATATATTACTACATAGTTATCCACAGCAAAATATCAAGCATATAATTAAGGAAATGGATTATTCTCAGAATATTCTAAGCTCTTTAGATCCTGGTAAAACGGGTCTTCAAATCAGGAGACAGTCTATGGATTACTGTAATTAATATGTCACTGGAAAAGTGGGTCTCATCTATAGCCTTTACCAAAAAAATAAACATTCAGGGTTATTGTATTGAGAATTCAAAGTGAATGTCAAATTTAAGACCAAAATAGCAGACCTGAAAAGAACTTCATACTTGGACCTTAAACTAGACCTTAAAAATATAACTCACTACTTGGACCTTAAAGTAGAAATCACACTGAATTCACACAAAGTTGAAACTGCGAGAGTCTCTTTTGTTGCTCTTCAAAAGACGCCCTAACAATAGAACTCCTCCAGCTTTCAAACCATGCCTCGGTGATCTCAAACAGTAATTTTTAATTACTAACATGCTAATCAATATACTCATTCACTGCCGGAGTTGGCTTTTGTGAACCATTTTTTAAATTAAACATACATAGAATTGCCATAAAGGAGTTAACTATGTAGTATTTTAATGTACAACCACCAGGCTTTTGAAATTTTACTCCAGTCATACAATATAATATATGTAAGAAAAAATGAAACATTTTTTGTAAAAAAAAAATAAAATAAAAAAAATCTAGAAATCTTTCCAGGAGAAAATAGTCTGCCCACAGGTGGTTACATTTAGTTACAGAATGCAACAGATGAGACACTGAAATTACACAGATAATGAGTTGGTAATTTACTCAGGAAACTTTAAAAGATTTCTTTTAGCATAGGTTACACGCGGAGCATTTAAACTGTAATCCCAAGTCTTCCTTGTAATTGTGACCCAATCTTACCTCCTGTAACAATCAAAGTCATAAACAAGTTTCTCCAGTTGACCAATGGCCTCTTGTTCTTCTGTGGTTCGTTCTAATGGTTTCTCGTCGACAGTTTCACTCGTAGCGCCCGTCACATCCAGATCAATTTTCTTCTGAGTAATTTCAGCGCACATAGCCTGTCAGATATTTTGGAGAAGAGATTAAGTATAACATTATCAAGAAAAAAATAATAGTAATTTGAACAAAATACCAAAAAAAAAAAAAAAAAGTGTAATTTACATAATTATTCTCGCTCTCCAGAAATATGTTCTTTTCACACTTTGCATGGTTCACCGCACATAAAATAGACTTTGGAAAAAGTATATTTTTGAAATGCTAACAGGATAGAAACACTGCTTTCATTTCCTGTGTAATGAGTTCACAAAGTTGGTGTTGAGGAAAATGTGACACAATCATAGCTAGTCTAATGCAGATCCCTGTACTAACATGGTGATAAATTAAAAGGACACAAGAACAGAAAACAATGAGACATGCTTCTAAGACCTGATTATGTCACTGCTCAGTTTAATTAAAAAAAAATATTTTTTACATTTATTTTATTTCTTTTTTTTAAAGTCACCATAAAATATACCTTTCTTCCAGTTGCGAGAGAGTATCCCCTCTACCATTTTCTGTGAAATCATCAATTCTGACGACTTATGTTCAATCCAATTGTGCTCACAGAGAAGCATTTGGGAGAGAGGACGCATGAGCAGCAAATGCCTTTCTCGCCAATCCAATTTATCTCACTGAGAATCATTAGCAACATTTAACATGAACCTTTCAATGTAAAACATTGCCATTTTGTAGAAATGTTGAAGGGTTAAAGACGCCTCTAGTGGCCGACTTCCTCACAGACACTAGAGGCAGGTTCATTTCCAGAACAGAGTCAGGCTTTATTTTGCAATCTCTTCGTAGCAGCATTTTATTAGGGCAGCGTGTATTTGGCCACGCATGCGCATCTCATGTCCAATGCTTCTCTATGAGAAGTCTCGGGGCTGGAAACAAGGTAAGTAAAGTATAATAATATCAGCAAAGGGGAGGTCAGAGCAATAGAAGGGAAGAGTCCCGAAAAAAAACCCAAAAAACGATTGCTATTTTTGGTACTCTAGATTCTCTTTAAATATATCACACAAAAACAGATATATACAAGTGAAAATATGCTTATAGACAGAGACAGATAGGGACAGATGGACGTAGACAGATATAGAAAAAACAGGTAATGACAAAGGCATAAGACAGAAAAATAAAGTAATATAATCATATTAAACAAATCAATGTGTGATTAGTTGCAGTAAGTATTCTGTATTTCTACATTAGGAGTAGTTGATTTGTCATATTAGGTGTGACCATATATTTGTTTTTCTATTACGTTCAAATCCTTCTAGTTGTTGGAAAATGCAAATTAAAGGACAATATTCTCAGTTTTCACAAATTGAAAGTCTAATTATTTTCTGTACGTTCGATAAATTCAGCTGTACATATCAATTATTGTACATCCATAAGCACATTCTAAGCAGTTTGAAAGATACCTGTATCTTGTAAATTTTCTCAGGTAACTGATGTTGCCCACATGGGGTGTCCTTCAGGGTTTGAAACCTTGTTTTTATATAATTAAGCCATTCCACAAGATCCTGGACTTCCTCTGGTCTTCGGTCAAAGTCATTGACCAATTGGCTTTGTTGGTCAGACGAAATCTGGGAAAACCAATGTTAACTTTCATAAGCGAACATTTAAATAGTTTTGTGAGGAGAAAGAAGTACAACAACAAATTCAGAACACAAATGACAAAATCCATACACACACTTATACTTGTGTTACAACGCATAGAGTTCACTGCTTTTTGTTGCTTGTCTTTATGTAATAGAGCTTTTCATTTCAATAAATTGATCTATATATTTTTTTCACCTCACCCGTTCACAAAGGCATTATTATTTTCTACAATAGCCTATCCCTCACCTAAACCTGAATAATTCTCTCAACTTAAGGGTCGTGTTTGTCAAACAGAGAGCATCCTGGGCACAAAAGACATTATTAGTAAATTTTCTTGTGCAAATGTCAAATTTCTGTTTTCGAGACACACAATGGTCCCTAAATTGCCACAACCTTCAGGAGCAGACAACCTTCAAACCTGTACCAAATAGGTGGCATTACTCTAATTTTCGTACCAAGCACCTCCTCTACAAACAGAGACCCTCGCAGTTATTATTCTTTATAAACTTTCTTCCTGAAATCCCTCGATGTTCTCTCCATCCATGACATCCATTAGTGTAATCCTTCCTTATCTATGGATCGATGTAATAATTTCTATGAAGACACAACCAATGACTGCCAAAGGTGACATCATTTTTGTTCCAGTAGATCAATATAAAACACAATACCTGTTCTTTATGATCCATTGCAATAGTCTGTGTTACCAGTGTCACCGTTTCTTTCCTGGATCGATTTTCCATATTTATGTTTTCTTTGGTGTTGGGTTCTGTCACAACCTAATTATCAATAAAGTTAAAGTGCAAAGAAAAGTGGATTTACTTCATGTTCACAGTGTTTCTGATATTGTCCCATTTGGGAACACAATGAAAAGTATTTTGTGTGTTTTCTTTGACAAACAGAGTCCTTTGTATTAAAAGCTCCATAATGCTCAAACTCAACTAATTTGCAGACATCTCACTTTTTTGGGCAACTTTCACATCACATCTTGGGCCACTTCTGTTTTTTTTTTTTCCAGAGAATAGTTTTCACTTTTACACTTCTCTATTCTGCAATTTCCCCCCCAGAGTTTTGTAAGGGGACCCCCCCATCTCTCACCCTCAATCAGTGCTATAACCTCACTCACCCCACAGTCCATTATAGGTCTAAAACTCAGATATTGCAACTTTAGAATGTTCTTTTACCACTTACTGCCCATAGCTGTATAGTAATACATTATATTTTGAATTCAGCTCAAATTCCATTTCTGGTCTCTTAACATTTTCATAGGGCGCAAGTTAATTGATTATAAAGAAACTGAAAACCCCATTTAATTCACCATAAGGTAAGTATATAGACGCAGGAATAGAGTGTTTCCTTGGTGACAGCAGAACACTGCGCAATATCTTCACTTCCTTATCGTATTGATTTAATATTAAACTCTATCTAGTTACCTATTCTCCCAAAGGATCTGCAATACATCCCCGGCCTGTCTGTTTAACTCCCCTCCCTATCAATAAGTCATAGCCATACGCATCTTATAATAGGAATGACTGGTAACCATACAGAACAGGAAGTTAATAGTAGCTAACCTTTTTATTTTACATATACGTTTCTTGAGAATGTTTTTCTTTTTCATACCTCCACTTTATGGTCCATTATCTCCTCCTGATTTTCTGTTGTAATGATTTCTTTCAATAACTGATCTTCCGGTTTTAGTTTCTCCCCAGCAATTGTTTCAGACACCACCTGCTTATTAAAAATAATTATATAAATAAAGAAAAATTTTAGCTAGTTACAGTACCCATTGTACAGAAGGCTCATCGTGTCCCCAGGTATGTAGGTATGAAGCATTATGTAATGCAGATATGGATTCTTCCTTATTGGCTCATTAAAAACACAAGCAGTAAGCAATAGCATCACGTTCAGAAATTAAAATAACAATCTAGCCATAGGTAGAAACATAAAATGTGTTTGTTTGTTTGTTGTTTGTTTTTTTCTGAATTAATGTCTGCAGCCGCTAAAGAACTAAACTCCAGTGAAATCATTCAAACAACAAACAGCTCCTAGTATAAGGTGAAACAATAAAACGCAATGCGCTTATTAAACTGCAATGAGACTGAGAGGTCAATGCCACAAGACAAACCTCCTAAACCCCCAATAGAGAAACGGGGAATTCGGATAGAAGCAGAGTCAAAAATTACTTCTGCAACCGGACTACACGCCAAACTTCACCAACGTGACTGTTAGACAATTAATTCATTGTTTTTCTTGTTTATGTTTCAACAACAAATTGTAGGACACAAAAGAACACAAGAAACAGGTTAATTTCACATAGGATGTATGTTTTTTTCACAAATATGGAGTAAACAATTGTAATGTTATTAACTTTAGTAGTAGTTATTCACACAATAAAAATATCTTAAAATGAATGAATGGAATGGAAGCCTGTTAATTGAAAACTGGATGAGAGAGTTATAGCTTAAATTATATCTAGAAATGTTTAGCAGAGAGTTGTATTAAGGTTCTGGGCATTGAAGAATATATCTGTTCATAAAACATAAAAACAAAAAAAATATTTCAAGTTTATGAGAGCAATGACTCACCTTTTTCTTTTTCTGACCTTTGGACCCTTTCTTGCCTTTGACACTCTCCTCTTGAAGAGCAGGAACCAGAGGCTCAGATGTTGAAGGAACTGAAGGCTCTGATGATATCGGTTTGACTTTTTTTGTTTTCTTAATTTTCCGTTTCTCAGAAGCTTGTGGAAGGTCCTGTTCCAGAGGTTCCAGTTGTGCATTAAAATCTCCTATCTTGCCACAATAGGTTTCTAGTGTTTCCTCATTAGTGGAGATTCCTGGCAGGGAGGTTTCCTGTTCCACGCTTTCCGCAATCGCCAGTAACTCATTTGCATTGTTATCAATTTCTTCAAATTGTGCGTGAAGCTCCTGTACATGGAACACCAATCAAAACAATCTATTGGTAAAGAATTACCTAAAATGTTTGGAACCATCTACAATTAAGTACACATCTTCTCAATAAAGTATCCATAACATCTACCATCTTTTTAAGATGGACCCATAACAGAATGTATGTATATTGGTCGGTTTTGAGCAGCGATTCAGACAATTTACTTCCAAAAACAAACATAACTAAAAAAAGGTTTAATAACTGTGGCTATGAAATGGTTATTGGTAATGGATTACATCAGACGTTAACATTGTGCAGACATAGGATTTTTTTTCTAACCATTCCACAAATCTCCCTATAACTCCTTTACGAAGCTGTGAGAGTATATCACACAGAACAGAGAGCAATTGGGGGGTACATCCGGAACATGCATTTCTCAGCCATTTTTTAAATTTGATTTTTCAGAGCATAGTGTCCACTTTTATACTTCTCTATTCTAAATTTCCGCCCAGAGTTTTGTAAGGGACCCCCCATCTCTCATCCCCAACCAGTGCTATAAGCTCACTCACCCCACAGTCCATTATAGGTCTAGAACTCACACATTGCAACTTTGGAACATTCTTTTACCACTTACTGCCCATAGCTGTATAGTTATACATTATATTATGATTTCAGCTCAAATTCCATTTCTGATTTCTTAACATTTTCATAGGGCAGGAGTTAATTATTAATTTATTTATTTATTTTTTAAAACCTGGAAACCCCATTAAATTCACCATAAGGTAAGTATATTAACACAGTAATAGAGTGTTTCCTTGGTGACAGCAGAACACTGCGCAATATCTTCACTTCCTTATCGTATTGATTTGATATTAAACTCTATCTAGTTATCTATTCTCCCAAAGTAACTGCAATACATCCCCGGTCTGTCTGTTTAACACACTCCCTATCATTATATTAAAATGTTGCTTTTTACATCGTTTATTTATTTTTAATACCTCCACTTTATGGCCCATTGTCTCCTCCCGATATTCTGGTGTGATGATTTCTTTCAATAACTGATCTTCTGACTCCACAGCAATGGGTTCAGATACCACCTGCTTATTAAAAACAATTAAATAAAAAATAATTAAAAATGTATTGAAACAAAATGTTACTGCATCCATTGTACAGAAAGATCAATTTCACTTTGTAGAGGGTTTGTAACATGGTGATTTATTCTTCCTTATTGGCTTGTGAGAAACACAAGCACCATGTTCAGAAGTTAAAATATCAATCCAGCCAAAAAGCGGAGACATAAACAATTTTCTTCTGGAATTCTGAATTAATGCCTTGAGCTTGTAATGAACTAAACTCCAGTGAAATCACGCAAACAACAAACAAAAACAAAAAAATTGTACTCTTACTAAAAAAACGCATCACAGTACAAAATACCAACAAAATATATCACTATTTAGTATAAATACCCCAGGGAATTCATGCATTTATTTTATTTTTTTTACAAGTAGCAATTGGTGGTATTAGAAACAAAACAAAAAAAAATGTTCTCACTCTTTTTTCAGTCTGTGCCAGGAAAGTGACAAATCAGAGGCTTTTCACTGCGAAGCCCCTGATTCTGAGCTATCTATGTGTGCGTGGAGGGAGAGGGCACCACGGTGGACACTGGGGCCAGGCAGCAAGAAGGGGAGCAGAGAGGCCCAGGTACCATGGAGCTCAAGTGGCCGTGCATACTCGCAGATTCACTGGAAAGTGTGAGAGAAGGCAGGTGCGCTCTTGCCGAGCATGTCTGTTACCTCGGTTAGCTCAGTGGAGAAAGAAAGAACTTCTGTGGCAGTCTTATTGACAACCAGCGAGGTGTTTCTTCATTGATTACGAAAAGTTCAGATTTGTCATTGAAATCGTCACTTTCATAAACTGAAATTTAAATGGGAAACTCCATAAACATAAAGCACTTAAGCCAGGTCCATTAAACTGCAATAAAAGCCAAGAAGGACCGGAAGTGGAAGAGAGATCGGTGCCATTAGATGCACAAACCTCATTGCTTTCTCTCACATGTCAAATTCCTGTTTTCCAGACACACAAAAGCTCCATAAATGGATTCTCTTCTACAAACAGGGACCCTCACAGATTATTCTTTGGAATCCTCTCTGATCTATAGCTAGATTAAAAATGTTCTAAATTTCTATGAAGACACAATCAATGCTTGCCAAAGGTGCATCACTTATCTTCTAGCAGACCTATATAAAACACGATACCTGTTCTTTATGATCCATTTTAATTGTCTGCGTTACTAGTGTCACCGTTTCTTTCCTGGATCGATTTTCCATATTTTTGTTCTCTTCGGTGTTGGGTTCAGTCACAAGCTATTTATAAATAAAGTCACAGTTACCTTTAGTCTTCTGCAAAGAAAAAGTGTCTTTACTTCATGTACACAGTGTTTCTGATACTGTCCCATTAAAATGTATTTTGTGTGTTTTCTTTGATCAACAGGGTTCTTCGTATGAAAAGCTCCATTATGATCAAACTCACCTAGTTTGGAGACATCTCACTTTTTTGGCAACTTTCACATCACATCTTGGGCCACTTTTTTTTTTGTTTGTTTTTTGTTTTTTTAGAGAATAGTGTCCACTTTTATACTTCTCTATTCTGCAATTTCCCCCCCAGAGTTTTGTAAGGGACCCCCACATCTCTCTCCCCCAACCAGTGCTATAACCTCACTCACCCCACAGTCCATTATAGGTCTAAAACTCACACATTGCAACTTTGGAACATTCTTTTACCACTTACTGCCCATAGCTGTATAGTAATACATTATATAATTAATTCAGCTCCAATTCCATTTCTGGTCTCTTAACATTTTCATAGGACGGGAGTTAATTATTAATAAAATAAAAACTGAAAACCCCATTTAATTCACCATAAGGTGAATAGATAGACGCAGGAATAGAGTGTTTCCTTGGTGACAGCAGAACACTGCGCAATATCTTCATTTCCTTATCGTATTGATTTAATATTAAACTCTATCTAGTTACCTATACTCCCAAAGGATCTGCAATACGTCCCCGGCCTGTCTGTTTAACTCCCCTCCCTATCAATAAGTCATAGCCATACGCATCTTATAATAGGAATGACTGGTAACCATACAGAACAGGAAGCCAATAGTAGCTAACCTTTTTATTTTACATATACGTTTCTTGAGAATGTTTTTCTTTTTCATACCTCCACTTTATGGTCCATTATCTCCTCCTGATTTTCTGTTGTAATGATTTCTTTCAATAACTGAACTTCCGGTTTTAGTTTCTCCCCAGCAATTGTTTCAGACACCACCTGCTTATTAAAAATAATTATATAAATAAAGAAAATTTTAGCTAGTTACAGTACCCATTGTACAGAAGGCTCATCGTGTCCTCAGGTATGTAGGTATGAAGCATTATGTAATGCAGATATGGATTCTTCCTTATTGGCTCATTAAAAACACAAGCAGTAAGCAATAGCATCACGTTCAGAAATTAAAATAACAATCTAGCCATAGGTAGAAACATAAAATGTGTTTGTTTGTTTGTTGTTTGTTTTTTTCTGAATTAATGTCTGCAGCCGCTAAAGAACTAAACTCCAGTGAAATCATTCAAACAACAAACAGCTCCTAGTATAAGGTGAAACAATAAAACGCAATGCGCTTATTAAACTGCAATGAGACTGAGAGGTCAATGCCACAAGACAAACCTCCTAAACCCCCAATAGAGAAACGGGGAATTCGGATAGAAGCAGAGTCAAAAATTACTTCTGCAACCGGACTACACGCCAAACTTCACCAACGTGACTGTTAGACAATTCATTCATTGTTTTTCTTGTTTATGTTTCAACAACAAATTGTAGGACACGGGAGTTACAAAAAAACCACAAGAAACAGGTTAATATCACATAGGATGTATGTTTTTTTCACAAATATGGAGTAAACAATTGTAATGTTATTAAATTTAGTAGTAGTTATTCAAACAAAAATATCTTAAAATGAATGAATGGAATTGAAGCCTGTTAGTTGAAAACTGGATGAGAGAGTAATAGCTTAAATTATATCTAGAAATGTTTAGCAGAGAGTTGTATCAAGGTTGAAGAATATCTGTTCATAAAACATAAAAACAAAAAAAATATTTAAAGTTTACGAGAGCAATGACTCACCCTTTTCTTTTTCTGACCTTTGGACCCTTTCTTGCCTTTGACACTCTCCTCTTGAAGAGCAGGAACCAGAGGCTCAGATGTTGAAGGCTCTGATGGTATCGGTTTGACTTTTTTTGTTTTCTTAATTTTCCGTTTCTCAGAAGCTTGTGGAAGGTCCTGTTCCAGAGGTTCCAGTTGTGCATTAAAATCTCCTATCTTGCCACAATAGGTTTCTAGTGTTTCCTCAATAGTGGAGATTCCTGGCAGGGAGGTTTCCTGTTTCACGCTTTCCGCAATCGCCAGTAACTCCTTTACATTGTTATCAATTCCTTCAAATTGTGCGTGTAGCTCCTGTACAGGGAACACCAATCAATACAATCTATTGGTAAAGAATTACCTAAAATGTTTGGAACCATCTACAATTAAGAACACATCTTCTCAATACAGTAGCCATAACATCTACCATCCTTTTAAGATAGACCTATTATAAAATATATGTATATTGGTTGGTTTTGAGCAGCGATAAGGTAAATTTACTTCAAAAAAAAAAAAAGTTTAATAACTGTGGCTATAAAATGGATATAGGTAATGGATTACATCAGCTCTACAGAAGTTAACCTTGTGCACACATAGGATTTCTTTTTCTAACCATTCCACAATCTCCCTTTAACTCCTTTACAAAGTTGAGAGAATATCACTTGGAACAGAGAGAAAGTGGGGGTACACCCGGAACATGCTTTGCTCAGCCATGGTGCTGCCGTAAAGACCAAAATAAGCAACATACAGATTGAGGAACAGCACACACACAAATAGTTTTACATTTTACGTGGCCTTTAGAGGAGAGCAGGGGAAAGTATCAATTTGAGGGGGGTTTGGATAGCAATATCACTTTAACAATATTTTTTTGATACAGGGCAGATTTGTTTTTTGCATTGTTAATGTATACATGAAAGCAATGTCACTTTAATTATTCAGGTTATAGCACTTTATTTGTTTAATTTTTTTTATTCACATTGTAACAATGCACCTACAATTGGTTAAATAAATGCATTTTAGTTTATGTTAGCACTATTTAAGTAGTTGTTTGTCCCCCAAGATAAAAATAATGTAGGACCCACCGATATTGGGGTACTGTGACGTAGTGGTGGGCTTAACGCGATATGGCCATGTGGTGGAACTGAATCCCTACATTTGTTTGCTGAGATAGCAGATTTTCAGTAGCTTTGCAAAATTTAAAACTGTATTGTGTGTATGCTGTTCCTTAATCTGTATTTAGAATATATCACCTGACATTTCAAAAAAAGTATCAGGGTATAATACACTCATGCAAATCAGGCAAATTGATAGGTCTAGTAAGGTTATGGGTTCTCTTTAAGGACGGTCATTAAATACAGATTGAAATATGCCACCTTCCCTGACTGATTACATATACTGTAGATAAACAACACTCTAGAGAACATGTACAATTACAAAAAATATCTAGAAATATCCCATTTCGAAGTGTTTACAAGAAAAACTTGTTCCTGTATATCTTAGCAAACATGTATTCCTGACTCCATAGTACTAAACCCACCATTTAGGTGGCCTGCCCACCTTTATCCCCCCTATAAAAGTTTAAAACTCCCCTTATTTCCAGCCCCACGCAGGTCCGCCGGCGCTGGTTCCGCCCCCTTTGTGACCATGAAAATTGCCTATTTTTAGTCAATCCTATGCTTTCCCATAGGTAAAGCATTGGATTGGTTAAAATCGGCACGGGGGCAGGGCCAATTGCAGTTTTGGCCAATCAGTACCTCCTCATAGAGATGCATTGAATCAAGGCATCTCTATGAGGAAAATTCAGCGTCCCCATGCAGAGCACTGCTGCCTACTGTGCAGCCCTAAGACAGGAAGCCCCTCCAGTGGCCATCTAATGAGTGGCCACTTGGAGGTTTCCCTGGGGGCAATGTAAACATTGCACTTTCTCTGAAAAGGCAGTGTTTACGTGAAAATGCCTGAAGGGAGCCCTTATACTCACCGGAACAACTACATTGTTTTGGTGACTATAGCGTCCCTTTAACAACACATCATGGTTATAATACAGATAAGGAGAGTGCAATCCTGGACTATAATATTCATCACTAACTTCATGCCAGCAATTAGCAACTGGATTTCACAAATCACTGGAGAGATGATGGATACAGACAGTCAAACAGACCAACAGACAGAAAGAAACAGGAAGACAGATACAGAAAAGTAGATAAAACTTCAAGCAGAAAAATAAGGCAGACAACGAATTTGTATCTTTGTGCCAAATTGCATCTTTCACCTAGCAAAACCGTAATGAAAGTGTTAGGGTCTAATCTTCAGCAAAGAGGATAACAATGTGAGGTGGGAGTCTTTAACATATTTCACAAGGCTCCTTTTCTAGCAGTTTCAATCACAAGTGTCTGCTTTTGTGACTATTTGAGCCTTTTCTTCCTTTGCTGGTCTGAGTGGCTATGCAAAGGCCTGGACTGGCACAAAAAAAAAAAAGTAAAAAAATAAATAAATTTGAAAAACAAGTTAAACTACCCCTGTTACAAGACAATTTTCTTCCTGAATAAAGTGTATTTTAAAGGTTATATTCCTAATTGAGCAATGTTCTATAGAGAAATGTATTATCCCAGACAATTGCACCTGTAATTTATGCCTCTTTTTCTCGCACGCTGTGGTTCCCCAAGATGAGCCCGTAAAATTAAGAAGCTCTTCAGAAAAACTTGTCATTTTGCTATTCAGGGCAGCCGAGAGACTTTCATAGTGCTGGTGTCTTTGAACGCGGCTTACTAGTATCTGCATTGTATCCTAGGAAATAAGAGAGAAATGATTTAGCACCCAAATAAAATGAGGTGAAGAAAGAAGCAGACTAATGAGAATAGAGCAGAGATGCGGGACTTTTTTTAAATCTCTGAAGAATTGTTGAATTATTATAGATGAGAGGTATCTGATAGACAAGGCATCAGCTAACAAGTAACCTGTAAGGGTTTTTGTCCAGATGGTAACCTCAGTGAGAACTCTATCAATCTTGTATATGAAGTGCTTAAAGGACTTTTTTTTTTTTTTTTTTTAAAGTACATGTAGTTACAGTCTGAAACAATCATAGACATGTAAGTAAAAAAAAAAAAAAATCTCTTCGCTCTGAAGGCACTTAAGATACTTAGAACTCCGGGGATTCAAAGTTCCTTTGAGAAATTCTTAAGAACCTCCACTTAGCAGGAACTTTGAGAACAGGAAGTGGATGTACCAAGAGTGAGGAAGTGTACATTACTTTTAAATAGTAATATGCCATTGAGGGATAGCATTTCAGATATTCAAAAACGTGCTGAGGTTGAACAATGGTCCTTCACAAAGGTAAATGTCCATATTAAAATTTTCAGGTGGTTCTATTTAACAATTTTTGTGTTTACGCCCCTACACACCATCAAAGGAACAATCCAAAAACACAAAGCACTTCTTCCACAACCAGGGCATTATATGCAATATCCTATGCTGTGTGTCGCTTTAGAGCTTACTGCTTGTTAATGGACAACAAACCTGCACAGGTTAAATGTGTAGTCTTCAATGACCTAAACTGGATATGTAGGGTCCAGACCATCATGGGGTTTACCAATTATAGATAATCTATTTTGTATGCCTTACACACTGTTTGCACAGCTCTAAATGATATACTGGTGCTTTATCAAGTGTAAGATTAATAGGATCTAATTACATTGAATACATTGTGTCCACTATTGCTTGTGAATAAGAGTCTTGCTATCTTGTCCTATGTTAACCAGTGGTAAGCAAAGTATTTCCCTTCAAATGGATAATATCTTGTAACTCGGTTTGTATACCGATAGTTCGAGAGGCTGTGGTCAGTCTTCTCATGGTGGTCATTCATCTGAAGACCACCAGCTTTTTAATAAACTACTATTACCATCATCTGACAAAAACTCGCTATTACACAGCTGTAGATGGACCAGTGAGATATAAAAAAACCCAGAAATAAATAACACAATATATCTCACCTGCAGCTGACCAAGGAAGCATTTGTATGCATTCTGGACTTCGAACCACTGATCACCGTCAACACCAGAACTTGAGAGAGAAACCTCTGGATGGGTTGATTTCATGCGATCTGCATGATCTTGGGATTCCTCGAGTAATTGTTTGGCGTTTGATAGCTGGGCTAGTTTTTCTTGCAAACCAGGCTGGAGATCAGAGTTGAAAGATTCCTGTATCTTTTTTAATTCTGTCAGCTTTAACCAGTGGACGTCTAAAGGACTAGTCAACTTGTCATCTAGATTCTTGCTTTCTTCTGAAGGCCTGTAACACAAACAGAGTTGTAGGTCTAATGTGCAAATGTTCAAGAAATATTTTAAAGTTTTAAACTGGCCAATAAGTAGCTGTTCAAAGAGCATCTTACCTCTGGACTTCATTGGTCGAGACTGTGCATTCCAATAGGTTATTTTGTACCAGGCCAGATTCTGCCTCCATAGAAATCGTCTTATCATCTAAGTGAGGACTAACATTTCGAGCATCTTCGCCACTTCCTGACACCTCTGTTTTGATGACCTGAAATTCATGGATAATTGTTTTAAGCAGAGATATCGGTGTTTAGAATTCTTGTAACGAAGGTAAAACAAAAGGACTGCACAAATAATAAAACAAGAATCACAGCGACTACGGTCTGTCATTACTTCAGCGGCTCATAAAAACAGTGGTTTCCTGTTAATACTGCAGAACAGGTCAGACGTATTTAGTAAGTAACATACAGAAGGTAAAAATGGCAGAATTTGATTCAGGAGTGCAGATGGGTCCGAGTGAATCAGATACAAGGAAAGAAGATACAGCAAACAGGGAGAGAAAATGTAAAAAATAAAAAAATAAAAACGAGATAAAGTAATGAATTAAGAAGCATGGAAGTTAAATGGTAGTGTTTTCGGGCAGCACAGTATAAAACAGCACCGCACTATAGGCTGCATAGTATGAATGTCAAGAGTCCAATAGGGCTCTTTTTGCACTTCTATTAAAATGTAAAAATGTATCAAGCTATTGCCAGATACACAATTCTAGTTCTTAGTATATAAACGGTAGGAGACATTGTCCCGAGAGAGGTGGTAGGAGAGGGAGGGAAGGCAGCAAGAAGGACAATATGTAGGAGAATGCAGACACAGCCTTAGTAGTATTCTATTTAGTAAATACATATGTTTAATAAAGTATATATTATAGGATCTAAAGGGCTTTTCTAATTCTTACTAAAATGGCTTCAGGCAAGCAAAATGATTTATTGTTTTACTAAAAGCTATATTCTCATCATGTTGAATGGTATATCTTACATTTACCGTCGGGGTCTCATTTGTAAGAAACGAGGATTTGGGAGTTAAATCCTCTCCGGCACTAGATGTCTCTGGCGCATCAACGACTGCACTTAATTGTGATGCAGAATTCATATTTTCAGGAATTCTTGCTGCAAGCAATCGGATCAGTTCAATTTTGTTCAGAAGAGACGTGTTGATCACCTGAAACACAAATCACACATTTGGTCCTTCTCCGCCATTTTCCCAAAAGCCATACTCCTACACACGCCATATCTACTACAAACCTTCAACCCTTCGCAGGAAGGATTTCAAATGACACCCACATTTATTTTTCACATTAAATGGAAAAATGTAAATAAATAAATAAATCAATCACCGAAACTCCTTCCAGACAAAAATTAATACGACATTAGAATTCACTCACTGGTGTGTAACAACTCTCCCCACACACAATCAGAATAACAAATTATACACACATGAACCTGGAGCCACTTTAACATATGACCATTATGTGTCAATATTCTTATATGAGGGACATGAATATTCATAATTTTCGGTTGCTTTGTGTGCATACATTGTTTCTTTGTTTTACTTAATTTTGCAGATTATACAAAGTGTTTAAATCTTTAAAGCATGCGCTCAACAAAAGAGCAGAATTATCTTTTATAACCATTTGAACTTTACAAACAGTGAAATGTACGGGTTATTTCAGGTGAAACCGTTACTTTTTCTATAAATCCCAATAAAAAAAAATAAAACTTTTTTTAAAAAAACACGGAAAATATACTTAACTTTCTTTCCACGAGACGCTCCACTTTCCTCAAAGGACACTATAGGTACCAAACCCACTTCAGCTCATTGAAGTGGTCTGGGTGCAGTGTACCAATCCCACTTAATCCTGCAATGTAAATCACTCTTCTTTTAAAGAAACTGCAATGTTTACATTACAGCATTAAGACAGTTTCTAGCGGCTGTCTACAGCCACTAGAGACGCTTCCGGGAATTTACCGAACTGTAAGTTCCCTAACGTCGAGCATTCCCACACTCGGCATTAGGACATCCAGTGTCCTTAAAATCCCCATATGAAAGCATTGATTTAATGCCTTCCTATGTGAAGGGCTTATTGCTCTCGCTGTGCAAAATTATTACTAAATAAATTATTTAAATTTTTTGCTAACACTGCTCTGCGCACTGTGAATAGACATTTCGTAAAAATCTTTGAAATCTTTAAGAAGCCATTTCCACCCATCTCTGCATGCAACATCTCTGCCCCCCAGTGGCCAAAAACACATACCTACCAGATACACAAAGGTAGCCAAACTGTACAGAGATCCGTGCGTCTTTTTGGGTGACTGCGCACAGTAATCTCATCAATTTGTCATGTTAGCGAAAACCAACTTTCGGCAAAGTATAACTGGCAAAACGTATATATTAATGTATGCCAACATGAAATGAACGTACACTTGCCATCTGCAAACAGCGCAGATTTATTTTCTTAGATCACCGTGTGTCATTTATCTTATAGAGTCAATTTAATTAAATGTCAAAGTTCACATGTACTATTTATTTCTGCTAGAACGTTCCTTTACCAGGTGAGGTGCCAAAATTGCACCCATCCTCCTCCCCTACATTTTTATTTACTACACAAATTAATTTTGAACAAATGTTCTGTTCACCTGCAATTCCAAAGGAAGTTCAGAATTTTGCAAAATATTTTGGATGTCGTTGGTCTTTTTGTTTATTTCTTCCAGATTTCTTTCTTGATTTTGAAGCTCAATCTAACCAGGAAACAAAGCAAAATAATACTCAGTTTGTCCAAGTTATTGAGAGAATTGCATTTTTAGACAATCTGTGCTTTATAGTTCATGTTTTTATCAAAATACATTTGATTCAAATGTTTACATATGGAAGAACGGCATGAGATCCAGGAGTGAGGGGAAGGTCGCGGGTGACCCAGAAGTGGAGGGGAAGGTGGCGAGAGACCTAGGACGGGGGGTGAGAGACCTAGGATGACGGGGGCAGTAGCAAGAGACCTAGGATGGGGGGGGAGGTGGCAAGAGATCCAGGAGTGGGGGGGTGGAAGAGATGGCGAGAGACCCAAGAGTGGGAGGGGAGGGTGGCGAGAGACCTGGGAAGGGGGAGGTAGCGAGAGACCTAGGATGTTTGTTTATAACTGAAATTTTTCTTGCCACATCCAACATGGCCGCCGCTATGCTTTTACATAGCTTTCTGCAGGCCATTCCCCTACAAAGATGGCCGCCGCGCCCATTCCCCTCTACCCACACCTAGCCGTTTTTCAGCCACTCCCCCCTCCTCTCCGGTCACTCCCTTCTTTGAGCCTACCACATGGCTCTCCAATCTTGCTGGATGTAAGCTTGGGCATGTAGTTCATGATACAACTACATGCCCCAGAATACCGAGCGACCGGAAGTGACGTCGCGCTTATGACGCGCGTCAAGTGTTTCATAGAATATGCTGAAAATTCGCTTTATTATATCCTTGTTTTTATAATACAATTATATATTCCACATCCCATAAGTTATATATATATATATATATATATATATATATATATATATATATATATATATATACTCTTAAAGGTTCAGAGCTGTTATTTGTGTACAATCACAATCTGCTCTGTAATTGGTCAGAGCAGTTTTGGCGCAATTTTCAAGTTGTCCCAAGCCTATATGTACCCCAACTAGCCAGGTTGAAATGTTTTTTAATCCATTGATAAAGCCTATATTGGTGAAACGCGTTTGGATATTGTACTGCTTTTTAATTATTGTTAATAAATAGATTTTGGTCATTTTACTCTTTTGCACCATTATCTTTGATTTACTTTTTTATTTTTATTTTTTATTATAACTACCTGGCTTTTTACCCAATTATCTCCTGTACTCTAAAGAATCCTTAGGTGGGGATTATACCACCCGTGCCTGTATCATAGAGCAGTTAGCCTGCCCTAGACATTGTGAGTATATTTTATTATATTTTATATACCAGCATCATTTTACTGAGAGCACTATTGCTGTTTTATTATCTTCTCCCTGAGCTCCTGTTACCATCTTAAAGAACTATTTCAAAGAACGCTCACCACATATCCCAGAGGCGGGGATCATACCGCTGTATGCCTACTACACTAGAGCTAGTATAAGCTCTATCAAATGTGAGTGTATCTACTATATTTAAATACTTTTTATCCACTTTTGGAACATACTGCACCATCACTGTTTTTTGTTTTATCTCCCCCTCTGGCTGTCTGTCACTACACCGAAGAGGATACTCACCGCATATCCCATAAGCGGGGATCATACCGCTGCAAGCTGTTCATACCAGAGCTGGATTAAGCTCTACAAAAAGTGAGTATTATCTCTTCTATTTTATTTGGATACCTTTTGGATCACCCTTTACCATTATTATTTTCATCGCTCATCGCCCTCCTCCATATACCTGCAAGGAGCGAAACTCTACAACTTCAGAGACCAACATTGGACCAAAGTTCCATTATACTGGACTCTATTTCAAAATTACTACCTCAACCAGGACTTTTAATTTAATCTACTTTGCTCACTGGCGCAATCGCATCCCTTTGTTTGTTTGCCTTCCTTATTTATTTCAAGGACATGTGAGGGAGTCCTTGTTTGGGATTGCTGCCTTTTGTACCTCTTTCTGATATATTAGAGCTGACTCTATTCTCTGTTTTTTGGAGGTAGCGAGAGACCTAGGATGGGGGGAGGTGGCGAGAGACCTAAGATGGGGGGTGGCGAGAGACCTAGGATGAGGAGGGAGGTGGAGAGAGACCTAGGATGGCGGGGGAGGTGGCGAGAGACCTAGGATTGGGGGTGGCGAGGCCTAGGATGGGGGAGGTGGTGAGACCTAGGATGGGGGGTGGCGAGACCTAGGATGGGGGTGGCGAGAGACCTAGGATGGGGGTGGCGAGAGACCTAGGATGATGGGGGTGGCGAGAAAAACCTAGGATGGGGGGAGGTGGCGAGACCTAGGATGGGGAGGTGGCGAGAGACCTAGGATGGGGAGGGGGTGGTAGAGAGACTAAGATGGGGGGTAGGTGGCGAGAGAACTAAGATGGGGGTAGGTGGCGAGACCTAGGATGGGGGGTAGGTGGCGAGACCTAGGATGGGGGGTGGAGAGACCTAGGATGGGGAGAGGTGGCGAGAGACCTAGGATGGGGGTGGCGAGACCTAGGATGATGGGGGAGAGGATGGGGGAGGTGGCGAGACCTAGGATGGGGAGGTGGAGACCTAGGATGGGGAGGGTGGTGAGAAAACTAAGATGGGGGGTAGGTATAGAGAACTAAGATGGGGGGTAGGTGGCTTAGGAGACCTAGGATGGGGGCAGGTGGCGAGACCTAGGATGGGGAAGGTGGCTAGAGACCTAGGATGGGGAGAGGTGAGACCTAGGATGGGGAGAGGTGGCGAGAGACAGGATGGGGGAGGGTGGCGAGAGACCTAGGATGGGGGGGAGAGGTGGCGAGAGACCCACCTCCCTCCTCCCCTGTTTTTTTTTTTTTATTGGTCTTTATTTTGTTTAAGCAACAACTTTTCAATTTGTTTACACATGTTATAAATAAGTATAGATGGTTCTGTAATTGATTGTTAAGGTATTTTTGTAATTTATTTTCCCTTCACAAGCTGATGGCATCAAATGGCCATTCTAAGGACCATAATCACTATAGGTAATTGTAGTGTCAATGATGGTAGAAAGTTTTAGGTGACATATGTATTTTTAAAAGGAATTTGACACAAACTAGAGGTCCACCAGACATTGGATTGATTACACATTATCAATGTTAATCTCATCAAACTGTGATAGCATTGACTAGCTGAGAGTGTTAGTAAACATGCTTAACCAATCAATGCTGTCCAAATTTGCAACCTGCTAGCACCATTACCCCTACAATGGGCTGTAGTTGTTATAGTGGTTAGAACACCACTTTAAATCAAAACAGATATATTATGGCAGGTCATGTGTACAAAATTATATCAACAAATGGGAAATCCTGATTTTAAAATCAGAATCGTAAAGCCTACCAGTTTTACAGTTTATTTGTGTTTTATCTCACACACAAACACACAAAACTACTTACATTTAAGGACGGCACATCATTTTTTGTTAGGGAAACATCTTCAAACATTCTTATCTTTGAGTCAGACCACTGCTCGATGTCCTTCGACAGGCAAATAATTTTATTCCACAAGTTAGATGCAGTTTTCAAATTTTCCTCATAGTTGACGATTTTTTCAAACATCTATTTGAAAAGACAATGAACAAAAACAGAAAGAAAATAAATGATAATAGTGGCTTTGTTGCTCAGTTTTGGCTACTTTTGGGTAAATGTGTCCTTCAGATGTATTTGTAGAACTCTGTCCTGCTAAACAAGCCGCAGATTGGAGGACATCATCCATCTCAGAGTATCTGGTCTAGGATTTAGAATAATCTACTGCTCTCTACATGGACCAGCGTGATCACGGGGACAAAAGATCAGTTTAAGTGATACAAAATCTGGGCTTTCATTTTTTGGAATTTGACAATTATGAATTCCAGTAAAATTAATCATTATTATATACTACTTACATTTCAAAGAACTTCTAGACCTACTTTATAGCCAATGACAAGGTATTGGGATCCACCAAAATGGCAAAAATATATTTAAGGTTAAACTAGTCATGAAGTAAATCGAGAGGATTTAAAGGCTTTTTTTGCAATTTGTCATAAAAATAATAATTACCTTGTTAGTTCTCTACAGTTCCTGGTTTAACAAATAACTCTATATGTTTATACTTAAAATTGCTGATGAATCATAGCCAACATTGGCAGGGATGTGATTAGATTATTTTTAAGATACAACTCATCACCAATGTTCGATATTGTGGACTGACACCCCCCCAGTCTGTTGCATGCCTATACATCACGATTGCATGACAAAAGGTAGGGATCTCCCAACGTACAAACCAAACAACTGTGTCTGCCACTCGGCTGTCCCCGGGGACCACTTTTCCATTACCCAACCAACGTCCAAAGTTAGATTGCTTTGGACAAGAAATGCCGAGGTGAATCTTACAAACTATCTGACCAGCCACTATCTTATAGCCTGTTTGGTACAAGAGTAAAAAACGATGAAAACAATGTTACATACATCCAACCATTTATCAGTCATCAGGTTAGCTTCGCTTTGAAAAGGTGGACTTCCAAAACTCTTCATCTTGCTCAGGTGGAACTGCAGGTTCTTACAGATACTGTTTATCTCCTCAACGTTTTCGGAATTCTCATTGAGCTCCTGTTTTACTGCGTCGACCTGAAAAAGCAAAACAATTAAATATACACATACTTATTCCAGAGGTTTCAAGTATGAGGTCAGTTCATTATGGAGAAAACATATGGAAAATCCAGGAATAAATGCAAAAGTCACGGATCGGGACAATTTATACTTTCACTGTCCCAGTATGTCAGCATTTTAGAACTGGGAATTTTATTTAAATCCATCAAAACCTGTAGGTTTTTTTTGTCTACTGAACATGATATTAAAGCGAAACAAACTGGTTTTCCTGGCATTATAGCTTCCCCCTTTGTCAAGTTAATAGCCTCTTCTGTCACTTACCTGGGTCCAGCACCGAGGAACATGGCTCAGCTTCGCCCATGCTCCTTCCCTGCTGACATCCACCAGCGGGGGAGACCTAATACGCATGTGCAGCAATGGCCTTGCTCGCATTAGGATTTCCCCATTATTCTGGTAAACTGCACTAATTACATGATCAGGGTTAAGGGTGATGGGAGTTTGCACCCAGACCATTTCAATGAGCTGAAGTGGTCTGAGTGCCTACAGTGTCCCTTTAATGCAAGATTTATTTTATCTGGCTGAAGATACCAATTATAATACAGCTTTGACTTCAAATATGTCCGTTCTGCTACTTCTAACAAGTGATTATTTATGGGTAATTTTTTTTCTTTAATATTGATCAGTGTTGTTCAGCTATTATATAGAATAGTAATACAGTGGTACCTCGGTTTACAAACTCCTCAGTTAACATAATTTGGGGTTTACAAATAAAATTCCATTGAAAATAATGTCTTGGTTTACACATTTTTTTCACAATACAAAGCAAGTTTCCCCAGGATACATTGCACCCGGGAGGTTTATAGCGTCGCCCCCGTGCATGCTGGAGTCTGTGGGTAGCACGTGGAGTAGAGTGCAGTGGTTTGGGGACTTTTTGGTGCATTTCTCAAGCTGTGGAACGGTAGGGAGCTGAGCTTTGTCATTTGCATGCCTTTTATTGTGTGTTCGGCATTTTGACTTTTTCTGACCCCCAGAACAGATTAATTGGTTTTCAGTGCATTCCTATGGGAAACTGCGTTTCGGTTTACACATTTTTCGCATTAAGAAACGTCCAGGAGAACGCATTAAATTCATAAACCGAGATCCCACTGTATATAAATACACCTTCTATTATACACCTTCCTGAGTTAGACTTTAAGAAAGCAGTGACCTCTTGTGGTTGTATGACAAACTCACAAGGAAGGAACGATGCCCTTTTATAATAAAATGAGGATTCAAACTCAAATCTGTGCAGAAGGGAAATTGATACAACTTGCCGAGTTATTATAGATATATTTTTTAATTATCTCCAACCAATTAACAGACAACAGACCAATGACTGGTTTCAGAGCAGTGATTGCATCACCATATTTGCTCCAGAATGGAACAGGCTAAATTATAGATTTCTTAGTAACACTGATATTTGAGTGTGTGCTCACTGGCTAAAAAACACACAGGTAAAAAGGTTACCTTTGCGATCATTTTCTGGAGATTTTCTTTCCCCATGTAGGAAGACTGCTGTGATAGCGTACTTTCTCCCTTCTGAATTAGAGAGGTTAAAATGGTCCGGCAGATCTTAAACCGACGCAGAAGGTCCAAAACCTTCTCACACTGCTCTTTACTGCAACGGAAAGGGATTCAATTGTTTAGTTATTTAGGATAAATGTCTGGAACAATAAACAATCTAAATACATATACACAGAATGCAGAGAAGAGCAAGCTGAAACCGTTCTTTAACATCCTTGGTTTTTTATTATTATTTTTTTTTATTATTATTACAAATTATACTATTAAAACCCTATAGTAGCTAACAGATAAAATATGTATTAAAATTAGGTTTATTTAATCCAATGCCATTGATCCCTCTAACTCCCCCCTCTTATTTCAGTTTTGTCACAGAGATTGAGAGTAATATACAACGCATTCTTCCTATTTCAATGGGAGATAGATCATAGAGTGGGATTTCACAGCAACTTCCTGATTGCTGATTTAAGCATCGTTGGTGCTTATGGAAGTATTGGCACAGACGCACATTTAAAAGTTTAGGTGTTTTATAATACATTGTATATATATATATATTCATAATGCACAAATCCATGAATGTTTAACCAGCTACACTGACTTATGCAGAGTTATAGCTCTCCCAATTGTACCAGCCATACAGCAGTAAGACACGCTCAGTATGAGACAACTGTCCAGGCCGCAGGAACTATGGATCAGAGGAAACTCCCTAAAAAAGGTTTGCCTTGGTACAGCATAAAATTCACAATAACTGCATGCAGTCAACACAGAGGTTAATATGTGTTACCACAGCCAGGGTGCTCTGATGTAGCTCTGATTGGCTGATAGGGCTGTGATTAGGGGTGATTATTTCTGATGACTTAAAGGTAGGCAGACAATGTAATAGAGCAGCAGGAAATGCTAGCAGAATGCTTGGTTGTATAGGGAGAGGTATTAGCAGTAGAAAGAGGGAAGTGCTCATGCCATTGTACAGAACACTGGTGAGACCTCACTTGGAGTATTGTACACAGTACTGGAGACCGTATCTTCAGAAGGATATTGATACCTTAGAGAGGGTTCAGAGAAGGGCTACTAAACTGGTTCATGGATTGCGGGATAAAACTTACCAGGAAAGGTTAAAGGATCTTAACATGTATAGCTTGGAGGAAAGACGAGACAGGGGGGATATGATAGAAACATTTAAATATATAAAGGGAATCAACACAGTAAAGGAGGAGACTATATTTAAAAGAAGAAAAACTACCACAACAAGAGGACATAGTCTTAAATTAGAGGGACAAAGGTTTAAAAATAATATCAGGAAGTATTACTTTACTGAGAGGGTAGTGGATGCATGGAATAGCCTTCCAGCTGAAGTGGTAGAGGTTAACACAGTAAAGGAGTTTAAGCATGTGTGGGATAGGCATAAGGCTATCCTAACTATAAGATAAGACTAGGGACTAATGAAAGTAATTAGAAAATTGGGCAGACTAGATGGGCCGAATGGTTCTTATCTGCCGTCACATTCTATGTTTCTATGTTTCTATGATTAGCTTTTCTTGAACTACCAGCCATTACCAGTTTTAGGTTGTCACGCCAACCGAGGATGGCGCTTAACTCAGGTGCATTTCTACATCACTGGTCGGTGTCCAGGGGGTGCCACAGCAGACTCGCTCGCTTGCAGCAGCGCCTGCATACGGACAAGAATGTGTGTGCAACATCATGCACGCACGTTCCAAAGTCATGTACTCGCGAGTAGCAAATCACAGCCCTTCTTAGGCTAATCAAACTTAATTTGGCAGTAATTTAGTGCCCCGTCGTGGTTTCCCATTTTGGTTAATCCGAGAGCTTGTTTATCTATTGATTCCTCTGTGTATGTGATTTTTGGCTAGTATTTTAAATATTCTGATTTCTATTGTCCTTGACCTTGGCTTGTCTCACTGTTTACCTTCTCTCTGTACTCCTGACCTCGGCTTGTCCCATTCTAAGGTCCGGTAATATGAGTATTGTTGACCGACACATCCCCGTTCTGTAACAAGCCCATTCATCCAGATTTAATAACTCCCAAAAAGTCCCAAAGTCTCCCAAACCTAAAATTTGTGAGTTTGGTCACAGTTGCAGGTTTAATATCCGAATAACCGCATATCAGGTTATGTGTCAATGACATTCCTTACCTGTGAATAAGTAACTGCCACACATCCTCCCATACAGTCTCACACTCTTCCAAGCCTTCAATACCCTTTAGTTGTGCCGTTGGAATTTGGGCGAAGTTGTCCGCAACAGAGCATTTTTCTTTGGCATAAGAATTCAGTTCTTTTTCAAGTTTCAGGAAGATTTTCAGTCTTAAAGTTAATCAAGACACAAATAGTTACAAATCTTTTAACACTTGCCACAGCCATGTTTTTAGTCATATAGATGGCTCTTGTACAACAGCAGTATATTGTTTTCTATCTGTCTGTCTGTCTATAAGCAACAAAATGTTATATGTGTTACCAATATTTGTAACATTGTGCTTGTTCGGGTTTTATGCTTTCAATAAAAATGTATAAGAAAGGAGAAATGAATATGACACATGGCACATGACAGTAATTCTTATCCGCTGGGTCAGAACCCACATTTCAGTCGATGTGCTATTTCAGTGGGTGTCTGATGGGTGGAACACTCATCATAGGAGTCATCCCTCATGGAACCACCCACAATAAGTCACTTACAGCAGTAGCACTGTTCATCAGTGGAAAATGCACCCTTACAATGGGAAAAGCGAATGAAGGAGTTTTACAAAATGTATTTTGTGGTTAATTATAATACGCTTGAAAAAATGATCATGGAGTCAAATTTTACAGCTGGAGAATGGTTCGCCATCTGATGGAAGTCACATAAATTGGGTTCATATACACTCCATTGAATTTTTATTTTTTATTGAATTAGACACTTTTAGCCATACCAACTCATACCAGCAATGGGCAGCTGTAATAAGCTGAGAGCCGTCAGCTGACACTCTTAGGTAACCATCACACATTGTTGCTTGGATTAATATTTCCTCATTATCCCAAGCAGGACAGAGGAGGTAGGCTACTGAGCTCTGTTTAGCATTTAACCTTTCAAAAATGTTTTAACACTGAAAAGAATGGCAGTGCCAGGGACTCCATACACTATAACCACTTCACGGAGATAAAGAAATGACAGTGTCCCTTTAAGGATCACTGCCTTATATTCATATCATGAATCCTATTAGAAAATCAGGGGCCAAAATCGCCAAATTAGGCACTATTCCTCCTTCTGCAGTACTTGGCAGTGAACACAGATATTAGAGAGAAATTTTACTGAACACTATTCACCACTCTTTAATATTTATTTTCATTTCAAGCATAGAATTGCAAATATACAGATAAGAGACAATATGCAATATTCATGCCGGTTTCATTGAAACAAATTTAAGGAAAAAAATTATAAAAGAAACAAACTTTACCTTTTTTGAACAGAAGGAATTGTGGGATCTTTTAAGCCAGTTTTATCAATACGATCTTGAATGTCCTGTATGCGTCTGCAGAATTCTTTTTGTTGAACACTCAAAGTTGCTATTTTCTCTTTCAGCTCTTTGCTTCTGAGTTCCTCTGTGACCGCTTCCTGAGCCCTTTCTAATCTTTCAAAGAACCCAGAAATCATTTTCTGGCAGGATGTCGGTCCTCCAATCTCTGGATCCTCGAGCAGGATTTCTGATGTTTGTAGAGATACATCAAGTTTTTCAGCCTCTTGCCCCAATGAGTAAATATTTTTCTCCAAAGTTTCTAGACGTTTCTGCTTCTCCAATAACGTGCTTTTGTCCATTTCAGAGTTCACAAATTGAGCTTCAATGTGGTCCTTAGTTGACTCAAGAGTAGAAAGAAACTCTTTCAAAGATTTCAATGTATCTTCCCTTTCTTTCATGGTTTTGTTAGTTGCTATTAATTGCATTTTATAATGATGTACTGTGGGTTGTTCTTGGAACACTGCTGGACTCAATTCGCCATCAACTTCAGAACAAGGAACAGAAAAGAAATCACGATTTTCTAATTGTTCTTTTTCTTCTTCAATAGAGCTTCGAACACCCTAAAAGAACAAAGAAAGGAAAAATAAACAAAAAAAAGCTTTATCGTACAAAATAGTTTTTGAAGCAAGCAAACTTTGAAAGTCTAATCCTTCAGAATGTTCCATTAGAGAGAGCTTAGAAAATGATGTAATTAACCCATTAGTCAAGTAAATGTTGTCACTTTTAATTGCCCATACCAATAATCTCAACACAGATGGCTAAGGCTATACGTTGTAGAGCCTATGGCTTCTAATTTTCTACAAACGTGTTGACTCTGAATCATTAACACAGCAAACATACCTTTATCTCCTGTATAACGGAATTTATGTGTGACGCTGTAAATATTTCCATACTCTGGTCCTGGAGCTTGTTTGATTCATAAACCAAAGAAATGTGTTTGTTAGCCACAGGCGGGCTTATTTTTTGAGTCATGGTTTGCATAGTAAGGTCGTCTATCTTTTCCAGATTCCCAGGTTCCTCTGCAACTGCACGTTGAACTCTTTGCAACATTCCAAAGAATCCAGAAACCATTTTCAAGCAGGATGTTTCTCCTCCAACTTTTGGATCCTCCAGGGAGATGCCCACTGCCTGGAGAGACACATCGAGTTTCTCAGCCTCTTCTCTCAGTTGGGAAACTTGCTTCTCTAAAGCATCTAGTTTACTTTGCTTCTCTTCTACAGTCCTCGTGTCCTTAAATGAAGCCACAGCTTCTGCTTGAATGGACAATTTTGTCTTCTGAAGTTTAGAGAAAAAGTTCTCCAGTGTTTTAAGAGTAGCTTCTCTTTCATGTATAGTTTCATTTGTGGCCTCTAGTTGTGTCTTATAATGTTGCACGATGGATTGAACCGGCTGGATCTCTACTGAACTTGACGGATCAACATTCTCAGATTCCAAATTTTCACATTGCTGGATATGATCTTCGACTGAGGTCCGAGCATGCTATCACAAGGAGAGGAGGAGAAAAAAATAAAATAATTTATTTGTTTCATTTATATAAACTGCTGATTAAATCATCTGTCCAAAGAATATTGAGGGATATGCCAACAGCAACTTTTAGGACTGAAAAGGAAACTATAGCCAGCAGAACAATTTTAACTTAATGAAACGATTTTGGAGCATAGATTATGCCCCTGCAATCTCACTGTTCAATTCTAGTCACACCTCCCTGCATGTGACTTGCACAGCCTTCCTAAACACTTCCTGTAAAGAGAGATCTAATGTTTAAACTTCCTATATTGCAATTTTTGCTTAATTTAGAATTTCTTACCTCCTGCTTCGTTAATAGATTGAAAGATCCTGTGGTAGCCTACTGTGTGTTCAAGTTCAATTTACATAGTAGGAGACAAAAACGTCTAAAGCAAATTACATCTGATTGAAAATGAAACCTTTTTTTAATGCAGGCTGAGTCAGTCACTTTTTATTTCTTCAATCTATATTTACAATTATAAATACATTAAGAAGGAAAGGCTTCAGTTCCAGTAAGAAAATAATAAACATACTATAATGGAGCCAGAACAGCATGTCAGCATTAAATATACATTTATAGAAAGACGCTGAAAAACCAAAAACCTGAAATTGGGAAGAACATAGAGAGAGAACAATGGAACATAGAACAGACAGACATACTGCTTACCTGGGAAATAAAATAAATAAATACAAGAAGTTATACACTATGGGGACATGTATTGAATACATTAGAAGCTATAAATAGTGGGTAGTTGCCTAGAGCTGGGTTAGGCAATCATTAACACTCCACATATTGTGGACTACATCTCCCATAATGCTCACACAGATCAAGTGCCGAAGGTTGCCTAGCCCTGCTCTAGGCAACTGCCCACTATTCATAGATAATAATGTATGCAAGTCATATTCCCCTAGTAGCAGGGATAATCTAATAAAAAAAATATTTTCTTTTTTATTCAAATTGATAAATGGGTCACTGAACTCATTTTACTGAAAAAGTTGCTGTGAAGCCAGTCAGGCTCATTGTGTCCACGTCACAAAAAGGTTAGGACCCACTGATCTAGAACAAAGACTGTCCTCATGCTTCGAACCCTGTAATTCACCGGATTATCTCTGCATATATTTATGTACATAAAAGGTTACCTTTAGCTCCCGATATGCCATGCTGATGTTTGATAGGGTGAATTTGTCCATCTCCTGGTTCGGAGGCAACTTGTTTACTTCGTGCAACAAAGCAACATCTTGTTGGATTGGCAACAGAATATTTATTGAGATTGCCAAAGACTGCATCCTAATAAAAGACACAGAGACATTGCATTCCAAAAATGTAAAACAACGTTTAACACTACAATATATATATATATATATACGCAGACACACACCATATACAGAAGATAAAAATTCAGAATTAACACAATTCCGTTATTTTATCTTATACAATATTATATATTATACACTGGAAACCTGCGACGATATCAGAAAAGGGCAGATTGATCTTGCAATTAAATAAAAAATTACGTACAGGACTTTTTACTAAACCGGGAATGGTCGATAATATCACATTTTACTACAAATAAATTAAACAAAAGAAAAATAATTAAACAAAGATATTTTTCTCCCAATTCCACCCGGATTCACTAGAGGCCATTATTACGTTCCTCCACAAACCAGGGAGAGACCCCGAACTATGCGGAAACTACAGGCCAATATCACTTCTTAATGTGGACGTGAAACCTATCACAAAAATACTCTCCAACAGGCTGGGCCGCCTACTACCAAACCTTATCCACCCTGACCAAACCGGTTTCATAATCGGGAGAGAAGCTAGGGACAGGACCTTGAGGGCTCTTTCGATTCAACACCTAACGAAGTGATCCAAAGCGCACACCCTCCTCCTGGTCCACTGATGCCAAAAAGGCATTCGACCGAGTGAACTGGTCCTTCGTCATGAACACACTACAGGCAATCGGAATCTGTGAAAACATGATGATATGGATCAAAGTGCTATATAACAACCCAACCGCTAGGGTTCGGGTAAATGGTGCACTTACAGATCCTTTCCAGATACGTAACGGCACGAGGCAAGGCTGCCCACTCTCTCCCATGCTCTTCGCACTTTCCCTCAAACCCTTCCTGGAAGTTGTCCGACAGTCGGTGGAAATCAAAGGCTTCACGTGGAAATCCTCGACACACAAGGTAGCTGCATACGCGGATGACCTTCTCTTTTTTGTCGCCGACCCGGGCAACACCCTGCCCGGGCTAATGGTACAACTTGAGGTCTACGGAGAACTATCAGACTTCAAACTAAATAAGGCGAAATGTGAAGTACTCAACCTCACAGCACCCACACAAATGGTCGAAGCCCTCAAAAACCAATACCCCTTCCGATGGTGCCAGTCACACATGCGCTACCTCGGAATAGCACTCACCTCCGATATGAGTTCGCTGTACCAGTCAAATTACTAACATCTCCTTCAACGTATTCAACAGGACCTAAAGAAGTGGTCATACCCCCATATATCATGGTTCGGCAGAATCGCGATATTAAAGTGCCACCAGCCCTACCTGCAACCTTTTTCTCGTCACTACGCACTGCCATGATCTGCTTCGTTTGGAATGGGAACCTCCGACACGACCTACTGTGCCTGCCGAGGTCCTGGGGGGGTTTGGCACTCCCCGACATGCGCAAATACCACCAAGCATCCATCCTGCAGAGAATACTAGACTGGCACACCCACCCGAGACAAACAGTGGGTAACACTGGACAAAGACCACCTACACCCATCTCTGATCCCATTGATCTGGAACATAGGACGCTCAATACCACCCACCCTGGACCCAGACTCTACGGTAATGCACACGTTGAGGGTATGGGACAACATTAAGGGAGCTCCCCAATTGTCCCCAACGCCAAGCCCACTGATCCAAATACAACACAACCCCAAAATAGGAGGGGGAACACCACCACAGACCTTCATAGACAGAGGAGACCACATTCCCATACATAAGGCACTACACAACGCGGAAATGAAACCATTACGAGAAATGACAAAGGGCCACCCACCGATGAGTCTACAAACATTCCATTACGCACAACTTAAACACTTCTACCAGACACTCCCGAACAGAGAAGCAATTCACCAAGATCTAACGTGGTTCGAAGGCCTCTGCGAGAACAAATGTCCCTAGATAAAGCCATCGCCATCCTCTACCAGCATCTCCTAGTCGGACATCTTGATACCAAAAACACAGACGATAATGGTAACAAATGCTCGCCAACACCTTTACTGACACCCAATGGGAAAAAATACTGATCTTACACCACAAATGCTCGTCAAGCAACAAATATCAGGAGACCAATTACAAACTGCTAGCAATGTGGTACAAAACACCGGATAGCTTGCACAGAATCTTCCCGGCAACACCCAACACATGCTGGAGGTGTGGCATGGGTCAAGGAACACTAACGCACATATGGTGGGACTGCCCCCAGATCATACCATTCTGGGACGCGATTCAAATAACCAGAGAGATACGGGGGAATTCAATAGAGAACTGGCCTTGCTAAACTCTCCATCAGAACATAACGAAGATCCATTCTTAGACACTTCCTAAATGCTTCCAAATCCCTAATCCCACAACATTGGTAATCGACCACGATCCCCACAACGGCACAATGGATGGACAAGGTGGACAAAATATACACTGCAGAACTAGTACAGGCATCCCTATTAGGCACGGAGGAGAAACACGTGGACAGGTGGCGGCCGTGGCTGGCTTACGTGGCGGGGCGAACGGCGGGGGCCGGGGTCGATGCGCGGACATGAGCGGAAAGCAGGATTACCTACCTGGCAGGTGGGCTCTTATCCACCCGCATCGAACGCACCCCCGCAAGAAGGGTATAAACTAGCAATCACCCGGAGGATGGTCCGAGGCCGATTTCCCCCTTCCCTTCTCCCTCCCACCACCCATACCAACCCGTCCACCTGCCATATTGGCCTCATACTACAAAACACCTATAGTCTACCACATTAGCTACGACTCAGATAATACACCCGACGACACACAAAACACCAACTAATGCTTACTTTAACCGCCCGAAACTGGAACGGGCACAAGATGATCGCTAACTAGACGAACCCACCAACAAGTAAAAGGCTGATAATGCTTCTTTTCCACTCTAGAAAATCACAAATTTATAACGCATGTTTGATTTTAAGATGTAACCAGTTACACGGGATCTGCATGTCCTTTTTTCCAAAAATATGACATTCTCTGTTACGTATTACTATCTATTATGCTCAATAAAAGCTTTGTTGAACCAAAGATATTTTTCTAACCTATACTTTGAAATTCACTGGATATTTTTCAACAATTAACAGTTTAGCGTTCGCAAATAAACCTAGACATATTCCCAACAGCAGACAAAATCAAACAAAAAAAGTAAATCCTTAATATAGATCACACAAAAAAACTACGGAATCACTGTATTAGCAGACGCAGCATAGTGTCATAGGATACATCCACTATAGAAAGTAAATAAAATGTTACTTAAAGACTACGAATAACAAAGTATAATAAAAGTGTAAAATAAGCAGTTAGTTTAACCAAGATTACCTGAAAAAGACACTATAAGCACCCATACAACTTCATCTTATTGCAGTATCCTGGGAACAGAGTCCTAGGTTCCTTAGGTAATTATTGAAGTTTTTTTAATAAATTACCTGCCAGGGTTAACTCTATCACTAGTGGCGGTCTACTAGACAACCATTTGAGGGACGTCGGGGTCGTTGGATGACTTTTGGTCGCCTATGTGACGCTGGATGTCTTCACCCTTTGCATGAGGACATCCAGCGTCATGTAAAACACCATAAGAAAGCATTATATACTAATGCGAGCACAATGTCAAGCGGCAGGGAAGGAGCGAAGGTGGAGCCCGAACCCGTACTGGCAACATCAGCGCTGGACTCATGTAAGTGACAGACATTTTTTTTATCCCCTTCTGCATCACGGGGAGGAAGAGGGGCACTATAAGGAGCTAAACTTTTTTCCTGGCACTATAGTTTCCTTTTAAAGAATGTGCCAGCAGGGCTCCAGATATCCCAATGTTTTAGCTTTTAGCCTTTCATTGACCACTGGAGGGAGTAATTATCCACTGATAGACAACTTATTCTTGCCTATATTTTTCCCTTTTATTAGAAAATGACTATGGCAGATTGCATACTTTAAAATACGGTATGATAACCAAAAGCTGAACTATGCATTACAAAACAGGTCATAATGTCGATTTAAGACATCTGGCATTAAGAATAAGAGATTTAGAGAGTCCCCCTTTAAAAATGTATTAAACTGCATGCACATGATGAAATGCCATTAAAAAAAATTAACAAAAAAATAAAATAAAAAAAATTAAAATACACATTTCATTCCCCCCCCCCTTCTTTTTAGAGAGTGTGTGTGTATACATATACATACACACACACAATGCCAAAATACCAGAGTCTTGCAGTATGCAATGATACCTTTTTTTAGTGGACTAACATAATATTTCAAAGACACGTTTTTGAGGGTTTCCGCTCTTCCTCAGATCTTTGCTTCAGACCTGAGGAAGAGAAGAATCTCTCGAAAGCTTGTCTTTGAAATATTATGTTAGTCCACTAAAAAAAGGTATCATTGCATACTGCAAGACTCTGGTATTTTGGCATCTTGTCTACAATACTAATACAGCTGATCCAATCTAATATATATATATTATATGGGCTGAAACGTCGGTGTGATGATTGTTTGGAGATGCCTTGAATAAAGCGGAATTTTTTATACTTCAAGTCCGTGAGTGCAAGCTACTTTTTGTATATGTATAATATTTGGCTTTGGCTTTAAAGCACCCGGCCCTTAAAATTCATGATTAAGCCTGAGTGCAAGGACACAAGCATTTATATATATATATATATATATATATATATATATATATATATATATACACACATATATATATATATATATATATATATATATATATATATATATATATATATACATATACATACATACACACACATATACATACACTTATTTAAATTTACAAATATTTGGAAAATAAATATTACTGGATAAAGTCTGCACTATCTAATGTGGAATGCGGTAATTATTTCTTTAGCTAGATGAGAGATTTAAAATAAATCAGGAATTTTTCCCGTAACTCAAGAATGTATTTTTCCTACCCAATTTAATTAAACTGCACATTATGTCTATGTTTTTGTGCTTATGGAGTGCCTTATTTTTTTGTTAAAGAATTAATAAGGAAGATGTCCCAGTATTCCATACCAACTACAGTATCACAATGTGAGGCTTGAATGGGACATACTGAAACAGTTTATGATCCTAACTCAGTGCTGCCACTGTGTGGTAGAAAAGAATGTTACATAAGAAAAATACCATTTAAGTTCCAACTATTTTTCTTCCAGTTGAGTGGTCCACCTTCGAAGTGTATGTATATTTCTTTCAAAGTGAAAAATGTATACAGATATACACGCACGCACACACACACACACACACACACACACACTATGAACGTTAGAAGGTTAAGCAAAAACCATATTTGTTTTCCTACCTATTTGCAATTTCTTCATCGATGGCTCTTTTGTCAGAGTGAATTATATTTCTTTTCTTCAATAACTTGATTCGCTCGATCACATTGACAAGATTTTCCAGTGCCTGTGACGTAGATTCAAACAGTGTCCAGTAGGAGTTTGCTTGATCTTGTAAAGTCTAAGGTAAACAGTATTTATTGTCAATATTTATGACAAATTTATTCCCATAACATTGTTACTTACACACCAACCTGGCTTATATTTTACACAATGTGTGTGATGCTCAAGAATGTGAATATTAATTAATTTAGATCGTCAAAAGCTTTCACTTCAAGAGGCAGATTATAATAAATAACTAAAATGAAGATTTTATTTTTTGAGAACAGACACAACTTCAATTTGTGGGGATTTGTTTTACGTCAAATGCACAGGTGGCACAAGCTTGGCATAATTTGCAAATATCAAATGTCCCATAATTCCCTGGGCACAACCAGAGTGCTCGGTGTACATTTGCATGGGGAAGAGAGAAGGAGACAGAAGGTAAGGGAAAGGAAAAATAAAAAGAGAGAGAACATTATGTTACAATACTTTCTATTTTTAACAGACACTGGGAGTTTAGATTGTTTCCAGTTAAATGACCCCAAAATACGTATAAATTTCCAAGCTGGACCTGAAGCTGATGCAGTCTGCGTTGAAGTTCCGTTAAGTCTTGCGCTTCTTGTGGACTTTCAATAGTAAATCTCTCTCTAGTGCTCTGAAGTAAATGTTCCAGGTGTGACTTCTCTTCGTTGTACCTAAACCAAGAAACCACACAACACGGTTTTAGTGGAGAAACACTACATGAATCACTGCACGATCAGATTTACATCTCAGTGTGTTTATTATTCGAATCCCTCAGATTCAGAGCTAATAAGTTAAGCGCAATAATTTTATCCGGTGACAGAATTTGCTGCTAAATGTGCCGTGCATGTACTTTTATAACGGACTATGAAGTACTTGCTAGTAAGGATTTATTTTTTCTCATGAATTTATGCATTTTTGCACAGTCATTGTTCTGTTGCATTTTTTTTCTTCAATTAAACTGGACACATTCTAAGCAACACAAATAAAAATTAAAAATTCTAATACCAGTTAAGATGTTGTATGTTTCTTTTTAACAGTTTTATTCAAATGTCCATAACCCATTATTGTAGAAAAAAATAAAAATAAAATAATAATAATAATAATGACCTCTTTGCCATAATCTCCAAAGTGCTGGAACCATTTGCTGTGTTATGTTCATAGGTCACACGTCCATTGTGATGATCCTGACGGTCTGCTTCAGAAATCTAGGAAACAACCAGAAATGGTAACATGAAACTTTTTCATTTTTAACAAATTATAGACAATTTACTGCATAATATAAAAGTTCCTTTTTTTTTTTTACTTATGAAGTTGCACTGACATCTTGGTGGATTTTAATATATACAATTTGATAGATTTTATAAATAGTTTTTCCAGAAGTAACGTGTTTTGGACATATTAAAGATATTATAGTGATTACGCTGATTGCATGATCACTTCTAATTACAGTATAATAATCCTAAATCTTAATATGGATAGATACATAAACACTGTATCTCAATTAAAAAAAAAACAATATATTTTTTGGTTTACTTTAATTCCTACCTCTTGTGATGACAATGTGCCATTGGAGCAAAGAATGTCCGTCTTTTCCCCATTTTCCAAAGCAGTCAGAGATACACTGTAGAAAGAAACATTATGAGACACATGTTCACATTCCATCCTTTTATAATAAATGTGTCATGTCCTGCAATATGAAACAAGTGATTGGAACCTAGGGAGCTTTGACAACCTCTGCTATGCATTGGTTTGGCTTTACTGGAGACATAGGCCAGCTAATACCCTACTGTACAGATCCTCTAAATATTCTCTGTGTTAACAATTATCTTTTACTTAGAGGCCAAGGTTGCCAAATTATTTTTATATCCTCAACAGAAGCAATGTACCTATCTAAAGACGGGTTCATGTACGTTTTATGGACTAAGAATCCATAAAATGCAAACAAGATATCGAAGGTCTGATTCTAAAATCCAAACATGATATAATGAAGACCACTCTTTAGGAATATCAGTGAACTACTTTACTGACCTCTTGAGGTATTAAAACAAGTATCCATATGAAACATGAGAAATAAGTTTGTCCCCTGGTAGCAGAATGAGACCAAAGAAACACTTTACTTTTTCAAGATCTGACCCAAGTGAGGGATACTCCGTCTTATGGATAAAGTAATGTATTGATTTTATTTAAGATGCCAAGGTGTTTGGAATTTTGGATTCAGAACTTCGGTATATTGTTTGTGCGGTTTCCATAGGAGTGATTGACAATCATGAGGACTCCGTCTAAACAGCAAGTTGTTGTGGATGTTTGTTGATAATACTAATGCCCACTTTTTGTTTGGTGGAGCCACAGGGTCTATAACTTTGGGAGACTATTGAGAAGCCAGAAAGTATATTTTGTTTATAAGAATGGTTATGGCTGTTTCCCTTGACTTGCCTAAGAGTTCTAGCAGCAGTATGCTAGCTGGGCATGTTGCAACATGGTTAAGTGCATTGAGTGGTGTCAGAGCACTTTGTATACTTGGATGACAACTCTGTGACATGGACCCAACAGGACACTCTGAAAACACAAATGATGCTACCATATCAGCAACTTCAACAAACAAGGAGGTTAAAGGGACACTGTAGGCATCCAGACTACTTCAGCTCATTGAAATGGTCTGGGTGCAATGTCCCATGTCCCTTAACTCTACTGAGAAACTGCAATAATTACCTCTGAGGGTTAACGTCTCCTCTAGTGGCGATCTACCATTCAGCCACTAGAGGGACTTGCGGAATTGAAACGGATCTTTGGTCCATCATCTCACACTGTATGTCCTCCCGCTCTGCATGAGGACCTCCAGCATCAGATTTTCTGACATGCAGGAGCACTAGGTCAGAGCCTGACCCAGCACTGAGAGACATCGGCTCTGGATTCAGGTAAGTGACTGAAGGGGTTATAACCATTTCAGAGCCGTGGGAGAGGGTGCACGAGGGAGGGGGGCACTGCAGGAGCCTATAGTAGCAGGAAAACTGCAACACCTTTTCTTGTTGTTGCGTAAATCAAAAACACATTAATGCATTCTTTTGGCCTAATATTGGCAGTTCCTGCCCCTAATTTAATTAACAAATTGTGTACAATACAATATGCATTGTTAAATCCGTTGACTGAGGCAACAGGTCACCTAAACTACCTTTGTATTATACCCCTTTGTGGAGGACACTTTCTCATGCATAATTTGTTTTCACAATTTTGGTTAATTTAATTTATGTGTAATTTATTGTATCTGCATGGGCAGCATTACCATATATGAGATTTTAGAAACAGATTTTTTTTTTTTTTTAAGCCAGGGGAGTAGCATATAGTAATAAATTGCTCGGTGTAATAACCAATTTGTTAATTTGAAATAAAGCTTACTGCTTTTTAGGCACTTGAAGTTGATCTTGACGAGACAGCAATTTAGAATAAACATCTTCTGCACGTTTTTCCAGTTGTGCCTTATTTTTTGCGTATTCTGCAACCGAGGCAATGGCTTCTGTGTAATCTTTCTGTGCCTGTCTAGTATCACACAGCACCTTCATTGCTTGCACACAACCATTTAGCTGACCCCGACACCCATCCTCCGAAAATAAAATCTGTTTAATTGGACAAAAATATGCCAAAATAAAATTAGAAAAAAAAAATTACAGTTTTGGTTCCCATCTATTAACTGACTTTTAATATAACATTTATTGCAGTCAGATACAAAGTATCAAAGCTTTAAAGTAACATCATAGTGTTAGGAATATAAGCATGTATTACTAAAGCTTTAGTGTTCAAGTCCCTAGTTAAAGCAAACACCCTCGAGTCCCCCCATAATAAATAAAAGGAAATAAGGCAGATCCTCCTCCTGTGATGTCACCTGTGTGGTGGCTCTTATGTTTCTTGTCCAATGAAATAATAATCACAGAGAGTCATTACGAACAAGAAGTGTGTGCGCACCATGCGGCCATGTTCATTTAACAAAATACATCTCACAGGGAAACACTGAATCGAATGCTTCCCTATGATCAGCAATTGAGAATGTTCGACATTCTCATGGACATTGAAAGCCAAATGACAGAGTAAAAGTCTTATCACAGGATTAGAATTTCTAGTGGCAGCCAGGAAGACAGCCATTAGAGGCGTGTTTAACCCTGCAATCATACGGCAATGTTTTACACTGCAGGGTTAAAACTAAAGGGTTCTGCCTTTAGTGATCCTTTAAACAACCTCACATCTGTACACCTTTTTCACAGAGCAATTGGGTTATTGAGGGGCACTCTAAGCAAAATAACTAAAACAGTGCATTATTTGAATATAGTTTGACAAAAAAACAGGGCACTGCAAAGCACCCAAAGTTCCACCCTTTGCAGCCACTTGGACAATGTGGAATATTCACTTCCGTGTTATGCATCCAAAGATGTCCAACTTTGGACAACAGCGATAAGCTGTGAGCTCACTCACAGCCTATCACAGCCATCCCTGAGATTTGCTAAAGTATTTAACATTTAATTTGTGCACCTCATGATTCCTGGTAAGTTCCTCCATCTCTCGGACATTGTTGCACTCTTTCTCCTTATTAATTTGCTTTTCGAGTTTGCAGAACAGATCATCAAATTTCTTTTTTTCAACATGCATTTTCAATTGAAATATATAGGTCTCTATCTCAGTGTGAATGATCTAGAGGTCGGAAAGAGATCAGTAAAAGCACATCAGCAAAAATATTTTAAAAACACAGATTCTGTGAGCCAATCATTCTACGACAGGGTTAAATATATTCCACCATTCCAGATGTTGTGCACTACATCTCTCTTGACGCTTTGTCAATCAGAAAATAGCAAAGCAGAATGGGGGGCAGGCTTCACTAATCTAGAATGAGAGGCCACTCAACAATCTAGAGTATTTTAGGTTATTTAATTTCCTTTTTGCAAACAACCCTTAGAAGATGCATATATTGGATGTCTAACATTTTAATATAACCCAGGTACTTCAAGGCAATGTAAGCGTTGGGATTTATTCTTACGGGTGTAAAGAACACATGTCCACCTTCATGATGGCTATCATACACATATATTACTACATACAGGATCAACAACCTAACCGTTGCCTGTGCAACCTACCCGATTTTTTGGATAAATATATCATTGCTTAACCATAACTACTGCATCTCCTTAAGAAACTGTGACATTGAGTCGCGGTCATTATGGTATATACATAATAAGGTCCTTGAAGACATTATGCTAGAATGGAATGCTCTGCTTATTTAGATTTGGCAGATCTGTAAAGTCCTGCAGTCACTAAATATTTCATGGTTCGAGACATTCCATTTTGGGATATGTAATAGACTTGTGCAGAACGAGAAATTTCTCATCAAAATAGAAAAATTTTCAGGATGCCCGAATTTTGGCCATATGGCCGTTTGGCTTGGCAGAATTTCTGTACAGAAAACCCAATTTGGAAACGAACAAAATAAATACAACAAAAGGTGTAAAAAGGGACCAGAGGACTGCAAAATTATATTTCTGTGGAACTCCCTTCCCTTCTCCGTTAGACATTCACCTAGTCTCCACTCCTTCAAAAAAATCATTGAAAACTCACTCCTTCTGGAAAGCATATAATTTAAACTGTTAATAGCATTCCCTCTCCCCTACACCGGTCATCAAAACACTAAGTCTTCAGTAAAATCTATTCTACCAACCTACTTTTCTACCCTACCCTTATCTTGTGTCACTCTACCCCACTCCCTCTAGCATGTAAGCTCATTGAGCAGAGCCCTAAACCCCTCTGTGTCTAACTCGTCTGGTCACAATTACGTACTTGTAATATAACCAATTGCACAGTGCTGCCGAATTTTTGGTGCTTTATAAATATTAATAATGTTCCCCCTCTATTGCTCACTTGACTTGTGAATAAAATTAACATTTAGCGATTATCTCCTACCTATCATACATCTCTTTTTTTGGCGCAATCTGCAAAAACAAATCACGAATCAAGAAGACAATCTTCAGCCATTGTGTGGCTCGTTTTGGCTCTTTATTCGGGTTCGTTTAAGCTGGGAGTTTGGGAATTCAACAAATTCCCACATCCCCACAAATTCACACGTATTACAGTTCGGACCACAGTCAATCTCAGAGTCCAGTATTTAAAGCCTGTATTCTTATCATGGCAAAGACCTTTATCATTCCTTATAATGAGAAAATATCACTGAATAACTTCGAGAAGAATAAAAATATTGGACATAAATGCTTACCTTCCACCTACTGCGGATATCTGCACTCACTGAATCCACGGTTGACTTTTCATTTGGACCGGAAATGTTTTTCATCTGATCGGCAAATTTCAAAAATGTATCCAGACTTTCATCGCTAAAACCACCCAGTGTTTTCTGTTGAGAAATTAGAGAAAAAAAAAAAAAAAATAATGCATTACATTTATGGTGCCGCCATAAGTTAGGTTTTCAGAGGGATTTATTCAGTCTGCAGGAAGACGTAGAAGTTATACAAGCAGACCTATGTTTGGCAGCTCAGATAACTTCCTTTTCATTGCCCGATTTCCTAAGTTTTTAATATTAATATAACTGTACAGTGTGAAATTGACCCTTAGCCAGCATTATGCTCTGCATTTGCTGCTATAGAAGGAGTCCTCGTTAAACTGACAGCTTGATATATTAAGCCGATGGCTACCCCAAGCTCACACACATCGGGGAGTATAGCAAACAAAGAAAGAATGTAAAATCAGTGATGATTAATTAGCCTTTCACACTATAACTCTCCAGGATTATGTTTCATTTTAACACTAAATGTCACATTTGGAAGGCAAGGCACCCAGGGAAATGTAGTCCAAACCATTCTTAATGCCAAAGGTGTTATCAGACATATTAGTTTACATCTACGTTTTATAATCATTCGACACAAAAGCTTTGTATACAAGGTTAAGCATAGTCACTTCAGGTTATAACAAATATCTGCTATTTCCTAAAGCTATGGATTAAAACGGGTTATAAAACTTGGTTTTGCAACTTTCTGCAGTGTTGCCATGCCCCTTTGGCAACAACCCATTTTAAAGAATTGGCTGTAAGGGGAAGGCCTGATAAAGGAACAAAGGGCAATCCGTAAGAATGAAGTAGCTCATGAGAAGAGGACAAGCGATGGTCACTAGCTGAACACAGTGACCAAGATGATATGCAATTTGGGGCACAGTTATTAAGAAATTGTGGATGAGATTCAGGATTTAAATTCAATTCTAGAAGGATACAGGAAGCCAATGAAAGGACTGAAAAAGTCTAATATGCAAGAGGAGCAGAGGGTAGAGAAAATATGCATGACCGCAACATTGTATATACATTGTATTCGGTAAAAGCAACAAGTCGATATACTTGATTCTTCAAGCCTCATTCAAAGTTCTATCAGTCTTTGTATACAACATGCACCATGTCAACACAACAGCCAAATTATTCTGTTACAAAACCTGAGGATACCAGTTAGGTCTTCGTGTTCACAGAAGAGAATGTGATGGGTAAAAATGGATAGTCCAGTTTCACTGTGGTTTTACTGAAACGCAATGTCCATTCTTACCAAGTCTTTTCAGCAAACTTTAGTCACTTAATAAAAATCGAGTTCTGAATTACCAGTTTTCCCATACATCACTGTAAAGAATGTAACCAACCTCATACTGTGAAATGAACTCATCTGGGGTGAGTCTTTGTCCGAGGAGACCTGTCGCTGCTGTGATGTATGCTTCCAGTTTGCTCTTTGAACTCTCAAAGTTGGTTTTTATATCAACCTCTGATAAATGTTCCTCAGCAGCAAGGGAGAAACTGCCCAAATTTTTCAAAGCCTGCCAAAGCAAAAATCCACACATTTAACAATCACCATAACATCATGACGTCTATAGAATAGTGCGCCTTACTGTTTCATAGAACACTTACGGACTAGATTTTAAGGTACAAACATATGAGCTATTTATAATTGACTCCGTAAAATATGCAATATCTCCGGATACTCATTAAATTGCTGGATGCTGTAGCAATATTCAAATAAATATGAATAAATTATATGATAACAGACTACAGCTGAATAAATATGTGAATAAATAAAAGAAAAATTGCTATGAGAGGATGGGAAAGAAGGCATGAATGGATCGTCAACATTCAGAAAAATAAAAACTGTATATTATTTATTGTAATGTCATTACTTATCAGTTGTATGTACAGGATCTGTGGAATTCCAGCTTAAACATTAATCTAAGTCTGTTATAGCCACCAGGGGGCTTCCCATTGGAGAGTGCAGGAAAGACAAGATATTTTTTATATCTTCTATATGATTATACTTTTAAAAAAGGAACCTGCTAATGTTATTATGACTTTACAGTGTTCCGACACAAATTTAGACTATTGTGCCTGCACTTTTAAAATTAAGTGGAAAATAAATAAATACATTTAAAAAGTAGTTATGCTGAAATTTAATTGAAATAATGCTTCTCAATTAAGAAAATTCAAAGTCAAATAATATGAAGCCAGTGGAAGCTTATCAATCAATGTTAACCTTGATGTTTCTGAGATGCAGGGACACCATCTAGGCACCAAGACCACTCCATTCAGTATTGGTGTTGGTGCTTAGAGTGTCCCTTTAATCATGTAAATGTTTATTGGTCTTAGTCACAGTATTTGAAAACACTTAGAAACCTATTCGTTTACTGATGGGTGTTGATGATCCCCTTTGATAACTAGCCTAAGAATTTGATTCCTTGAGGGACATTTTAATTTTCATATTAAATACAAATATATATATATATATATATATATATATATATATATATATATATATATATGAGCATGTGCTTCAATTAGAATGTTTGACCTATCAGCAATATTTGGTAGGCTTCGCTCTTTAGCTTTTTATTTTTTTATCTATACATGTGGATGTACATAAACACAATGCTGTTAAAAAAGTACAAGTGAGGCTTCTGACTCATAATTTTACTATTTACTTTTGGCAACTCATTCCAACAGACAGAACGGCAAACAATGGGCATTCAGTGTACATGCCAGCCACACATGATAATGTTGGAAGGAGAAGACAAATTTGGTGCCAAGACCAGGAAGCATCAGCCAAATAAGTGAGAACGGGACATGTCTGAAAGATGTTACCGCAGTTCACAGAGCATAACCAAATTAAATTGTGTCCCATTAAATTGATAAAATCCAAAGAGAGGCCATTACTCATGACACGCAACATTAAAAGATTGGTGCTTGCAGATATATCTTAGCCTCTAACTGGTAATATCTCACTTGGTCTTCTTCAGAAGAGTCTACTGGTGCTTTGCCATCAGTTACAGTCTCCTTTTGCGCTTTATAAATTTTAAGCTAAAAAGGAAAAAAAAAAAAAAAAAAAAATAAGAGTCATAAATCTATTAAGGGTGCTTCTCCAGCATTTATATATTTTAAAGGTCAATCTAGGCATCAATAGCAATTACAGCCTGCCCCCAGTCCCACTTCTTTACGGATATTTCAAAAAACAAAATTCCTACTTTTACATCAGTGACATCGATTCTGCCTGAATTTCGATGGAATTCATTGTCCATGAGTGTCAGCTGATGTTCTCAATGAATTAATTTAATCCAATAGGGACAAAATTGACACACTGATCATTAGAATCACTGACAGGTGAAGTGAATAACATTGATTATATCGCTACAATGGCACCTATATTGGGGTGGGATATATTAGGCAGCAAGTGAACAGTCAGTTCTTAAATTTCATGTGTTGGAGCAGGAAAAATGGGCAAGCAAAAAGATTGGAGTGACTGACAAGGGCCATATAGTGATGGCTAGACAACTGGGTCAGAGCATCTTGAAAATGGCTTGTGAGTTGGTTATAATGTACCAAAAGTTGTGCAAGGAAGGATAACTGGTGAGCCAGCATCAAGGTCATGATGAACATCCAAGGCTCACCAATGCACAAGGGTAGCAAAGGCTAGTCAATCTAGTTTGAATACGCAGAAGCGCTACTGTAACTGAAATTGCTGACAAACTAAAAGCTGGCCATGATAGAAAGGTGTCAGAATACACAGTGCAGTGAACTGCAGCTTGCTGCGTATGGAGCTGTGTAGCTACAGAATGGTCAGAGTGTTCATGATGACCACTGTCCACCACCAAAACTAAAATCAATGGGGACATGAGAGTCAGAACTTGACCATGGAGCAATGAAAGGAGGTTGCCTGGTCTGATGAGTCACGTTTTCATTTATATCAGTTAAATGGCCAGATCCGTGTGTGTGTTTACCTGGGTAAAAGATGTAGCAGGATGCACAATGAGAATAAAACAGGCCAGTAAAGCCAGTATTATGCTATTTGCAATGTTCTGGTGGGAAACCTTGGGTCCTGGCATTTATGTGGATGTTAAATTGACATGTACCAACTACCTAGAGATTGTTGCAGACCACGCACACCCCTTCATGGCAATGATGTTCACTGATGGCAGTGGCCTCATTCAGCAAGATAATGGACAATGCCAAACTGCAAAAAAATAGTTCAAATTTGCCTCAAAATTCCTCAGATCTCAATTCGATTGAGTGTATATGGGATGTGCAGAAAAACCAAATACGATCCATGGAGGTCCCACCTCGCAACTTGCAGGAATTAAAGGATCTGCTGCTAATGTCACGGTGCCAGACAACACAAGACACGTTCAGAGGTATTGTGGAGTCCATGCCTCGACGTATCAGAGGAGGATTTAATGTTGTGGCTGATCATTGTATAGATAATGCAGAATGGTAAGTTCCGCTTTACGTATCTCAGAAACGGTGACCAGGCAGGAGGTACATGCCAAGTCCAGTAAATGATGAATCGGTTGAAAATGGTTTACAATGTGATGTTGCCATAACCACAGCAGTGGGTTGTAGTGATTATAAAACCTATACTGTCATTTCATGTTTAAAAAAAACAAAAATCGCTTAATTTAGTTTTGTGCAATAATCTATTTAACAGAACCCCTTAGTTACATATTTCAAAGTTCCTGGTGACACCATTCAAAGAAAATAGAAAATAAATATATAAAAGGCTTATTCATCAAATTCTCACTTTTACCAAAAAGCTAAATTCAGGATAGAATTTGTAAATTTCTGATATAACTAATCTGTAAAAAAAATTCTCCGTCCACATTATCATCACAATTAAACCCTTCGATTACATTGTGATCATAATGACTCTAAATCAGTTGTGAGAAGATACTGCTGAAGATTTCCACCCGAACAAAAAACTGGATATATGTTTTTCTTTAACATCTTTTTCAGTTTTAATAAAATATATTTAGAAATCAAATTGCATCAAACAACCAAACCATTAAAAATAAAAATATATATCTACATTACAGATTGCAAATAGATTCTCGGAAAACGTACATATTTGGCCCACCGACTGTTCACAGATTTCAGTTTGCTGGATAGTTTCGATGCCATCTTTTCCGTAGTTTTCTCCATCAAGAAGTTGCCATCTTTGTTTAGCGAAGCAAGTACAGACTCCCATTTGGACATGATCTCCTTGGGAACCTACATGTTTAGACCAAAATATTACTCACTCCATGATAGAAAGGTTTGCTGCTGACTCACAATAGACCCCTGTTTAAACAGATCCCACGCGTGCTGGATAGTCTAACCACCAGTCTACACTTTCAGAAATACAGATTTTTTTTTTTTGTATATATTTATAAAATCAACACCTTTAGGTCAAAACATTATGCCTGCAACTTCCCACGATGCATATTTAGAAGTGTTGCTATTTTATAGATACTGTGCTATAAACAAGATCGTCCATGTTTGAAGAGTTATAGTATTGTTAACCTATGAACAACTAGACCGATAAATTAATGTCCAAATTTTCCCGCATCTTATTTGTAACTGCTTACAGTGAAAATTGTCCGAAATTTAAAGTGAATTTAAAATTTAATGGAAAAGTAGCTTAACTAGAAGCATAGAAAACAAAACAAAAAACATTGTAAAAAAACGTATTTTCGAAAATTACATTTTCTAAACTTATTTTGCAGTATAACTAAAAGAAAAAAAAAATATTTACCAAGTAGAACTTATCCAAAACAAGCAATATTAAAAGTGAAAATATATATATATAAAAAATTTTTTTTAATATTTATTACTTTAGCCAGAGGAATTCTCTGCTGTTCATCCAACCAGAATGTAATTAGCGTGATATTGTTTTCAAAGTGGGTCCAAGACGTCTGAACATTTTCCATGTTGGATTTTGCTTGCTGAGCCAATATCTGGAATCCTTTATATTTGAGTTCAATGGTTTCATATTCTGTAAAGACTTCATTATCACTTGCTGTATTGTTAAAATAAAAACACACAGTTACCTTAAAATAGGTGATATTTTACAGATTCATTGTGTAATATGAACTTTATTAATTTATAAATCATTAAATGGTTGGTCCAAGCATTATAACCACTTCAGCCCACTGTAGTGGTTATGATACCAGAAGTACCGTGTTCCGATGCTTTCTGGTGGTCCCATGATGCACTGCCACGGAACCAGCAGCTGACGATTCAATTAATGCAATTCTGTGCAATGAATGTTATACATAATTGACATTAACCAGAGTGACACTCTTGTTCTGGGCTGGCTGATGACACCCCAATGACACGGCCGGAAGTGGAGTTACACCTTTGCTAGCAGAGGAACTAAACTCTGTACGTACAGCATTTCAGATCAAAATGCTGCACATATAGACTCCAGGAACTATGACCACTTCAAATAACCGAGTATAACTTTAATAATATAAAGTCATACAGTATAAAATTAGAAAATTAAAAAAAAAAAAAAACCTTGTGTTATTTTCTTTTTTCTCTCTCATATATATCAAAAGAGACCTATCTTGTTTTGTGTAATTAACTTTTAAGCATTGATGCAATGACAAAAAGCACGTATTTGTTCTAAAAAGTAAACAATTGAAAAGGTCACATATATTATATGATTTTACGTCAAATGGCAGATCATGCTTTAGAATCCCATACTGCATGGATAGTGACATCATCCATGTAACCGGCAATAAAACACAGATCACCTTCATCGAGCCTGGGGGCCATAACATCCAAAAAAGAGTGATATAATGTCCCGGTCTCAAAATTGTACAAAACCTAATTTAGACATCAACAGATCTACTGGCCAGTACTTACAATATTCCTCCGACGCAGCCAACTGATCTCGGAGTTCCCTGAATTTCTTGAACGCAGTCTCTAGACAGAACATGAACTCATTCTTTTCCATAAAATCCTATATTTAAAAAGAAGATTCAGTTTTAGTGAAAGTCTTGCCTTGAGGCATAATGGAGATACACACATTGTTATTTATGTTTCTCGACAGGCAGATCCTATAATGCCAGGTGCCTGAGGTCACACACTGTTTTAAACTCATTAACAGGGCCTTAATGGGTGCGGTCACTTCTCAGGATTTTTAACATTATGTTTACATATGCCTATATTTAATAAATATGTATCTCTGAAGGATAAAAATAAAATGAAATGTAAATGTAGAAATCCACAGTTCTTTATCCTGCTGCTGGGCGCCTCCATCTTTGCTCCCGGTCAATCATTGTTATAAGCTCCGCCCATTACAACTGGCAATCAGCATAAAGATAGCATATAGAGAAGAGGACCAATGATACAAAGTATCTGTTTCACTTCCTCACTTGCAACGTGTGCCTTGGCTGTGCCTGAATTGAACAGGATTTTGATATCATTTGTTAAACTTCAAATATAAATTGATAAGAAAAACAGAGCATCTCATAAACCGTTCAAACATGTATATGCGGGTAAGTAAATCCGTGGATAATTTGTAGCATTCTAGGCGGATACAGAAACACATATGCAGTTTGACGGCAGGTGTTTTCTTGTAAAGATAAGGTTGGGCGTAAACTGGTGATAAAATCCTTTATTGTCAATATTTGAACCTAATGATATGCAATCACACACTAAACAGACTAGCAGGGCTATTCAATAAAACAGGAACGGCAGGGGATGGAAAAAAAAAAAAAACAACAAGCAAATATGGTCAGTTTGAATATTAGAATAAAAAGGAATCCCCATTGCAGCGAAAATTAATAAATTCTAAATCATAAGAGATACCAGCATTTTCTCAGGTAGATTTTAAAATTTTAATTTTACTTCAAAAATTTACATTTTTAACCCAATGGGAAGATGGATAAGAGCAAAGCACTACAAAATTACAGACATATTGTAATCTAGCATTTAGGAAAGAGGGATTTCTTGGTTTTAAATTCTTTATACTGGATAGAAAATTCTACATGTGGGAAAGATGGTATTTCCCCCACTGCATCCATTTTGCAATCAATTTCATTTTAGGGTCACTTTGCTATACAGAACACACCTATGTCTAATCTCAAGTTTGGATATAGGTAATTTATTTGGACAATCTCCTAAAGGAAAAACAAATTGTGTTTGTGCAACGTATACCATTGTGACCTTATAATAATAATTGCAAAAAAAAGAGAGAGTTTGTATGTAGTATTGAATTTCATTTGAATCGGGTTTCTGAACACATATGTAAAAATTACAAAACGCATAAAGAATGTAAAGAGGGGCAACGTGTAACATATATACCAAATATAACTGCAGCTGACACTTTGTATTTAAATAAATGTTTTTTAAAACATTACTAACAGATATTGGCTAAATCTGTGCGCTCAGTTTCAAACAAATTGTGATTTTCAGCGATCGGGGTAGAAAATGGACGATGTTTGAATTCTGATTTGTAGTTTCATCCACGTTGCCGAAGCAGAGCTGGTTGATGGGGAAAATAGATGATTGACGGCCGGGGAATGTTGATTTTTATTAAGAGATCATGTGAGAAGTGACAAAGTAAAAAAAATAAAAATTATATCTGTATGTTATATATTTAATAAATCTATAATATATTAATATTGAGCTTTTTTTACTGTTCCTCCTCTATTTCTCTTCTATTGATTACTTTTTTGTCTGGATCCTGATCTACAAAGTGCATTAAAAATATAGGGTTCTTTCTCTGTTTGGTTTAAACGAGACTAACCGTTGCAATATGTCTATCCCAAATCTTGGAGTATATAATAGTTTGTTCTGTAGAAGGTATCAGTTGGTGTTCTAACCAACTGCCCTATCTCCCTTGATTATTAGGCGCCTCTGCACTGCCACACTCACGTTCCAGTCTGCAAGAAGAGCTTCCACGGACTCCTGAGTCTTGTACTTTGCTGTCCACATTTTCAGTCGGGGTTTAGCATCTTCCAGCAATGCCAGGACATAGTGTCCTGAACAGCGGTAATCAATGAGAGAATAAAAATTCGTCATTGTGATCTTCAGGGTCCTAAAATAAATAAATCAATCAATGTGCATATCTGTAACAAAATATATACAGTGGAACCTCGGTTTACAAATTTTATGCATTCTCTTGGGCATTTTGTATTGCAAAACATTTGTAAACTAAACGCTGTTTCCCACAGGAATGCATTGAAAACCAATTTATCCGTTCTGGAGGTCAAAAAAATAAAAAAATAAAAATGAGCCGGCATGGAAAGCAACCCACAATGCAGAACAAACAGTAAAAGGCATGCAAACAACAAAGCTCAGCTCCCTACCTTCCCACCGCTTGAGAAATACACCAAAAAAGTCCCAAAACCGCTGCAAACATTTTTCAGAATGGCTCCAAAACTCAATGCAAAAGCCGTTCCAACACCTCCACACTCGACGCCATGTGCTACCCACAGACTCCAGCATGCAGGGGGCGGCGCTATAAACCTCCCGGGTGCAATGCATCCTGGGGAAACTTTCTTTGTAAAGTGAAAAAAATTTGTAAATCAAGGCATTATTTTCAATGGATTTTTATTTGTAAACCGAAAATGATGTTAACCGAGGCGTTTGTAAACAGAGGTCCCACTGTACAATGTGTAAATATGTTTCAGTATACCTTGCTTTCATCTCCTCCATTTTATCGCTTGGGACAAGGATCTCGCCATTCACATCCAATGTCTTGAAAGATTTGATCTTTTCCAAATAATCACTTGCCCTGGACACCAAATCCTGTAACAAACATGGTGTGAGATTAGTAGAACGCAGGCATGGATGTAATTATCAAGGTACAATGTTAGATTGGGACTAGGCCATGTTCAACTCGCCAGCTGCTGTGAAACAGATGGGAACGTTTAAAATCTTCCATAACTTCATCTGCATTGAAATCACAAAGTACCATCTCTGTGTAATCAATATCAGTTTACAATCTGTACGGCATTGGTTGGCTAAGAGTGCTTAGAATGAGTTAGACATTAGTTGCTTAGCATGTCCTGAATATTACACAAACAGTGAAACACAAAAATTATATACCTTATAGGAAGCAGAAACATTTTCAAGTAGAGAGACTGTATTGTAGTGAGTGTCACACTCGGGTAAATTCTGTGACATCAGACTTTCGACATCTGTAAGCCAAGTCTCGATAGTGTCCAAGGGAGGAGGTAAACTGCGATCCAGGTCCCTCTTCCAATCTGCAATCTGGTAAGAATTTCAATAAAACCGGGTCAAACGTCAAAGCCCAAATTAGAACCACAAAGATTAGATTTACTGGCAAACAATATTCTTCCTATGCCAGAAAGATGTTCCAATGGTTAGTTTAATTTATAATTAAGATTTGATAACAAGCGTAGGGAAGGTTTTGAAATATTTGTCATTGTTCAATAGCCATGTCAAATTCTGCAGATGTTTCTAAGTATTTTTTGGGTTAGTAATATAAGGATATTTTTGTGAATGCTTGTAACTATATGTAAAAGGTATGTTTATTAAAGTGACACTCAGGAACACAAACAATAGCGATCACAGTAGTGATCATGGTGCTTTTTGTTTATGGGCTTTGTTCGGTATTTATCAAACCATATTAAAATAAACAAAACAAAAAATTAAACTGATGGTAATGTCATCTAAACGAAATTTGGAGAGATTACAGTTGCAAAAAAGTAGCAAATATACAGATATCAGAACGTAACATAACCATGCTGTCTTCTAAGGGAAACATAACACACAGTGTGTATGGCTCGGATTAAATGTACATTTCATTACAAATTCTCTGTAGCCGATCATCATTTGAATAAAATGTTTTTACATTTCATGCAAATTAGTTGAATTTAAATGTTCAAGCTGTATTGCAAAATCATGGCATATGTTCTTTAATCTGGTATATTATACTCTCAAATAAAAACATATTCATTAAAAGATCCATTATTTTCAGTTTTTAGAGCTGGTAATAATTTCATTTATTGGTAAAATCTTAAGGATACAAGGAGCAAGTAATGATTAAAAAAAAAAAAAAAAAAATATATATATATATATGCACGCATAGGATTGTATGCATGGTCCCACTAACTGCAGAATTTACAGCACAAAATGGTCTTCGAATGAAAAACTTGCAACACCACCCACTGAATGAGTTGTGGTACTGTGAATCTCTGGATTCCAACGGAGTGTCAAACACAAAAACATATTTTAACCTTTTTTTTTTTTTTTGATACAGCATATTAGACTTGTATTTCTTTAATTGTGTATATATAAATCATATAAATTAATCCCAAGTATTTCATATGCCTGGGGGACCACCTAACTAATAGATATCTGTAGATAAAGGGCTAAAGAATACAAATGCGTTCTTTATTATTATTATTATTTAATTACTACGAATTGTCAGAGACGATTGTAACTGCAGAAGCAGTGATCTGGGCATATGTAACCCATCCTGTACATACTGGGTATTTTAAATTGTGATAAATATGATTTCAGCCATTGACAAATCCATGTTATAAACAGTATTCTGATGGTGGCCAAATGTCATGTGACTTACCTGGGAGGTTATACTTTGCAGAGACTGTTTAATAAGTTGTTCTTCTGCATCAGGCAGAGACTTCATAGACAGATCAGCCAAGAAAACTCGCTTTTGGTCATTAAACTTTTTCATGTATAATAGAATTTCCTAAATTCAATCAAAAACAATTAATGACAATAAATAAATAAATAAAAATAACTGTCAAATTTCTGTCTTTGACCCGCAAAGTGGATGTTTAGTGTGAAATGAAAGCATTAACACTTACATGGTATTTTTTAGCATAAGATTTGGATTTCATTTCGTCAAACAATTCTTTTAATGTCTGATTTTCTAAATCCAGCCATTCCACTGCCTTCTTCACCTTAATCTAAAAGAAAGAAATGTCATTTTTATTCATAGTAGTTCATTTATCGGGTAATTATTGTCTCCAAGGGGAGAAACCTGTTTCAAGGACTACAAAGCCCATCAAGATCAGCCACATTGAAGACTTTGGTGAAAAATACCCCCCAAAAAAATAGTGTAAAGTATGTTCTAATAAAAAAACTAACGTATTAATCTAGAACACATGAAGGTCAGGCACTATTCTTCATTGATACTCTACAAACATATTTTGTCATTACTATATTGTCATTTGACTGTCCTTGGGCTTGATACTGAAATGAAACGTGGTATAAAGTCCCTCTGATATGACAATTCTGTTTAGTTTCTCAATATATAATTTATCACATTTTTTCTCTTTATTTCTCCCTGTGCTTGCCTCTCTTTCTGCCAAGTCCATCCAAACAGAATCACATTTATATATAAATATATATATATCCCCATGAGTCTGCTCAAACAGCTGTCCTCAGTATGTCTGAAATATATAATAAAGCCTCCAGCGTTTTAGTGTTCCCTGCGCTGCTGCTTGTATCCCACCCAGGACAGCTGTTACAGCAGGACGGTCCGGACTCAATAGAGATTGTGTTTTCACACTGTACTCTAATTGTTCACTTTAAGGGTGACGTCTCAATTTATCCTACAGAGGAAAGGATTCATTCTCCCTATCAACCCTCAAAGGCACAATATGTATCTCTCTATCTATCCAACATCCATGCATTTTCTTAACCAAATATTTGCTAACATGGGGAGCAGAACAATATAACAATTTTGGGAGGCATTTATGAGCAATACATAAAGTGGTTTCCACTCAAGTCCCTTGTAATTTGCAAGAAGCAGATTTTACAAAAACACTTCATTATAAAGAGGTTATTATTATTATTGCCATTTATATAGCGGCAACAAATTCCGTAGCGCTTTACAATATTATAAAGGGGGGACTTAACTATAAATAGGACAATTACAAGAAAACTTACATGAAATGGTTGTTATAAATTAAGATCTGCATTCGCAACACTGCACTGTATTAGTCTCTGTCTGTCCAGGGGCCTGTCTGTCCATTTTTGCCACGGATTACAAAAACAAGGATTTTTATTATGTTTTACATACCGAAATGTCTTTTTTAGGCTCTGTTGCTGGCTTGGAGTAATGCAAGAACTGAGCCACATAGGTCATGATTGATTTTTCATCTGGATCAGGAACATTTACATCTATAATGAGAATTCAGAAACAGTAATAGTGTATGTTAAATTAGTATACATTGATATTTGATCTAGTTTACACATTTCATTATTTTTGTGCTGTGTCCTGTTTTTTTAATCTTCTCTACACCGTCTGTATAGCTCTGCAGACCAGGAGAGATTGCTACAGATTTACAGTTGTAGTAATGCCAGTCTAATATATAGTGTCACAAATGCAACTCAATCATTTATTTGTGTCAAAAATGTGCCTAAAAATAATTGAAATCTAAAAAAAAAAAAAAAAAAGCTGCTATGTAATGTCACCAAAACTTAACCACTACACCCTATCCAATAAAAGAGTACATCTTAGACCCTCACCCTCATCATAATACTAACCTTGTGAGTTGATACTATAACCACTACAGGCATCAATATTTCATCCTAACCTGAAGTCAATAATTGACTCTGAATGTTTGACGTCCGACATGAAATAGTTCACATTTTGAAACAAGCAACAAATGAAAATGTTTCAAGTTTTTAATGTCAATGTTCTGAAGCTTTAAGAAAAACCACTGAATAATAGTGTCCCCGCCTAATCTAGAACTATGACGGGAGAAGGAGAGTAATTGGAGCTGCACAAAACGTAAAGTAACAGGAATTTAGTTATCCCAGCAAAACACGGGAAAAGTCCAGCAACGTTTTAACCCATAAAAGGCGTCTCTCTCAATGCTTGATAAAGACGTTCTATAGGGTTGAAACGTTCTGTGTTTACCCACTTTTTGTTGCGATAAAACCAATTTGTGTCACCTTATGTTTGAAGTGTGTCTCTATTCCCTTATTTTGTCAGTTATTAGGACTGGAGGGATCCAGGAATCCTTTTCCAGCAACGGAATGTGTGGGTCGTCCACCCTCTACTCGATGTTGGTAAGTCATGTTACTTGACCCCACAATGTAGACCATTTCTCTTGCTGACCACCGATGGGAGATTGACATAACTTGATGGACATTACCATAAAGCTTAGTAAAAATATTACAGCCATTATTAGTTCTTTGTTAAATTTATATATGCGTATTTTAATATTATTTTGTAATTTTAATATTATATTGTACTCTCTTTTAACAATGGAATGTTTGTGAACCCAGGACATACTTGAAAACAAGAGAAATCTCAATGTATCCTGGTAAAATATTTTATGAATAAATAATTAGTAATGAGGAATGATACAATACTAATACACAATTAGCTGAGTGAGACAAGCACCAGCATGTTTAGAAAAGAATAACAACAGATCTGTAATTTCTACCCTTCTTTAAAACAATGAAACACACAGACATGTTAAGGAAAACGTGTTCTGCGACTATGGAAACACATTATTTAACCTATAACTGTCCTCTGCTTGTGTCACATTGCCACAGGCTGGAGTTAACTTGGCCTGACAAAATTATGAATTACATGAATAATAATTTCTGGTTTGGGTTTTTACAATGCAACAGGATTTAAGACGTACCTTCAGGTTCAAGAAGCCTGGGGATTTGTAATTCCTCCTCTGCAATCCGGAAAGCCTCTCGCAAATTTTCTTCATCTGTCCTATCCTTTATTTTCTCCATATCTACACTATCTGGTCTCAGCGAGTGAATAATTGCTAGGAACGCAAGACCATTTTTCCAACTTGATTTGAAATCTTTTACACCGATAGACCCTTGCCTGGAAAGGAAGATTTAGAAAATGCGGTCAAGTCAATTTTCACTGTAAACCAGGGGTAAACAACTTCAGAATTCCAGATGTTGTGCACTATATAACCCTTAATGTGGAAACCCATGATTTTAGGATCATGAACAACCAGCAACTTACTAACACACATTAAATCAGGGAAAGGTGACATTCTGCACTCCAGATGTTGTGGACTACATCTCCCTTGATGCTTTGCAGCATTATGGCTGGAAGATCATTGTTTGAGATGTAGCCCTCAACATCTGGGGTGCCAAAGGTTTCCTCCCCCTGGTGTATTCCATCGGCAACTTATCAACAGGCTAATCATATGGAGAGATAAAGAAAATTTGATTCTGTACATGAAATATTTAGAATGTTTGCTTTGCACAGTGTTTCAAGCTGCTCAGACCATAGTTATCTACTGCTGTGAATGAGATCACATTTGTTGTATTTTATTTATATACTTGTAGGGTATTCTAGTGAACCATGTTTTCTTGGATCGTTATCACCTGAAAGCCATCGATAAACAAAAGTAAAAATAAAAACCAAAAACACCCAACAACAAAATGGTCCCACCCGTGAGGTGGCATTTAACAAGGGAAGAAGGAGAAATACAGGCAACTACATCATATTGAGGGGAGAAAACAACCAACCAACAAATTCTCCAAAACTTGATTTTACGTTTTTTTTATGCCATGCACGGTAAATTGACTTCTAAGAGCATTTGTGGTGCTATGTCTACATCCTAGAGGCAGCAGATTTAGGACACTACCTAGACTCTACTTACTGTGCGCACTTTTCATTGGCCCACTGAAGGAGCGCCTTTTTGGCAGACATCTTCCACAGAGATTTTGCACTCTTCTTAGTGGGTGGGCTTGCAGTTGGAGAAGCTGCATTCTCACTTTCCTCTTCTGCATTTGACAGAGCTTCTGCAAGACCTTCAATCTAATGATAAAAAAATAAAAAATAAAGAGAAATTTTTAATAATTTTATTATTTCAGAGTTTTTGTTTTTTTTAAATAAAATACCACACCGCTTTTGTTGCGCAAAATATGTTTACAAGCAGGTTGACACATATAACATACTTTATTTATTTAACATGCTGTAACATAAATCACTTGATTAGTTTCTACATCACTAACTTCTGACACTTTACTTGATTTAAATTTAAAGTCAGAGAACGTTCCAGCATTCCGTAGTAGTTAAAACTGTGCCAAAACACCAAATTGCAACGATTCAACTAAAACATTCTGCAATCAATTTACAGGGTTAAAGATAGGCATGTTGATGACTTGATGCAGTAACGAGGACATTGTGATTACGGGGAAGGGGTGCTGGGTCATTTGTTCTGCGAACCTATTTCAGTACAGCCTTAACTTGCCTAAAATACCCTTCAGTTAAGGCATCATTGCTCATTCTCCGATTCACAAATTCATTATTATTATTGCAGGTCTGGTTTCTTTTTACACATTTTTAATATGTTTTGTTATTTCTGTGATATTTTATAAATGGCAAAATAAAAATGAACCAAAATTTATTTATTTTTTTTTTAAACAAAAAACTCATTGGGCTTTCAACTCCTAGTAAAAATGTATGTCCCAGTTACACAAGACAACAAGTATACAAGTATAGGTCAGGAATATGTAGACTGAAAGGATGTATAACCGGGCCTGACAATAGCCAGATTTAACATTAAAAATAGGGGAATAGGTAAACGTAAGCCAAGATCAGGATAACAGAAATATGGTAATATGATATAACTAACCAAGTCAGGATTAAAGAAGTCAGAGGAGTCAGTAAATATCGAAGAACCAGAATAACAAGTACCGGCAACATAAAATGCACTACACGAGGAACACAGAGGAAACCTCGACAGGGCAATGACAATGTGGCTAAAACGTTGTTTAAACATGGAGGTGGATACTGATTGGTCCATGTCACCACCCATGTGACCCCAAAAAGTGCGTTGACAGGTTCGCAGTGATGACACAAGAAATAAATAACAAAAGTGTCATATCAGTAATGGGCGCCGTGAGAGTGTTCCGTCCCTTTTGCTATAAGTTGGCTTAAGAGCATTTGCTTCCCAATGTTCCGAAGTCTGAACCCAAGTGCTGATCGGAAAGGCTGGAAAGAACCAGGAGGAGTTACTTCCTGAATGACCCACTCTGGAAGGCTGGAGTAGTGCATCGATTGGGTAAATTCTGTGTCTTCTACTTAACTGACACCACATTTATATTGTATACTACTGCTGACAAAGGCCTTGATTTAATAGGCTTTCCAAATGATTCAGTGCGGTTATAAAAACTTTACAAACTATTTATTTACCGAAGGCATCATTAAAGTCTTTGTGAACTGTTGGAGACAAGTCATTAGTAAAGTTGTTCTAGCTGTACTGAAACATTTGGAAAGCTTATTAAATTGCGGCCTTTGTTGGCACCTGAGATATACAATCATTATCTGTTTTGAGAATACTTATTTTCATCCTTATATCAGTGCAGAGAATCCTGGCTAGGTTCCACAATAAACAGTGTGTGTCCTATTGTTTGGGTGGATGTTATAGTAACTTCTCACCCAATAAGAACTATCCAGCTGTTAATTACTTTAGAAATTAACGACACGCAGAATCTACACTGTAGGATGTTTAAAGAGGTTCCCCACTCGCAACAAATTATTTCTGTAATAAAATATGGTACATGTACAACTTGGAGATACTAGCAGCCCACAAGCATGATATAGTAACCAAGCTGTTCTTTCTCTCCATCTGAAAATCCTTATTACATCATCGGTTACTTCAATGAATATTCTGAGACGCAGTTCATCGCATATACCACGAAAACACAGGACCCAGCGATATTAGACGTTAGATATCTCTGATATCTAATGCTCGCAGAAAAAAATAAATTATATTTATATCAATTCAAAATCGACAATAATTCTCAGATGTACATCCTGCACCTACAGCCTACCCAAGATATACCAAGATAAGGTCATTGTCTCATTAACAAATTTTCATAATAAAAAATAATAATAAATAAATAAAAAAAACAGATGAGAGGCCAGCTCAGTGTAAGGTAATATTCTGATTTTGGTTTTTATAGAGGTTTCTCTCGGAGGACAATAAAGTAAAAAGGTGTGCAGAGATTAAATAGTAATAGTAATAATGGTTTAATATTAGCGCAGTTTTTTTTAAGGTCTTCGTTACTTCTTTAAAATATTAATTATATTATTTTTCAAATTCTGTTACGTCTCAAACAACAAACTACAAAAACACATTAATTCCAACTGCATACTTACATGAAAATGCAAAATTATTTTCCAAATGAGGCCAAGTACAATGGACGGTTTCCCAGTAATGATGTCCTCGACATGAATATTTATGAGTTTAATCTAAAAAAAAAAAATACAACCTTATTATACTACGGCAACATTTTTGAACTGTGAAAGTAACATTATTTGTTCGAGTTCTAACTTACTGACTGTTTCTCCAAGAAGGTCAATACAGTTTCAATGTTGCTTCTCGATTGAAATACATTTCTTCCTTTTTCTCGTTTCTACAAACACACAGAGTAAATGTGGTGAGTAGAATACAGTGATTGGTGGAGAAATGCCAATAAAAGGGACTGTGGTTTACTTACAAGTTCCTCGCCAGAAAGAACTTCAAGCAAGTCCAAGAGTACGTGTCCATTTTCAAGGTCCTTAAACAGATTTGTGATAACGGATGGCTGAGGACGCTGAAAAATAAGGCACATCAGTTTAACAGTTTCAGTAGTTAAGATTTCTTTCCCAATAATCAAAAAAGCAAAACACAGAATTAGATGTAGTGGAACAGCGCAAATTAATAAAGGGTTGTTTTTTTCTTTTGTTTTTTCACTCGTGGTACTCCCATGGCAACATTACCTTTTCAGATTCGATTAGATTTAAAATAGAAAAATAAACTGAATATCTTGCCCCGTGGGTAGTTTTAGCTTTCCAGCTCCGTTACAAAATCAACCGAAAGTACTCACGAATCAGACTGATCACAACCGCATTTTAAAGGTGCGTTATATACATAAACATACAGAAATCTGTATTAAAACAAATTGCTGATTGGGAGATTGCACCGACAAACTGCAAAATCAATAACCATTTCTGAAGTAACCTACTGACACAATGAGCACCTACAGACTCAACACAGATATTATTAATATTATTGCCATTTATAGAGCGCTAACAGATTCTGATCTGTCTGATGGCGGTAGGCAGCCTATTCCATAGGAAGGGAGTCACACGCGAGAAGTCTTGCAAGCGTGAGTTAGCCGTACGGGTTCGAGCAGCGGACAGGAGAAGGTCACAGGCAGAGCGGAGAGAAGGGGGATACCTATAGATATGTGAAGAGATAAGAGGGGCTAGAATTGTTCAGTGCTTTAATGGTATGGGTTAGCACTTTGAATTGACTCCTATAGGATACAGGAAGCCAATGTAAGGACTGACAGAGGGGTGAGGTGTGAGAGGAGCGACAGGAGAGGAAAATCAGTCTGGCAGCAGCATTCATTACAGACGTAGGGGGGCAATATGGCGTTTGGGAAGACCTATTAGGGAAGGGTTACAATAATCCATGCGGCAGATTACTAGAACATGGACAAGCTTCTTGGTAGCTTTTTGCGTAAGAAAGGGGCAGATGCGGGCTATGTTTTGAAGATGGAATCTACAGGATTTGGCAACATACTGGATATGAGGCTCAAAGGTAAGGGCCAGACTCAAATATGATGCCAAGACAGCGCGCTTGCAAGGATGGACTGATTTGGATACCACTAACTTGAAGGGAGAGCGAAAGAGGAAGATCAGTATTAGGAAGAGAAAAGACAAGGAGCTCAGTTTTAGAGAGATTGAGTTTCAGAAAGCGGGAGGACATCCAGTCAGAGATGGAAGAAAGGCAAGCAGTGACACGTTGCAGGACAGCAGGGTAGAGGTCCGGGGAAGAGAGATATATCTGGATGTCAGTAGCGTACAGGTGGTAGTGGAATCCAAATGAGGTAATAAGTTTGCCAAGAGAGGCAGTATAAAGAGAAAATAGAAGGGGACCAAGGACAGAGCCTTGGGGGACTCCAACTGAGAAAGGACGAGGGGAGGAGGTTTCATTAGAAAAGGAGACACTGAATGAGAGTTGGGAGAAATAAGAGGAAAACCACGAGAGGACAGAGTCACAGAGCCCGAGTGATTGAAGAGTTTGAAGAAGGAGAGCATGATCAACGGTGTCAAAGGCAGCAGAGAGGTCAAGAAGAATTCGTACGGAGAAGTGGCCTTTGGATTTGATAGGAAATGCAATGCAGCGTTATTAGAAAAGTAAAAGAAATACAGGTTTAAATACAGGTATCACAAATTTAATATTTTAGGAGGGTTTGAATAAAGGGGATGTATGTATGTAAAAATGTTGTCTTAACCAGCTCAGGTAGAAATGCAAAAAAACTCAATGTATTCCATTCCATCACAGTAAAAATGAGTGATTGGTGAAGACAGGAGATGTATGTTTAAGAAATGGCTACCTCCATGATATCCAACATACTGCGGGAATGTAAAAGATTCAGTCCCGGTGAATAATTGTCCTTTAAGTCTTTTTCCATATTTACATGTCATAGTCGCACACAACGCAGGTGTTACATTTACACAGCCCTAGCATACTCGGTTAGAATTGAGCAAATTGTTATTGTTAACATATTATTTGAAAAGACTTTGAAATACAATATAATATAATAAATGAGTGCAGTTAGTGAGCAACACTTATTTAAGAACCATCCCTCTAACCGCAGTGCACGTTCACTAGTAATCAGCTGTCACCCTGGTACCCTCGAGGAGTTTCCACCAGTAACAGCAAGCTTTGAAAACGCTACAATTTGGAATGTCAGAATCTGCTGTCTGCTTTGTACTGACAATTATCTTTTAAATAAAGTGGATGTACAGGTTTATGTGGCCACAGGATTCCACTGGAGATAATCATTATGAATGGTTTAATTAAGGTTTTTTTTTTTTTATATTTGTATTTTTATTTTTTACAGTTTTTTTTTTATCTGCCCTAATATTCTAGGCATATTTTTAGAAATGCTTTTAGTTAAATAGGAAAGAAAAAATATATTTTTTAGGTTTTTCCTCTCATGTCTGCAAACGTGAATTACAGATAGGCAACCTTTGGCACTCCATATGTTGTGGACTACATCTCATAATGATCTGTGGTGTATTTTGGTTTTGTTCTGCCCTAGACATGACAAAACCCAGGCACCCCTCTACCCCTTCCAAAATGTATCTTCCTGAGAGACACATGATGCATGCACTGACATACACTGTTTAACCCACACATGCTTTCACTGAAATATACACATTTACACACACACACACACACACACACACACACACTTTCACTAACTGACAGGCATACATTCACTGACAGACAAGACACAAGCACATTCCCTCAGTGTCAAACACACAGACACACATATACTCACTGACAGATACAAACTGCCCAACACATGTACACACACTCAGTGTCAGACACACATTCACTGAGACACACACTGACAGATACATGTACACACTAACTGACAAACACACACTAACAGACACACACAATAACACACTCACAATTTTTTTGTTTACATTTCAATCCACCCAGTCTCCCTACCTTTGGAAGTGGATTCTTACCTGGGCCCAGTGGGGCTGGCTGCAGTTCGGCAGACACAGGCAGGTGGGCGGGCAGACAGGTGAATGGCAGAGGTGGGCAGCGAGGGAGCTGTAATTCTCCTGCTCAGTTCCCTTGTGTGCCTCTTAGTGATGCCGGAGTGACGTCATATTCCGGCTATGCCATCACTGTGGTGCGAGCGAGGAAGCAGAGCAGGAAGAGCTCAGGGGAGACTGCTCCCTCACCACCCACCTCCTACATCAGTAGATGCCTGCTTTGGGGGAGGGAGGGCTGAGGTGGCCAGCTCCTGGCCCCCCAGGACAAGAGGCTGGCAAGGCATCTGCCAGGGCAATTGTGGATGGAATTTTTTGCTGCCCGAAAGTGCCACCCAAGGCAAATGCCTTGTCAGCCTCGCGCTAAATACAGCTCTGGCCAGAATGCTGGCAAAGCATTGAGGGAGATGTAGTTCACAACATCTGGAGTGCTGAATGTTACCTTACTCTGATTTTGTGTGTATTAGTAAGTTGTTGGTTGTTCATGATCCTAAAATCATTTTTTGCACAGTAGGTCACAAAACAGGGGTCTCCCTGATTGCCCCAGCGTGGAATAGTGTAGGTCCAAGCTTTGATTAAAACACACCCTTTTTCATTAAGCTGCTTAAACATCATCAAGATCTGTTTTGACTGATTCGGGAGATTGCAGATTAACAGAGAGGAATCACCTCAATCCCAATGGCTATGGCGGGATTTGTCTTTTACCGTTAAACACTTAGAAAGACATAACTGATTATGAATAATTCCAAGCCTAACCTGAAGGTACGTGGCGACATATGAGGACCAAGATTTGGAATCCTGAGTTCTCCACTAAAGAAATCATTGTTTTTTCTTCATTACCAGGCTCAAAAAGCATCACCTTGATTTCAATCTAACAAACAGTTAGTGTTTTAATAACCAAACAATTATTGTAGTGAATTGGTAACTAAGGCCCCTATTTAATATTTTCAGGACGCTTTTCAAATGAGGATATATTTTAATATTTAGATTTTTTTTTTATTTTTTATTTTTTTTTTATAAACTGATGTAGTTTTGTTTTTATACAAGACTTTTTTTATATCTAAAACAATGTGTTGAAACATTTATCCAAGAATATTAAATATCATAATATATCGATCTCAATTTCAACCCAACATCCCATTTTTCGGTGTGTCACATGGCTACACACTAAAATAAATACAGCCTACAGCAAATAAGCTCCGTTGAGCAGTTCATCTACTCTTCTTGCCCGGTCCAACTTGTTTTGCCAAAACGATTTGTTTGTTTGCCCACCTAATGTACAGCACTTGAGAATATATAGGTGCTTTATAAACAAGAAAATAATCATAATAAATTTAAAAAAAATGTTTTTTAAATATGAACGATTCAATCTTTACAAAATTAAACAATTACTTTGAAGCAAGGTTTTATCTGCTTTCTAAATATTTTGTTTAAAAAAATCATAAAAATAAAGTTATACTGAAGAATACAGGGGAAACTGCATGTTTACAAAAACTCTTAGAACTTTGTACTTTTCAGAAAATTATGTAAAATAAAAAATCTCAACAATACTGAAATTTCAAATTCGCTAAAGTGTTTGATTTGTGTTTCATAACCCAGCGTGGAACATGTTGAGCAATGTACAGCACGATATTATAGTTATAGCATTTCTAACCGTTCCAGTAGAATGTTTGGTACCTTTGACAGCTGTGAATTAATCCAGTTGGTGAAGGTTTTCTTCTGTGTCCCTTCTTGCTTCGCTGTAAAACAAGTAGAAATATTAAGCAGGTGTTGCACACATATTGTGTGATCTATTTGGCCACATTACATTCAATAAAAGTGGTATTCTTCTCAATATTTTGTACAGAGGATGGGGTTAGACTCAGAGGCAAAATATACAAAGCAGCCCTTTGAAGATGAACAACAGGTTTACCTTTAAAGTCTAGACTCGATTCTGGTAGTAGAGCCAATTGCCTATCCTATTCTAATGAATGTAATGAATGTGGGACCCAATCAAGTATTAAATATTTCCCTGAAAGTAAGCCAAGACCATCAGGAAATGTATGCTGCCAAGAGGTTGTCATGAATGTCTGTGGCATGTCAGAAATTGATATAAAGTTCCAACACACTCGTTCACAGTGATCTAGGCACCAACACTGGAAACACTCATCTATCCCACAAAGAATTAAATAAGATATTGCAATGCTGACATTCATGAAAGACCAGAACTACAACTTGTCCGTTACCAGGTCTAACGGTCACATCCGTATCAAGATTCTAATCAAGAACTCTGGATTCCTACATTCAGTGACAATAAAATGGCAACAACAACAACAAAAACCAAAACAAAGATAACTCATTTTAACATTCCGCATGCCCAGTGCCAGAAGTATCCCTTAACACAGATACATATTTTTATCATTAGCAATAATTTTAACAAAACACACACAAAAAACCCCACAAAATGCAGTGTAGACTTTTCTTGCCATGCACTAATTTGCTCAATATCTAGCTGTGCCTGGAACTTGCAAATTCATGTTTATTAATAATATTTCATAATGATTTCTCCACAGTCCTCTCAACTTGCAAAGAATTTGGAATATGAAAAAAAAAAAAAGTAGCTATCGGCAAAAATTAAGAAACCGCATGTGTGATGTGCAGGGGAGAGAAGTATTAATTCCTTATGACAGGTTTATGTTTCCCTCAGACCAAACAGAGAGCAATCGAATGAGCGTGAGCAAAAAAATAAGAAAAAATAATAAAAAAAAATTAAAATAAAAAAAACAATTGGAAAGCACGGTGGGCTATGCTGATGTTCTATAAATAATAACAAATAATAAAAAGTGATAATTTTCTTATTTTAGTCACTTCGCTCAATAAATAATAGAATTCTGTTTATCACTACAACCGAAAGAGTGAGATAGAAAAAAACCACTCACTCAAAAGTGAATGGGATTCAATCTCACTCTAGAAGATTACCTCCTAAAGTAAACATAACAAAGAAAATGGTAATAACCTTTATTGAACTAAAATTAAGCAAAAAAAAAATATATAAATATATAAATATATATATATATATATATATATATATATATATATATATATATATATATATATATATATATATATATATATATATATATATATATATAAATAATATAGGTATAAAGCTTACCCGGGATAGAAACACCATAGAAAGTGAAAATCACATAAAGGTGAGGAATTAAAAACCTGGGGATATGTTCCTTAATCTCATAGAAAATGATCTATATATTGTATGTGCACATTCGTATAGAGTCCGCTAAAATAAATAGTAGTAAGGCCTCTAAAGAGGACCAAGTAAGACTATAGGGACATCCGATATGTAGACCAATATATAAGAGAAATGGAACATAAGTACAGACTGCTCCGTACAAAAGATGAAAATTAAAGAAACCAAGTCGCGCAAAAACAGTAAAATCCGTAAGTGATATATATGGCTGGGATCGTGGTACCTAGCGATAGTAGAAATGCCGATATGGTACTGGAGTTAAACTGTGGTCATTATAAATAGTGTCTCAATAGAGTATACCAAGATAGCTCACTGGTGGAAAATAAATTCACGAAGAAGCACAAACACGTATAGAGCAATGTAGCCGACCATGCTGTACAGACTCTCTGGGAGGCTAAATGTCTCGTTTGGCAATATAAACTATAGGGGAAATCGTGATATATCCCCTAGTGTGAGGGGATGTATTTACTTGTTGTGGGGTCAAGCCCCTGTGTTACCTCTTGTAACCTACCTTGGGGTTCTGACGTTGGCTAGTCCAACATCACCACTCCTATCTCATATTTAGAACTCTGTTTATGTTAATAATTGGGATTATTCATTAGCCACGAATTACCGAGAACTGACACAGAAGTTGTGACTTTTACTTCTAATTATACAAATAAAAAAATGGCATAGTTGGACAATTAATCAAGTTTAGCTATTTTCCCTTAAAATTTAAGAATCCCTATTAGTGTATATATTTATGTGCAGCAGGGCCCTCTTTACCTACTCTTCCTATATATCAGACATGTTTTGCTGTAATTGTGTATAGTATCTAAACTGCGGTTTTCGCTTTACTGTGACTCACCTTTAAATCTTGGTACAGTACACAAAACAGCATGTTAGAAAACAAATCTCTAAATTTGTCACAACACGTTATAATCCACTTCAATACCTTGACAGAATGCGCAGTATGTCCAGAAAAAACCCTAACAAAACACACAATGGGGTCTGTGTGTCAATGTGGAATTGGACTGAAAATGTAGGGCTGGCATGTAATATTATGCATTGTGAGTGTCTGAGACACATGGTCTTAAATTCTTTAGTCTCAAGGACACAGTGAAATTAACAGTTTGAAACAAAACATTGCTTTTGGTTTTCAACAGAGTCTGTGTCATGAAGAGATGGATATACAGAAATAACAGTACTTACCCAGTGCCAAATGATCCAGCGTAGCACTTCGATCGTTAATATATAAATGGAGCAGACACTCAAAGAGAGAAAGGAACCCTAACTACACCTACTCTAAGCAGAGTCCGTAAAAATAAACCTTTGGATGCCTGGTCCATTCGTCATCTAAACATGGCGTTCTATAATGATATTGAATACAATGTTGTAAATTATAGCTATGCTGCGTTATTCCTGTTTAATTTATTTAATTTTTTTTTTTAAACCACAATCTTAGACTTTGCATTATATATTCTGCAGTTTGCACTGCATGGTAACTCTGCAGCACAATACATTATTTACACATCTACAAACTTACAGTTCTGTAAATTTTCAGATTTTCATGAAAATGAAATTAATAAAAACAGCATTGGAATTTTTCCTAAAATTCTAACATTAAAACTAAACCTGAGCACGGAGCTGCGGTGGTTATTGGTGCTTAAAATGGCGCCCAATGATGCCTCCCAAGTGACACTTCTTGTTCAGACCCTGACAAAACCCAAACACTATTAAACAAAAAGATAATGTATAAAGAACTGTATTATCAGTCCTTAGAGTGACCAGACTTAATGGTAGCAAATAGAATGCAATAGAATGCAAGCCAAGTTAAAAGATCGGAGAAATTCCGAACAACAAGTAAAGGTCAATACCAAAATATCATAAAAGCAAAAAGTGTGCCGTTAGGTCAAAGAGAACCACAACAGGCGTCTGACTACAGGCAAAAGCTAATTACCCAAAGGCTTATTACTACTGATTCGTGTCAGTCCTGGGCGACAAAGCGTTTTGATAGGTTGACAGGATTACCAAATCTGGCCTTTTCCATCTGTTGGTGTACCACGGCAAACACCGAACAATGGAGCTATACAGATCGTAGAACGGAGATATGAAATCGGGTTTATAGACTATAAACGGGTTTCATTAGAACACAATTATGGTATATTCAGTATTAATGTATATCCTGTGTACGATGATATTTGAGATTTCGGTTCTTTGAAAAGATCTGCTATTCATTGCGCCCTAAGGCGGGGGCTGAGTGCAAGTGACACATATGACAAACATTACTTGCCCTTAGCTTCCTTTGGGCCATTAAACGCCTAGAAAAGCAAAGTGCAGGAAATGTTTGCTGATTACATTATCTCTTACATTAGGCTAACAAGAGAAAGAGTCAACAAAAGTCTGAAACTCAATGCTAGAGGTAATGCCCAGACATTTTAAAGGAACAGTAACCCGGAAAAAGGCATTCATTAAATTCTATAGAATTGTGAACGGACATCCATAAGGAGTACAGAAACCATGAATTCTGTATAAATAGGAAATCCCAATATTTAACCTAGCATTCCCAAGCACGGACATCGTAAATATGGAGGGCAGATTGACTGAGCTCGTCTTGCGTACTTCCATTTTTAACTGCAATTGTGGCCCTTATTTGCGCTCATTGTTGAGACAATAACAGGGATGTCATTGGTCTTTTGCAGTGGCATTTTTATGGGGGTGCTGGAGGTGCCATGCAATCCCCAAACACCCTTGTAGTTCACACGCTGAGCCAGATGGATGATAAGAGAATGTTTTAGTGTTTGTATGTGTCTGTGTGTCTGTAACAGTTTCCATGTAGATCTAGGTTTGTGGTGAACCCATGTTATTATTAAGTTCTAGATTCTGCCCTGGTGTTCTGTTTATGTTTAAAAGGCTTTGTTTGTTTGGGTTTTTTTTATGTGTGGGGCAGTCAACTTAAATTGAATAGGTCCTTATTTACCTAGAGAAGGCTGTAACAGGTGTACATAAGGGATAAATAGAAGCTAAATTATAAAATCGATGTAAGGTAAAAGAGTTGAAAAGAAAGTACTTTATAAAGGAATAGGATAGCGTGGTCACAGCTTTGATTCCTTTCTCAAATTATTTACTGTGAATACGATTCGGAGAATAGTTATATAGGAGAAAAGGAAAGAATGTGTAAAACAATATTAAATCGAGAACACACTGGTTATAATGCCAAAAGTTATGAGCTCAAAATAACACAAAACTTGGCATTCAGAAATTGGGTCGCACGAAATTAAAAAGGAATTTGAACAAAATGTCACAGTTTAATCCGAGAATATATCTTCTAATAAAACTGTCCCACCGACAAAAGAGAAATCCTCCAATTTCTCGCACGCCAAGATTCACTGTTTAAGTGAGACCACACAGACTTTTGACACAAAATAACAATACAAAAGTCACAAACCCATTCAACACACTAAACCGTGAAGCTCTAGAGGAGGCAGAAAAATATATCTGATGCATTTTGAGCATTTTTACACAGCGATCACAATGAGATTTTGTCTAATGCTGGCAGACTAAATATTTATTTCATAACAGGCAATCGGATTTCTGCTTAAGATCAAACCCTTCAGTAAAAGTTAATTTGCTAAATATCCAGAGTTTTATTTTTGTCTTCTGAAAAGTAACTTCTAAATTTATTTTTGAAATAAGTACAAAAAAGTAAATTAAAGAAACACTGTAGGCACCATATCCATACCAACAGATTTAAGTGGTTATGGTGTCTGGAGTCTATGGACGTTGGGTCCCCCAGCACTACTAAACAGTGAGTAAACCATTTATTAATGATGTGGGGCCTAGTTTTCACAGGCACCATAACCACTTAAATCTTCACTTCAATAAAACATACAGCCTCGCTGTACAATCCATTTTTTGTTTTTTTGTTTTATATTTATATTAAAGATTAAGCAGGTGCAGTTCAATTCAAGGCACAGCCCTGGCACACTATGCAAATTGTGGAGGAGAACAGAAACATTGTTTTAGTTTCTAATCTTCTAGTAATGGAACTCAACAGGGAAAAAAAAAAATTAAGAAACAAAATAATAAAATATGTATATCCCCGTTAATGGAAAGATGCATGCATTTCAGTCTTGCCAGGGAAATTACCAATTGAGAAGCCTGTGATTCATAGACGTGTTTGTGTACGCGTGCAGCCACAGAGGACGCAGGAGTCATGGAGAATGCAACCAGGTTAAACAGAGCCCCGAGGACACGCACACGCACTGGATGCGAGGACACGCACATGCATCCATTTGATGAATAAATTGTGTTAGAACTTTCATTCGTTTGAAGTAATTTCCACAAATACACTAAAACAATTCTGAAATATGGATTTTTTACACCATTTTACTTCGGACCGCAATATATTTTTTTTATTAGGTCAGTATATATTCACCCCTGTGGAGGTGAATCAAGACTAGATTTACAAAATCATACTGTGATTATTTTTTTTCCTTTTTTATTAAGGGGAAAACTACTTGAAGCGCTGACACTTTCTAGAATATTTGTGTTTGAAGGTTTATAGGAATCACCTTTCATGTGCTTAGCAGATTTACTCCACTAGTTTGTATTATACATTTGTCAGTTCTAGTACAGAATTGTGGATTTCTAGATTAAATCTATATTTTTTTTTCCAGGTGTCACAAACACATTTTAGTAAATATATTGGAAACGTAAACAAAATATGAATGTTCCTTAGTGCAAAAAAAAAAAAAACCCACTCGTCCCCCAAAAAAAAAAAAGGAGATTCAATATATCCAATACATTCGGGGGAGCATTCAGTTCAGCAGCTCATCTTTCATTTCAAAAGAAGTTTGTTTTAATTTAAATGACTCTGAACATAAAATATCTGTAAACCAACTAACGTTTCCTGATCTATACATATAGGAAAGCATTGGATTGGCTTAGATTGTCAATTCTGATTATCTCAGCCAAGGAGACGGGGCGGGAGCGGAGCCAAATGCAGCACTGGCCAATCAGCATCTCCTCAAAGAGATGCATTGAAACAATGCAGGAAGGTTCAGTGTCTTCATGTAGAGCATGGAGATGCTGAATGTTAGTGACACTGTGCAGCACTGCCCCAGGAAGCACCTCTTTCAGCCATCTAGTTACTGCCACTAGAGGTGTTCCTAGAGAGTAATGTAAACCCTGCATTTTCTCTGAAAAAGCAGTGTTTACTGCAAAAAAGCTTGCAGGGACAGACCATACTCATCAGAACAACTATATTAAGCTGCAGTTGTTCTGGGGACTATAGTGTCCCTTTGAAACTCAAAATTATTTCTGTTTAACATTTTTGACACTCCCTAAGCATCTACAGAGTTCTGTGGTGTTTGGGAGGGGTTAGTTATTGATATCTAAGCACCAACTTTGAGATGGGATTCTGGCTGCTGGGTACGCACTTGGTTAACTGTGCACACAGCAGGAGTTAAACAAACATGTACATCAAGTAGCTGTCTTGTGGTTTATAGTGTCCCAGGCAGACAGTCTTGGAAATAGCGATTAGGAGCAAAAGATTCCTTTCACGCTACCGGTCTTCTGTTATCACCACCAACACTATAGCTTTAAGTTTACACTGCCCAGCACCATTGCAGCAAAACTACAACCCTGCTTGGCTCCCCGGTAATGGGGCAAATTGTTTAGCAACGGTTTGTCCTGTTACCTGGGACCCTACCAGGCTCCTTGCTTATTACATGACAAGCTGCTTCAGCTCTGCAAAAGCAGGGAGCCAATCCAGTCGCCATTGATTGGCTGAGAGTTTCATCTGACCGCTCTCAGCCAATGAATGGCACACGGAGATAAAATGCACAGAATTGACATCAGACATCCTGGAACTCTTGTTTGATGGCAGCACAGTGACCCTGCTGGAGGTTTAATTGAACCTCTTGAAGCAGAAAGGGTTAAACTCTGTATGTGCTGCTTTTCTAAGTGAATCACTGCACATACAGACTCCAGGCACCATGAGCACTTCAAATCAATGCAGCAGTTATGGTGCATGGAGTAACCCATTAAGGTAACACTGCCATGGACTGGGCTGGTAGGCTGAAAACGTATACAATTAAAACATTGTGTTAGAACAGGGGTGTTTAAAAAATTACAAATTTAATGGGGCCAAATAATGACTCATATGAGTATATTAAAAACACCTTGGAAAAAAAAAGGACACCTCTACAGTAACCTTGGGGACATAAAGTAGCTTTTAGGCTGGAGGAGGTTAGGATTAGAGCACCAAGTACAGCGGTTTACGCAGCACTGTAATGACACTAAACGAATGCCTCATTCCTTTTCAACGTGGTGAAATTATAATGTTGCAAGTCGAGAACTTTAAAGTAAATCATTCTGCAGTTGGTTCCTCAGGGACATTAGTGTGCATGCGCAATCCTAAATAAAATTAAAAAAATAAGGCTGCCAGTCTGTAAAGGGATACTAAAATTAATTAAGGCTATTTTATTGGGTCCAAGTGCTGGACACTTAGGTCCAATAAAAATTGCCTTATTTAATTTTGGAGTGCCTGTATCCTTTTTTCGGTGATTACAAATTACTTTAAGGGGCTGCGGGGCTGGGGGCTGCGGGCTGGCCCTTGGGCCGGTTCCACCCAAAATCTGCTTACTAAATTAATTTCACCCATTTTATCATTACTCATCGAATCTCAGTCTGCTGCTTTATATCAAAATATAACACATACGTATGTCACAGAGAGGATGGATTGAGACAATGCTTATTGTTTAAAGAATATTAAGTACCATTTATGACTTATTAAGAGTTAATGATCTAGAAAATAGGCGCCAAGAGAACTATATTATAGAGAGCTGATCATGTCAATGAAGGATTAAATGACTTTTCACGTTCATTCTTGCTCGACTAACCGCTTATAGAATCTGGAATTAGAAAGGAGGATGGACATTGTTGCATTGTAACAATTAGCTCGGAACTTCTTTTCAAATAGTCTTTATTAAAATTAAACTTAAAAAACTATAGAAACAACAGCAGCTAAGGGAAAGGGTACAAAAAGAAAGGAAAGGAGGGGGGGGGACGACTATTTTCTATCCACCAAAGTATATAAATATGCATTATAAATAGGACATTGTAAAAATTAAGCGTAAAACTACATTTGGGGGTAAACAAACCAAAAAAAACAAAGTATATACAAATTTAAAATGGCCATTGGGAGGAAAACAATAAAATATTTACCTCCCATAAGATGAAACAGGCTCAGAACTTCTAAACACACAAGATAGTGAATAAAGTGTCTGCTTTAGTATCACGATTAATGGCTGCCAGGTCTCCAAACCCTCACAAAACGGTTACCACAACGGCTTTGTATTTACCAACTGGCCCAATAAAACTTACCAGGAATGGTTAAAGTATCTTAACATGTATAGCTTGGAGGAAAGACGAGACAGGGGGGATATGATAGAAACATTTAAATATATAAAGGGAATCAACACAGTAAAGGAGGAGACTATATTTAAAAGAAGAAAAACTACCACAACAAGAGGACATAGTCTTAAATTAGAAGGACAAAGGTTTAAAAATAATATCAGGAAGTATTACTTTACTGAGAGGGTAGTGGATGCATGGAATAGCCTTCCAGCTGAAGTGGTAGAGGTTAACACAGTAAAGGAGTTTAAGCATGCATGGGATAGGCATAAGGCTATCCTAACTATAAGATAAGGCTAGGGACTAATGAAAGTATTTAGAAAATTGGGCAGGCTAGATGGGCTGAATGGTTCTTATCTGCCGTCACATTATATGTTTCTAATAATATAAAATCACACTAGCCAAGATACAATTTACACACAGATACCACCAATTACAAAACAATGTTGTCATCATTGGTTTTAATCTGTTTTATCACAATTGTAAGAATAAAATTTAAAAAAAATTTTTAAAAGCCTATGACAAAGATCACTAATTTTGTGTTTTTTTTCTTTAACCTCTTTGAAATTCTTCTTGGTTGAAACCATTGATAATACTGCATCCGTTTTTGTTTTATATGAATCTTTGACTAGCTCACAGAATCAGGAAACCACTAGCATCCAATCTCTGGCTGCCTAGTGTTTATTTATTAAGTTTTCAATTTAAAAATTATAGGCCCATCTCTTATAAAATAAGAACATACAATATACCGTATTTTTCGCTCCATAAGACGCACTTTTTTTCCCCTCAAAAGTGAGGGGAAATGTCTGTGCGTCTTATGGAGCGAATGTAAAGCTTTACTTACCTGTCTTGGAGCGTGGGCCGGCTTCACAGCGCGCTCCGCGGTCCAGGAACTTCTATTTCAGGTTCCGGTTTCCGGCGGGACTGAAAGGAAGTGCACACTCAGTGTGCACACTTCCTTTCAGTCCCGCCGGAAACCGGAACCTGAAATAGAAGTTCCTGGACCGCGGAGCGCGCTGTGAAGCCGGCCCACGCTCCAAGACAGGTAAGTAATTATGGGATAAGGGGAGGGGGATACACTATGGGACAAGGGGAGGGGAGGAGACACTATGGGACAAGGGGAGGGGGACACTATGGGAGAAAGGGAGGGGAGACACTATGGGACAAGGGAGGGGAGACACTATGGGACAAGGGAGGGGAGACACTATGGGACAAGGGGAGGGGGGACACTATGGGACAAGGGGAGGGGGAGACACTATGGGACAAGGGCAGGGGGGGACACTATGGGAGGGAAAGTGCACTATGGGACAATGGGAGGGGGGGACACTATGGGTTCAGAACACTAATGGACAAGGGGAGGAGGGGTTAAAGAACACTATGGGACAGGGTAGGAGGGGTTAACAATCACTATGGGACAGGGTAGGAGGGGTTAAAGAACACTATGGGACAGAGGAAAGGGGGGTTAAAGATCATTATGGGACAGGGGAGAAAAAAAAAAATATTCTGAACAAACTGTCCCATAGTAAGAAACACTATGGAACCGTTTGTTTAGAATATTTTTTTTTTCTTGGTTTCCTCCTCTAAAAACTAGGTGCGTCTTATGGAGCGAAAAATACGGTACCTGTAATTGTACCAGGCGTGTGTGTGGTTTGTCCACATCAAAATCCTTTTAATCCACACTCAGACAAATTGATTGCCGGTAGTTTGGGTGTGGATTAAAAGGCTTTTAATTTGGACGAATCGGCCAAAACTAATTTTTCTACAAGTCTACTATTCAATACGTAAAATCACTGCAGGAAACACAATTCTATTAAATCTTCCTGCTTTGGAAAGCCTCATATATTTCTTAAGCAGTGTTTCATCAGTGCTACGAGTCAAGTTGCTGGAAATATCATTCAGTGCTCTCCAATAACATGTTATTTATACACCCCTCGGGGACTGAGGTATATGTACATCTGGTGATGAAGATGAGAAATTTGCGCCTACAGCTGCAGGCTACCCGACCTTCAGTGTAATTTCACCTGAAAAGCAAGATTCACAAGGGGTGGCTAATGGTTGAGTTTGACTACACCAGGAAAATGTAAAACCGAGCCAACATGGAGAATTTCTCCAAATTATGTTTTCGATGTCAAATTTAAAATTCAGTTAGAATTGCGGTCAATTCACACAGTACTGGGGAAGCGTCTTGTACCCCCCCTTTTATTTGCAGGGCGGGGAGCTTCTTTAACAACCAGCTAAATTTTTCTCTGTAAATTCAATAGTTAATTAGAATTATCTTATTAACAATATTTCAAAGGAACATTGCAATCACCATAACCACTACAGTGCATATCAGAATTGTTAGAATTGTTTGACTACTTACCAAGGGCTCCTCGCATCCACTATTTCCTATGAAGAGCCGGAAGCTCTGTATCTGGATTAGCCCTGGCATTGCAGGGCTTTGCTCTTTGGCAAAGAGAAATCAGATGACACGTTAGGCCATTGCAGGACTTGGCTTCTGACATTCTGACCGTAAAATTGGTTTACCCACTTACAACGGAGAGCACCAGAGCACTCCTGGCACCATAACCAGTGAGCTGCAGTGGTTATGGTGCAGGGAGTGTCCCTTTAAGTATAGCACCGGCAAGTGTGAACAGGACAGAGAGACCACACCTTATTCCAATCCATTTCATAAAAATATTATACACTCAGCAGACAAAACACCATATACCAATTTCTCTCTATAATCAAGCCGTCAGCAAAAAAAATTAATCTGTCCTGCCCTTGCACAGATGATGCAAAAATTATATCTACAATGAAGTGTAATTCTGTCAAGTATTGAGGTCAGTGGGTGGTAGCCAGCCTCTAGACTTCTATCACTACAACCACTACAATCAGCTGTAGTAGGTATAGTGTACTGAGTGTCCCTTTAAAAAAAAAAAAATTGAATTTCTACAATATGACGTTTACTTATTAAGCTGGGAGTTCTGAATAGCGCAGCAGGGCAATGCGGTGAACGACAGAAAAATTTCAATCAAATGACCCAAGTTGAAACATTAATCGAAGTTGTTGTTGTTAAGCTATTTAGGACCAAAATGTGCAACTCTCTACAATCTCCGTTTCAGGCAAGTTTGTTTCCTTCCAACACAAAAGTTAAAACGTCAGTTTACCTGGTTACGCAGCAATGACAAGGCAAGTTTAAAGCATTTTCTCCAACCTTTTATCAAATACTTCTTAGAAAGAACAAAAGGATGTCAACTCAAACAAGGAGCTTAACTTAATAGACTCAGTCTTGTAAAATAAATGGCCCCATGCACTTAGCATTTAATATACTCTGTAATAAGGAAAGGATGATTTGTGAGGACGTTTTTTTAAGTACGTACATATTTCCCTATGCGTTTCTGCTTTATGTGTCCAAACAGGTTTTATAACCTGAAGCGACTCGGTTAGAAAATTGCATATTTCATTTGTACCAAAGGCAACGATTCGAATGAACTAAACGAGAAGTTCACAAACTTTGGTACAATGACATTTATATGTGAGCGAATGTTAAAACGCTATTTTTGTATATGTTAAAGTAAATATTTTTGATGGAGGTAGAGCTCCGGGTGGTGGTACGTGATTCATACAGAATGTGTAGCTAAGATTTAATGGAAAAGTGTCAATTATTTTCATGTTTATCATGAGCTCTGTTTAATCAAGAGGAGTGGTTTCCTAAATAAATAGGGCGTGGTGAAAATACCTCCACCATTAATTGAGGGTTTGCCAAATCTCATACAGACATTCCAGGTAAGTTGACATAATCGATCCTGTGTGTGCTAAAGAGCACCCAGCTAAGATCTGGATTTATTTATTATTGGGGGAGTACTGAAAATCGGTAACTTTTTGGACAACATCCCCCATAATCCTCTAACAAGCCTCAAACAGACTATCACTCTTCTAAATGGCATTGGATTTAAAACGATGTAGTTATTGGGATATAAACATAGAAAGCACCGTTCTTCTGATTGGGCAAGGCATGAAATGCATTTCTGTCATATTATTCTAACGGGGTTTAAGGTAGGCATAACATTTATATAAAGACTTTTACAGAAATCTATATGTACTGGCCCCATGTACGTTGGTGATAATTCACTAAACTGTGAACTGCAGTGAGATAAAGACCAGTCGGTAAATATTGGACTAAAATAGTCAAATTGGATGATTTTGCAAGATTAATTGTGTTTGCTTAAATGTTATTTGGAGTTTAATCTGCAAGAATATGGATTTTAGTGAATTCTCTGTATAGAAAAAACAGTTGGGTGTACATCTGGCATAAACTGCAGAGCAAATAAACAAAATAAAATCAATAAAAATACCAAATACCTATTAATCTAAGCGGCCATGCCATTTACCTGTAAGGCTATTTTTAGAGCAAAAATAAAATACAATTTTTTTTATTGAGCAAAATTCTTTTCAACAACAGAAAAATACAATTCTAGATAAGACAATTTTTGTTGTCTTTCAATTTTTGTTCCGTTTAATAGAGAACCTCCACATTTTAAGATTTAGTTTAAAAAGAATTAGAATTATGTACATGGCATTAGATTGGCGACTCATTCTTTCATTGTAATATGAGATTATATGAATGTAATTTCTGCAGAATTAATTTAATCAGACTCTTTCCAATGTCAAAAAGGCCTCTACTGCTCAACTGCACTAGGAAAGGCAGTGACACCACACACAAAAACCCCCCCAAAAAAACAGACTATTGTGTGTCCACAGAATTTTAAAAATAAATTTAAAAAAAATACCAAATAAAAATTCTAGATGTATGAAAAAAAAAAACGACTTGCAAAAGCTGCAGATCTGCTGTCTGCAGCCTTTGCAAGCCTCCAACTATTTCCTCAGCACAGACTGCCAGTCCGGGGGAATACTCCAAGAGGAGCACGCATGCGCACGTGATTATGGCTTTCCTATACTTCTCAATTAGCTGTACTGCAGTTCATCATGCACTAATCCAACTCACTGTCTGAGTGACAGCTAGGGAGGGGTTTGTTCCTCAATTATAAAAAAGTGCCAACATCCACTGAAATCATACTTTTATAAACTGTTACAAATATGACAGACTCCAGACACACAAAGCATTTCAGCAGTGTGATGTAAGGAGTGCTTTAAAAGTGTGGAGTGTTCCTTTAAGAATCACTGCTCTCAATGATGCAAAAAAAAAAAAAAAAAAAAGATTCTACAGGTAGCACAAGCTTGCGACATTATATACACATGTTAAAAACAAACAAAAACAAAAAGCACGCACCTTGTAGCAAATAATGCAATTCATCTACATCAAGAATCTGCTTTTCTTCTCCTTCCGGCAAAGAGGTCCCACTATCCGATGACATCTTGCAGACCTCATATGTACGGAGTCAGGCAGAATCTAGAAGAAAAATCAAAACGCTCAATGTTTGGCTTCCAAGGTAAAGCAGAGAAAAGGTGCGTTATCAGCATTCAGTAACCTCCACCCTTTTTTGCCCTTTGGCTGTGTTCGACACATATGACGAGACCAGTTTTGCTTCCAAAAATATCACGTGTACAGAGACTTGCAATTTCAAAACTCCCTCCTTTTAAAAGCCTTTTGTATTCTGGGCTTATGACGGAGCACACAACATGTTAATCAGCACAAAACGCTGTATGGAGAATATAACAAGGTTTATTCACGGAGCTCCAAATTGTAACAGCAAGTTAAAAATGGAAGTTATTTTAACAATTTAGTAGATATACCTCCAAAGGAAGCATGCATATATTTTTATATTCAGCATGTTTTCTATAGGGGTAAAGACCTGCTGTCTGCAGCCTTTGCAAGCCCCTCTTTTCTCGACACATACATTGTGGCTTCTCATTGAGAACCTTCTGTGTTGGAGCCACAAGTGTGGCTTCTCAATGAGCTGCGGTACAGCTCACTTTCCCTGTTTTCTATCCAAATATCTCTTTTCTAGGAGTGTCATATTGTTGCCAGATTTGAAATTCACTTTGAACCGATGATAGCTTACACTTTATTGACCGAACCTAACAAAATCCTTCTCTAAAGAGAAGAACGTGGACCCATAATTAATTGGCACAGAAAAAAAATATATATATACTTTTTTTTTTTTTTTTTAACAAGAATGTCTGGGGACATTAACAATTTATTACTATATTCAAGCAAGATATTTTGAACAAAGCACAATATTTACAAAATGTATTGTTTATCGTTATCTACAAAATAAGTGGGTGACATTGAATTGAAAACCATATAATATTTAAGCCAACTCCTCTATTACGCATGAATAAACGGTGGCCCCCTCCAACCCCTAACTACTTCAGTATGTGTTAAGTGCATCAGGGTTAATGTATGGGCTCAGAGACTTCGTGGCAGCCCTCCTAAACACGTGGATTCAGTATGATTAATAGGCTACGGAATTCTCAGACATACAATGTAGCAAGTTCTCCTATGCAAAACAAATGCCTCATACCACTAACAAAGTGGTTCCCCACTAAGTGTAGGGCATGGGTGCCATGTCTTATGGTTCAAATAGTGCAACATACTGCCCTCCCTATGTAAATTTCCAAGTGGTTCTTTATCCCATTGGCACCACGTGAGTGGAAATAAAATGCTTTAATGGGTAATCTTATATTGCAGCCAGTAATGTTGAGAGGTACTCTCAGGGCCCACGCAAATTTGCTGCAGTGTACACTTAGCTCACCAGCAGGAGGCACTGTAAAAACTATCATTGTATTGTGCTCCTTCTGCAGGACCTGAACATTGACACAGGCAACGTATCCTTCATTTTAAGTAGAAGTAAAACAAAAAAAAAGACTTGGCGTGGGTAAAGCCAGTCAAAAAGCAAAATGGAATCATGTAGTCATTGCTACGTCCCTTCTTTCCATGTCTCAATTCTAGAATTTGCACACAACAGGTAATCATAAGAAAAAGAGGGACATCAGGATGGAGTAATGGGACTGAGAACTTGGATCCCAAAGATAGTTTGTTGCTACTGCAGACAGTGAGACATGATTTGCACAGATTCTTTCTTTCCTCATGAGTACAAATTTGTGTTTTCCCTATGGATCCCAGTTTTTTGTAGAATGATTTATGTTTGAGGTGACAAATGCTTAAAAACAAGGAAATACTATGTGTTGACAATGACCACTCCGTTTCCCCATACATCCAGGGGTTTGTTCTGTTTCCATTGACTTAGGAACCACAGCAGCAGACCTAAGGTTTCTGCAAGCAGTATTATAGCTTCACGTTTTGCGGTTTGTCGTTGACAGGACACCTCAGTAACTGAATAAATCCCGGTTAAACACAATTACCTCATTCTGTACTAAGTTTTTCCTTTCTTCCAACCCAACCCACTCTCTACTTGTAAAATAACCACATATAAACACACTATTTATACATTTCAATATAAAGGTGTGTCCCATTATATTTCTGCTACGGAATCTGTTTCGGAAAATATGTATAGCAATACTTATTTATAGATTTTTTTTTTTTGTAAAGATTTTCATTTTATGATTTTAAACAGTCACACCTGCTGCATACCTCCAAAAATTCAAATGGACAAAGAGGGGGATTTTAAATGTTGGTGAGTGAGTGGGGGATGGTGCCAGGGCCATAAGCTTTCCTAAAGAAATGGGTTTTAAGGCACTTCTTAAACGATTGAAAACTAGGGGAGAGTCTGATGGCAGTAGGCAGGCTATTCCATAGGAAGGGAGCTGCCCGTGAGAAGTCCTGCAAGCATGAGCTGGCCGTACGGGTTCAAGCAGCGGACAGGAGAAAGTCACGGGCAGAGCGGAGAGACTGAGAAGGGGCATATCTATGGATCTGTGAGGAGATATAAGAGGGGCTAGAACTGTTCAGTGTTTTATAGGTATGGATTAGCACTTTGAATTGACTCCTATAGGATACAGGAAGCCAATGTAAGGACTGACAGAGTGGTGAGGTGTGAGAGGACCGACTAGAGAGGAAAATCAGTCTGGCGGCAGCATTTATTACAGACTGTAGCGGGGCAGTACGGCTATTGGGAAGACCAATTAGGAGTGAGTTAAAATAGTCCATGCAACAGATTACTAGAGCATGGACAAGCTCTTTAGTAGCACCTTGTGTAAGAAAGGGGCAGATGCGGGTGATGTTTTTAAGGTGGAATTGGCATGATTTGACAACAGACCGGATGTGAGGTACAAAGGTGAGCCCAGAATCAAAAGTAACACCAAGACAACGTGGTTGTAAGGATGGGTGGATATGGATACCACCAATCTGAAGGGAGAGTGAGAGAGGAGGATTAATATTAGAAGGAGGAAAGACAAGAAGTTCTGTTTTGGAAAGATTGAGTTTCAGAAAGCGGGAGGACATCCAAATCAGAGATAGAAGAAAGGCAAGAGGTGACACGTTGCAGGATATCAGGGGAGAATTCCGGGGAGGAGAGATTTATCTGGGTGTCATCGGCGTACAGGTGGTATTGGAAGAGAGGCAGTGTAAAGAGAAAATAGAAGGGGACCCTTGGGGGACTCCAACTGAGACAGGACGAAGGGTGGAGGTATCATTAGAAAAGGAGACATTGAATGAGCGTTGGGTGAGATATGAGGAAAACCATGAGAGGACAGAGTCGCAGAGACCGAGTGATTGAAGAGTTTGGAGAAGGAGAACATAATCAACGGTGTCAAAGGCAGCAGAGAGGTCAAGAAGAATTAGTATGGAGTAGTGGCCTTTGGATTTAGCTGTGATAATGTCGTTAGTGACTTTAATAAGGGCAGTCTCAGTAGAGTGGAAGGGGCGGAAGAGGGTCAAGGAGAGAGTTGAAGTTGAGGAAGCAGGCTAAACGGGTAAAGACTAGTCTTTCAAGAAGCTTTGAGGAAAAAGGGAGCAGAGATATGGGACGATATATAGAAGGGGAGGATGGGTCAAGACTTTTTTTTTCTTTTTAAGATGGGTTCTACAGTAGCATGTTTAAGGACAGCAGAGATCAGTTGAAGATGTGTGTTAAGGAAGGCACAAGACAAGAGGAGAGAGATCTAATAAGGTGAGATGGGACAGGATCAAGCAGGCAAGTGGTGGGGTGAGAGGAAAGGATAAGGTACAGTAACAAGTAATTGTTTCACTTCTTTTCACGGTCTTACAGTGATTGCTATTGTCACATCACCACTGATCTTTGTACTAACAGATTAATATAAAGGAGTGGGTGGTTTTTAAAAGATTTTTCAATCCCATTGTTTGCTAATCTTACTAGATACAAAGCATCATTCTGCTCTGTGAAGTTATTCCTGTGAAGTTTTAACTTCTATCATTTTTACACAGGACATGTTCTCCATAAAATGTTTTTTTCAAAGTTTTATGGAATTGAAATTTACACTCACCATAAAAAGAACGTAGAATAAAAGAAATCAGAGAATTCAAAACAAAATCAAAGTCAAATACCAGCTAGTGGAAACCATGACCGGGCACTGACCAAAAGGTAATTTGGGTTTAAATAACCATCTTGAGGCTGTAATTGGTTTTCTCTGGCCTCTGAATCCAAAACCTGCGTGCGCGTCTATGACGTGACGTCGCATGCCGTTAGCGCCATCTTTGATGTGGGTGAAGGTGAGTTTCCGCAACGGCCGGCGTCTTTAGGAACGTCGTACTCACTGGGGACTGAAACAGAAGGTCGGGCAGCGGTTTGCCGCGACCAAGATAAGTATACAATATCTCTGTCGGCGTGACCGCTTAGTTAATGTGCAGTGGAATAAAGAACTATAAATATTAAAAAAGTGACTTAAGTTTCCACCCTCTACTAGACCAAAAAGGAAATAAAACGTCCAAAAACAGGCTACACGTCCTTCTGTCGACTGCTCATCTTACAATATTAGTATAAAAGAATTATTAGCATTGTATTACTACAGCTGCATTACCTATGATTCGACTTTTGTGATTTATATCCTATGTAATGCTTGCAGGAAGGTTCACAGAATTAATGAAGCTTTTAATTGTAACTTTGAATTATTAGTGTATAACCAAGTGATATTCTGAAAATATTAAAATTATTTCAGTCTGGTATCATTGCTTCGCTTAGGCTCGTATAACTAAACATACACAGCAAAAAAAAAAAAAAGTTGATATTTAATTTCACTACTAGTGTTACTAATAGACGTGTACAAACAACAGTTTAATTGAAACCAATCCAGTTGCGACTTCAAATACTTTAGTGAATTAGAAATTCCCTGGTGCAGTTCCTGCCTGATGAGGTCATTATCAGAGTTCCAGCCATCAGATTCTAGTTCAGAATAAAATTAAATTCGGATTTAAAAAACACGGAGCCCCGCTGTCATAGGGGAAGTGGAATCCAAATCTACGGTAGTTTTGGTAAACAGCATATGAAGAATAAAATGAATTTTTATTTTTATTCAAAAACCACCACACAAATACCCATACCAAACCGATCTGATTACCCTCACACACACGGACACTACATTTTAGAGTTGGCAGTTGTAAAAATGGTTCTAAGCAATCTCGCTCCACAACAAATCTCAATCCTGCAATATTTTGGACAGATAATGAGGAAGTAAACATTACCAGTTATGTAGCCACAATCAGATGGGTGGGTTTGTGGAATATTTTACTGAATTTAAAATTAAAGAGGGCGTACTCTAGCTACAGCTCTAGGGACGAGCACAGAGTACTATTCGTTATAAAGGCAATATACATTTTGGGATGGAAAGTTACAAAAACAAAGGGCCCCCCCAAGTGCACTATAAAAGTTCTACCTGGTGTATACAAGGACCAAAAAGTTGAGGACAGCTTTTAGAGAGTTTAACCAGTATGTAAATGCTTCGCACAAAGAAAGCTAGAAGCGATTCAGTTTGAATACTTTGATTTCTTTCAATTTAATATAATTGCGTATCTGTGTCTTACAATTATTTCAATAACAATGTGAAAATAAAACTATTCGCTTAACTCTACATATGCATACAGCCAAGGTTTACAAAGCTTGTGGTGAAATGTGAACGAATGTCTCGATTTTCACATATAACATAAAACTAAAATTAGTGATCACACAGCCAGCGTAACATTCCCAATCTCCATTTTTAGAGAATTAGAGTTTTTGATTGTCCAAGGTCCTTGCTGTATTTGCAATGTTTAATTTTACCCTGTGAAACAAGGATGTTCATAAATATAGATAAGCCACGGAAAAATTATTTAAAAAAAAATAAAATAAACATTTTCAATCTAAAAATACCGCTTCACTCAAAATCTTAAGTGGAAAGTATGTTTACAGCATTGGATGTGTCTAGGCCAGTAAATCGACTGTCGCATACAGTCTGCCATTACAGATAGCTAACTGGTTAAGATACCCCACTGTGGGTAATAGTTGGCAACAAACATAGGTGAAGGTTGTCTTTTCCCTAAAAATAAACCTATCTAGGTGTTCTAATGAGGTTGCTCATCAGACCAGATTACCTGGTGTAGGTTTAATGCCTTTATGATGGGACAGACTGTATCTTCTAATATTCTAACCCAGACCTCACCCGATTGAGAATAATAGGAGTTACAGTTCACAACCCTAAATGCTCCTGACTCACTGTAGAGATTCAGTTAAGAGGATTATTGTTCGCAGGGTCTTTGGGTTAGAGGGTGCATGTCTTCATTATTCTCAGGGAGGAAAAACCTGGCTCAGAGTATTAGGAGATGCTGTCCACAATGCATGTACCCCTATCCTAAGGATATTAGACCAACTTGCATGTCTTTGGTCCAGTGCTGCAATCTGTGCAGGCGTAATGTTAATGTAACACCATCCTCCAGTCCTGACTGCATCCCACCCGGGCTGTGATAGGGGACAATTCTCAGCCACCATGCTGACATCGTGGATTCATTGCCAGGACATCAGCACCTGAATGGATTGCCATCAGTATGTGTCTGTACAGTGTGAGCAGAAACAGGTGACAGGTCTGCTATTGAATTCCATGGAAATCACGGAGAGACTGCAAAACCCGTTTCCTTTATCTCTGTGACTGTGTGAAGCTTCAGGGTAATGTCAGATGGTGTGCACTATGTGACACAACCACACAGCAATGGAAACACAGATACCACCACTACCACCATAACCTGACCACTGACTGCACCCCAAAAGTTCCCATTTCAGGGTCATTATTAAGAAGTATGTTTAAAGGGTTAGTTTAAGCACCATAACCACTACGTATCAACAGTAAGCAGTGATTAGGATCCATGCATTAACCGTTCCAGCAAACATTGACCACCGACCATGGTCAAATAGGACCTCTCAAAAGTGTTTTAACTAATAAATGGTACACAGTCTAATAGCACAATAACCATCACAACACCATGCAGTAGTGATGGTACCTTATGCACCTTTTCTTTTTTCTTTTTCTTTTTTTTTAAAGAATTTAAACCTACCTGGTGTTTTGCTAGTGGCTGCCATTTCATTGAGAAGACCCTTTAAACATCTGAATCCACGAATACAGCTATATCAACGTAAATAATCAAACAAAACAACAACAAAACAACACAACAAAACCACTACAGCTCAGTGTAATGCGGATGCAGTCCAGCATTAATGGCAGGGACACAATCACCAGCATTCTCGGCCCATCAAGGCTGGACAAAACTAATGAAGTCCTGTGAAAACTGTCAGTGGGCTGTAAGCAGTGGCCCCTGTAAGTTTAATGCTTACATTGCATGGTTCAACACACCTATAGGGGATGTCTTGCAGGAAGGCGCTAAATTTATAAATTTATGTGGGCCGAAAAAAATAAATAAAAACTTACATTTTCATAGAAAATTACAGGATTAAAACCCTTCAGCATCCCCCTCTACTAAACCACAGCACCCCCATATACCAAATCCCAGTCCTCCCCCATATGCCAAATCCCAGTCCTCCCCCATATGCCAAATCCCAGTCCTCCCACTCTGATAAACCCCAGTCCTCCCACTCTGATAAACCCCAGTCCTCCCACTCTGATAAATCCCAGTCCTCCCACTCTGATAAATCCCGGCACCCCCCACTACCCAACAAGCAGACTCCACTCACAGTATGCGACTCCGGAGTCCAGCCTCTGGTATACCACAAACATCACCGTCCGCACCCTGTGCCAAATTTGATCCTACTGCTACTTCTTTAAACCCTGTGAAGGTGGAGCACGTTTATGTCACATCGGAATGTGACGTGGCGTTGCGTGCCTCCATGCACCTCCTGTTACTCCACTGTCCAGTCGCAGCCAATGCAACACTGACCCACACACACTGACAGACAGACATGAACTCTCAATGGCAGACAAGCTCATTGGCAGACACACACATACACATTCTTTACTTTATTGTCCACATTAGAAATTGCAGCTCACAGAGAAGCAATGGATTGAATACTTCCCTATGAGAAGCATTTGATTGGACGCACAAGCCTTGGGCGATCATTGAGGAACAAACTACTCCAGGATGACGTTGTGGGAGGAGATGTGGGCGGCAGGTCTGAATGAGTCTCAACACTGGATAAACGGCAAGTATTTTTTTGTCATGTTAATGGGGACCCTGAATCAAACTAGTTATAACTAAAGCATTAGGAATACAGGTTTCTATTCTCTAAGCTATAGTGTTCCTTTAACCAAGTAGCCATACACAAAACACTGCAATTGCATCGAGTGCATTTGTCAAAACACCTGTAGCTGTAGACTAGAAAACTGGGAATCGGGATTATCATCGACCGCTACATTTGTAAAATCCACTTCCAACATCAAGATACGTGGGCGTCACACCCCAAATTAGGACGAACCTGGCCATTTCAATCAGATGCATTCGTTTTGTGTGAAGATAAATATTATATAACGTCTGAAATGCTCACTGTGCCAATTCCTACTGCTCAGAGGCTACACGTTGAGACATGCCTCAATTACACACACACATTTTTATAGAGTGTTTCCAAATGAAATGAATGTTTTGGAATATGTGAAAGACAGGAACGATTTAGTCAGGAGTTAAGACAACTGCACTGTGCCAAAAAGTAAAAAATAAATAAAAAATATGGATGATGGAATAAATATACTAAGTGGTATGACAAAAAAAAAAATAAACGGCAATATTTGTATGTGACAATGCCCACATTACTGCAAATCACCAGACAGAAGCCAAGATCGTAGACAATACTATTTATCTATTCTTTAAGGTACCCATTCAGAAAATCCCATTCCAGCTACATTGTCTGGTGTATATGGGTCAAGTATAAACCCACCATTCACTTGGGTATCAATTAAAGGGACACGATAGGCACCCAGACCACTTCAGCTTCATCTCATTTAAGTGGGCACTTTCTGGTGGCCTAACCGACGCTGGACATCCAGTGTCAATAAAAGCAATGCTTTCCTATGTGGAGGACCTAATATGCTTGCTCACCCCCTGTCGGATGACATATAGTAAGGCAAAGCGCCGAGGGAGATTAGGGATGGAATCGGGTGTGTAATCAAAGGATTTTTTTACCCTTTCAATGCCGGGGGGCCGCGAGGGGGGTGGAAAGAAGGAGCTATAGTGTAAGAAATACAGGTTTGTATTCCTTGTACTATAGAATCCCTTTAAAATGAGCTTAGAAGGAACCCTCCTGTAACCCCTGGACGTAGGAGTTCAATGTTAAACCAGGGGTAGACAGCCCTTCTCATTGAAGAAGCTATTGCCGAGATACTTTGCTCTCGGTCTATCCAGTATCTGAAAGGGATATAGCATTCCTCTTCCCTGGGCTACTTAAAGCTACAGTGCTTTTCTGAAGTTTGTAGGAACTTGTTGCTACATTATCTGCAATCAGATTCTCATACATTTCCATGGATCTACAAGATTAAGTTTATTAAGATAAAAAAAATGTGGTGTTGAAAAATTATAGCCAAAACAACTTTGGCTTAATAGAGTGTTTTTGGTGTCTAACTCATACCCCTGCAGTATAACTGCTCAATTCTCGGGCATTTAGGAGTTAAAAATGTTGTTTATGCCGCACTTGCCATACAAGGTAGTAATATATACACATACACACACACACACACACAGGTGATACTCGAAAAATTAGAATATTGTGCAAAAGTTCATTTATTTCAGTAATGCAACGTAAAAGGGGAAACTAATATAGGAGATAGACGCATTACATGCAAAGCAAGATCGTTCAAGCCGTGATTTGTCATAAGTGCGATGATTATGGCTTATAGCTCATGAAAACCCCAAACCCACAATCTCAGTAAATTAGATTATTACATGCAACCAATAAAACAAGGAGTGTACATAGAACAATATCGGACCTCTGAAAATTCTAAGCATGCATATGGACTCAGTACTTGGTTTGGGCCCGTTTTGCAGCAATTACTGCCTCAATGTGGCATGGCATGGAAACTATAAGCCTGTGGCACTGCTGAAGTGTTACGGAAGACCAGGATGCTCCAATAGCGGACGTCAGCTCTTCTGCATTGTTCAGTCTCAGATCTCTCATCTCTCTCCTGCTGGAAAATGAAGTCAGCATTCCCATAAAGCTAGTCTGCGGGAGCATGAAGTGCTCCAAAATCTCCTGGTAGACGGCTGCATTGACCCTGGACTTAATGAAGCACAGTGGACCAACACCAGCAGATGACATGGCTCCCCAAATCAACACAGACTGTGGAAACTTCACACTGGACTTCAAGCATCTTGCAGTGTGTGCCTCTCCATTCTTCCTCCAGACTCTGGGTCCTTGGTTTCCAAATGAAATGCAAAAGTTGCTCTCATCAGAAAAGAGGACTTTGGACCACTGAGCAACAGACCAGGTTTGTTTTTCTTTAGCCCAGGTAAGACGCTTCTGATGTTGTTTGTTGTTCAGGAGCGGCTTGACAAGAGGAATACGACATCTGAAGCCCATGTCCAGGATCCGTCTGTGTGTGGTGGCTCTTGATGCACTGACTCCAGCCTCAGTCCACTCCTTGTGAAAGTCCCCAATACTTTTGAATGGCCTTTTCCTGCCAATCCTCTCCAGGCTGCGGTCACCCCTGCTGCTTGTGCACCTTTTTCTTCCACACTTTTCCCTTCCACATAACTTTCTATTAATGTGCTTTGATACAGCACTTTGGGAACATCCAACTTCCTTCGCAATTACCTTTTGAGGCTTTCCCTCCTTATGGAGGGTGTCAGTGATGGTTTTCTGCAGGTCAGGTCAGCAGTCTTCCCCATGATTGTGATTCCTACTGAACCAGACTGAGAGACCATTTAAAGGCTCAGAAACCCTTTGCAGGTGTTATGGCTTACTTAGCTGATTAGAGTGGGACACTGTGAGCCTAGAATATTGCACCTTTTCACAATATTCTAATTTACTGAGATTGTGGATTTGACAAATCACGGCTTGAACGATCTTGCTTTGCATGTAATGCGTCTATCTCATATATTAGTTTCCCCTTTTACATTACTGAAATAAATGAACTTTAGCACAATATTCAAATTTTTCGAGTATCACCTGTATGTATGTATATATATATATATATTATTATTATTTTTTTTTATTTTTTTTTTTTTAAACTAACTAGGTAATGAATAAAGAGACAACTGACCAGACTGTTCCTTTAATTTTTAACTAGCTGGCTGAGCTTCCACAGCCAATCCTTGGCCCCATTCACTTGAACAGATGGATTAGTGAGCATATATTAGTGCAGAACATCTTACTAAAACCTCACAATATAGCTCATTATCCCACTGCCAATAAAACCCCATTTACTACCAACAAAGTGAATGAAAATCAAATGCAAGTGAAAGGCGGCAGCCAGTTTCTTTCATTCACTTGTACAAGTGCTTTTCATTCCTTTTGTTCCTGAACGGATTCCTATTCTCGGCGGCAGAGTTAAAGAGTGTGTCAGTCTCGGATTTCCTTCGTTCGGGGGTCTATGGAAGTGAATGAAAGAGAACATCTGGTCAAGATCAGACAGCAGCTTTTCCCTACCTACGTTTGTTACATTGAAGTGAGCCACTCCTGAATTCCCCAAAAGAAAATAAATCACATTCTTTCCCCACCAGAAGAATAAAAAGTTAAAGAGACACTCCAAGTACCATAACCACTGCAGCATATAGTGCTAGGAAGCTTTTCTTGAAAGGATTCCTCTTACATCATTGCTGGTTTCATGACTTATTGTCATGCTCCTTGGCTACATACCCTTTCCTAGTGATGTCATACAGAGACGTCAGGATTCTCTGCTGAAGGGCCCAGAAATTGGACATTGCAAGCAATACCAGACTGTTTATGTTCTTTTGATATACTTCCGTGAAACCCGTGCTGTGAGCACACTCCAACACTTTCAGGAGACTGAACGGAATTCCAGTAGTAGACTGTGCAGCTCAACGAGTAGGAAATGTTTCAGGGACAACTTTCAAGCACCACAACCACCGTAGTAACAATGGCAGTAATATTTATTTTTAAAGGTACACTCGAAGCATAACCCAACAGGTTACAAAGTCTGTCCTATGGAGGAGCTGGATTTTTATACCATTAACCAAATGTTTCATAAAAATGGAAGGCAAATAAAAATGGCAACATAATGATATAATAATAACAACAACAATTGTAGGCTCTACCTCCCCTTGCACTCTCTCAGCTCTAATTTGGGCAGACTACATGGGCTGAATGGTTCTTATCTGCCGCCACATTCTATGTTTCTAATAACTCAAGATGGGTTTTTCTGCGATTACTTTTTCCCCGGGAATGTTTTTTGTAACGTAACATTCTTTCACAGGTTTTGTTAATAACAATGGGGTGTAGGCTGAAAATTAAATTAATATAATTCCAGGGTAATGCATTACAGTGTTGGAAATAGCTTCCTAAAATCAGTGTCTACACTTGTATAAATTTTTTTTATTTTTTCATACATATCACAGTGAAGCAGCCTGTATTTCCATCTATACTTCTCAGCTGGCTGCAGAATAATCTGTATACCACCAGCTACGGTTCATTTAAATGCACAGCGCAGGTACTGCACGTGCAGAAATTAATTCTGATTCTCTCTACAGACCCTGAATGACTCCAAAATGGGTTGGTGAAGGCAGAGCCGGATTACCAGTAGGCGACCAAATTGGCTGCCTTGGGCCTTGAGCTACGGCTCTGAGCAGGCTCTCCTTGAATTGGCCCTGTACTCCCTCACTGCGTTGAGGGACTGTTCTGGTCTACACCAATAACAGGTTGACCACTTGAAAAGTCCCTTTACTTCTCTATGACTCCGAGTGCCACAACCAGAGACCCGGTCATTGACAGAGTGACGAAACCACGAGAGACAGACTAAATTCAGCCACCACAAACACACACACAAACACTAAGCCATTACACACAGCCATGCTCAGCCCCCCAAAACAGCCCTCAGTCTCCTCCAAACAAACACAATACTCAGCCACCACAAACACACACACACTAAACTAGCACACACAGATATGCTCAGCCCCCCAAACAGCTCTCAAACTCCTCCACTATAAACACCAGTCACAGAAACAGAGCCCAGGGCTCTAGGAGGAGTCCCCAATGTGGCATGGTGCCTTGGACCCTGGGCAACCTTAATCCAGCTCTGGATGAAGGGATGCAAAATCGGATTCAGTGACATTCACTAAAGTGAATAACTGGCAAGAAGTAAAGCAAATTATTAAATTTAATATAGTTCCAGTTCAACTAAATTTAGGCTAAAGCTCGCCTGTTTATTTTTGGTGCAGTGGTAGAGTCATTTTAATAACCTTTCCTAGTAAGGGAGATAAAGAGATCTAAAGACAAGCAATGACCACAGAACATACAAAACACAGCGTTAATCCGGGAATCGCGTTAATCCGGGAAGAGCATTAATCCAGGACGGTTTTACAATAATGTAATAGTTTATTCACGAACCAATGGAATGCAGAGAACTAGAAAGCAAACGTGCAGAATTTAATCAGGAGAGGTTGTAAGATCTTGTTTTCAGTCCTTCCTATTTTAGTCTAAATGTTATCATACTGAATGCTAACAATCATTTATAACGCATCATTTCATATATTGTTAGTGACGATGCTGCATATCGGGTGACTCATGCCAGAGTTAAAAGATGAGCTTAGCATGGTTAAGTGGTATTTTTTATTTAGCTCGGCAAAAAAAATTAAATAAAAGTAAAGCCATGATTTACAGCTGGAAACGCAGGAAATAGAGTGACTGTGTGTTCCTGTCAGTAAAACTACAGATAGAAATTAAAGGGACAGTGAACACCATAACAACCAATACTCGTTGAGGAGTTTGACAAGAACTGGGGGTCTCAAATACATCCACAGGCCATGCCCCCTGATCACTGTGCTGCAAAGGTTTCATTTCCACAACGACATTAACAATCTGAATTTTAGTCCATATTTAGACAGCATTGATTGGTTGAGAACGGTGATAATCAATGCCATTCAAATATGGATGGTGCCTAAATTGCCCCTTTTAGCATCAATGTAGCATTCTGCCTAAATTGCCCCTTTAAGCGTTGGTGTAGCATTCTGCCTAATTTGGTGCCAAACTACTGACAGCTGTGTTCATATTGGTGCACAGACAGCTGCGAGGGCTACTGGGCGTAGCATGGCATTTGAGTCAAAATATTACTCATTGCTGGGCACGCCAGCAAAACTACATCTGTCACAAGATGTTTGTAGCTGGTTTAACTAAGAGCGCTTTTATTTGACTTGTCCTGAGACAAACCAGTCAATATACAATAAATTGTATTCACTAAACACTGAAATTAATTCGAATCTGATTGGACACTAAGACAGCAGAGCTGTGACCGTCACAGAATTTGATTTTTTTTTTTTTCAGTTCTCCTAATTTGGCCAGATTTCAGTTTCTACAATTTGCACTTAAGTGAATAAACCACTTCATTGTTTTCTATCACTGAGTTGTCTGGAATTCTAAATGCTTTTCAAATTTAGGCAATTGTTTGCAGTTTGGCTATTTGTCCCTAAAATTTTAAATTAACTTTAAAAGATTTGATCCACTGATGCTACTCCGTGAGTGAACCCCATGAGTAGTGGGGTTCACACATGGAGTAGTGTCAGTGGTGTAACTAGCCAGTTTCACAATGGCCACTATGGTGCCTATGCCCTGGAGTTCCATCTGTCAAAAGGGGACCAAGTTTGTTCTTGCAATCTCACTACTTAAAAGGGACATTCCACTGCCCAAATACAAAATAAATTAAAAAAAAAAATCACTGTATAGTAGATATTTTTATTGGAGTTTTATCTAAAAACAGCTCATAAAAAATGCAGATCTCTTGTCTGCAGCCTTTGCCATCCCTCCCTTTCTAACCCCGCCCAGACTTTCTGTGTCTGTCCAATCACAGACTTCCCAATGCAGCTCAGTGAGAAGTCTTTGCAAGGCAGGTGCTCTGAGCAATTGCGTCCTCTTGAGTTTAGCTTTACTGTGCTAAATGACCAGGAAGTAACAGGACCGGGTGTCTGACAGCCAGGGGGTGTAACAAGGTTCATTTATAAAAAATTTCTATAGAAATCTGCACTATTCACAAACTGAAAAAGAGGACACACTCTTCACACAGAAAGCTTTTCAGCAAGCTAAAATGCTTTAGGTGTCTGGAGTGTCCCTTTAACATATTTTCATTTTGGCAATAAATTAAATAATGTCAAAATTTTCCCTCATGGTCATGGAACTCATTTAAAGTGACACTGTAGTCACTATAACCACTTTGTCTCTTTGAATTGGCTATAGTGCCTGGAGTGGCCTGGCACTGTCCCTCCATTCAGTGTTGCACCATGTTTGTGCAGTATGCCACAAAATAAGAGTCCCTGGCCACCCACAGTGCGGCTCCTTCTGTATGTGTAGCTAAGTCAGAGATTACACACTTCCTTGTTGTCATACCCATTCATACCGTCAGTTGGAGCTCTGACAGGTTAAAAGCAGTCAGCTGACACACTCAGCCAATCACAGCTGCCCATTGCCTCTCAGGGTAATACTTCCTTATTAGCCAAAGCAGCACAGAGGGGATAGACTGCCGTGGACTCTTGTTTAGCATTAAAACATTACAACATTAAAAACTGTTTAATGCTAAAAGAAATGATGTGACCAGAGGACTCCAGACACTATAACCAGTTTAATGAGATGAAGCAGATAGAGTGCCTACGGTGTCCCTTTAATAAATCAGAGCCTGCTGCTGGGTTTCCATGAAATTTAATAAACGTTGAGCGTGTACTGTGTTTTGCATCCCTCAGAGGTGCAGAAATCATACTTCTCCACTCCACCATCCTGCTAGCAGCACGCACTAAATTATCTAGGACCCTGCCAACAGCACCCTCCGGGGATCCTGCACATGCCGGGTTACCAGGGATTAAAAGCACGCTACCTCCATAAAGGTAAGAGTTAAAAATAAAATGTTAAAACAAAAACAAAGAACAGCCACATTCTCAAACGTAATCACACTCAGCCTGTGGCCTATCACACTCGGCAAACCACCACACACAGGATGAGGTGGCTGAGCCTTCATAGAATCTTGCATCGGCACCAGCAGTGTCTAGTTATGTCCCTGGGAATGTCCTTACTGCTGTCAAGTTATACCGGGCTAGCTAGCAGCAAGAGCAATGATTTCAGTAAAAGTTATGTTCCGTTCTTTCTTGTATAAAAACAACAAAAAAAAGGAGTGAAATCAAAGGAGCTTTAGGCACAAAGAAAAACTCACAAGCGGAATTCAAAGTACTCCTTTTTTATTTAATACCACTGTGCTCGATAAGCGATCTCAGTGTAGGATTAGAAATACAGGTTGTGGAAAGATGGAGCATGTTACACAACGAGCAGAAAATCTCAGTAATCTGCACAAACAGGGATGGAGCAGGGGCTAAGGGTACATGCATCCTTCATTGTCCTCTTTACTGGTGCTGGTGGCTGCTTGAGATAGGCTCAAACCGGACATTTATATATTTTTGGTTATTCAATTAAACTAGAATTCAAAGAGAATTTCAAACTTAAAGGACCACTCTAGGCACCCAGACCACTTCAGCTTAATGAGGTGGTCTGGGTGCAAGGTCAAGCGAGGGTTAACCCTTTTTTTAATAAAACATAGCAGTTTCAGAGAAAATGCTATGTTTATAATAGGGTTAATCCAGCCTCTAAAGCCTCTAGTGGCTGTCTCATTGACAGCCGCTAGAGGCGCTTGCGTGATTCTCACTGTGAAAATCACAGGGAGAAGACGCCAGCGTCCATAGGAAAGCATTATGAATGCTTTCCTATGAGACCGGCTGAATGCGCGCAGCTCTTGCCGCGCATGCGCATTCAGCCGAAAGGGAGGAGAGGAGGAGGATCAGAGGCGGAGAGCTCCCCACCCGGCGCTGGAGAAAAGGTGAGTTTTAACCCCTTCTTCTCCCCATAGCCGGGCGGTAGTGGGACCCTGAGGGTGGGGGCACCCTCAGGGCACTATAGTGCCAGGAAAACAAGTATGTTTTCCTGGCACTATAGTGGTCCTTTAAGGTCAAAATAGCTGAAATGGAAGCATTCTCTAAGTCATGTTATTAGTGTGGCTACTCTGGCCTTAAATGTGAAATCCTCTTAGAATTCAGTTTGAACGCTCACGTTAGTAAATAACTCTAATAACGCACATCACTTGCTTCACCATAGGTTGAATAACCTCTTTATTTTCAGCTATGGCAGACGTACCGTGATCTTCCCTGACAACTAAAGGTTATGTAATAACATACTGCGACACCTTGCAGTAATTATAGGTTCTGTGTGTATTCAAACAATAACAAATAATTTGAGTGTGTACATTACACAGGGTATACTGCGCGGACTGGGTTCAGTGTGCTCACAGGGAGACGGAGGTGTCAAACAGAGGAGCACGCACTGCTTACAGCACTTTCAAACATATTAATAATACGTTAAAAGTTAATGAAGAGGGGGATTTCAGCTAAAAATAAGTAACATGTTAATGAAAATTCCAGAACTTACTTTGCAAACTTAAAATCGACCTACATAGTGCTGTACACATGGGCACCATCATTGGAATGTCCAAGCAATCATGCACTACACACTGTAGTAGTTGTGGTGCATGGAGTGTTCCTTTAAAATGGAAGTGGTTATAGTGCCTTAAATTCCCTGGCGCAACTCCAAATTAGCTGTAACAATTGATACAAGCTTTGTTTCAGATGGCACTCTCAGCCTAACAATCCAGAAGCGTTAGCCTGAGTAGCAGAAAGGAGTGTTGGGAGTACTCCGGGTCTATTATTCAGCGTTAATATGTTTGGAGCACCCGGTGCCGTCCTAGTTATTGTTTTCCAAACACCGTCATCACTCACAATGACCTTTATAGAGATTGCACCAATATACACATGCACCTAATATAATAAAATCATAATAATGAAGTGCTATCACATTCTGCGGCGCTGTACAAAAATGTACTGGTATCTTAAAAAAGTATTAAAACATGACATACCAGATCCCATTAGGATGAGCAAAACTAAATAAAAAATAAAAAAAAACACAAATAAAAGAATCGCCCCATCTTTATTAATTACACCACAGATTAAAACATTTACAAATGGTGCGACTACTTAAAATGGAGGAACACCAGGGAACTCCTGTTACCATAACCACTAGACAGCACTGCACTGGTTATGGTGCATGCAGTGTGCACTGCGTTTTCTTTTGTTTTGATTTTATGTATATGAAAGATTTTAGTAATTGATATCACAATCCAGTTCAGCCAGGGAACAATACCTTGGGGAGAAAAAAACCCAAATTTCTGATTGTCAACAGTCACATTAAGTTCGAAGGGCAGAGTTTATAACGGTGACGGAACGCCAAAATGTAGCCACTCAATTCCAGGAGAGATATGTTGATTTTTAAAAATTAGTTTTCATTTTCTGCTCTCACAAACGCAAATCTGTTATAAATAGGGTATGAGTACACATAAAATTTAAATACTGTGAGGTGACAACTCTCCTTTAATTTCTGTAGTGGTAATGGTGCCAGCATGTCAGTGGAATTGTCCCCCAAGTTCTGTGTCGCACAGTTTTTTAAGGGTACCAGTAAGTGCGTAGAATATTCTACCAGACTAAACGTACTCCAAGATTAACACAGAACACAAATAAAACCCGTCGATGTCATGTGCGAAGTCTTACATGAGCTAACCACCTTTAAATACTTCTCTATTAAGCAATCGACGTGAAGCAATAGACAACAGCTTGAGAGGAGGAGTGGCCATCAACAAGGAAAATACTATGGGGTAAACACCACGATGGAATTTAACGTTTTATAGCAGTTATTGCAAAACTACAGAACTCTAGGGGTAGGGTAGGCAGCCTTTTACTAGCACTGTACCAAAACAAGATCTTGGAGTCCATCGGCGAGCTGATTCTATTTTTATTTTTTTTAATTGAGTTGCGTGTGTTGCTGTATTCTGCTAGTGTTATTTATGGGCGCTGCAGTTGCTGTGTAATGTTGTATTTGTGTGTACGTGGGCTGTTATGTTGATACCTATGAATGTGGGTTGTGTTTGGGGGCTGCTTGATGAATTGTGTGTAGATGACATGTCACACTGTGTGTATGTGTGGGGCTGCTTGTGGTACTGCATGTGAGAGGCAGCTTGTGCGGTTGTGTGTGTGCCCATGTGTATTATCAGTGTTATTGTGTTTGTGTGGATTGTGTGCGTGTTTGTGTATGAGCTGTGTGTGTTATTTCTATGAGGGGAAGGCTTATTGTGTATAATCTAGCAGTGTGTTTTGCTCCCCTTGCGTTCAGTGGGATCCAGGTTGGCCAGGTATACGTTAAAGGACCACTATAGTGCCAGGAAAACATACTGCCGGGCTCTAGGAGGTGGAAGGAGTTAAACTTACCTCTTTCTCCAGCGCCGGGCGGGGAGCTCTCCTCCTCCTCATCGGCTGAATGCGCATTTCCGGCACGAGCCGCGCGCACATTCAGCCAGTCCATAGGAAAGCATTCACAATGCTTTCCTATGACGCTGGTGTCTTCTCACTGTGAAAAATCACAGTGAGAAGCGTGGAAGCGCTTCTTGCGGCTGGATTAACCCTATTATAAACATAGCAGTTTCTCTGAAACTGCTATGTTTATAGAAAAAAAGGGTTAAACCTAGCTGGACCTGGCACCCAGACCACTTCATTAAGCTGAAGTGGTCAGTGCCTATAGTGGTCCTTTAAGAGCAGGATTGCGATAGCTTCTGCGCACTGCTATATTCTAGTGCAGATTCCCGTTCACAAATGCTGGGAGGAAGTGAAAGATTAGAATTGTGCTGCATTGCATAAACTGAGGATTGTCCCTCACCACCTGCAATCACCGCCCGGTTTGCACTAGCAGATATTCCCACTAGGACTCCTGATAGACCTGAGCCTGTTTGACTCTGGCAGCCTTGAGTGCCATGCAAAGTCACCTCGAGTGTCAATCATGGCACACGTGCCATAGGTTGCTGACTCCTAATATAGTGGATATAAATCACTAAACCAGAAATTTTGGAAAATAGTCAAAAAGTTTCACGTTTTAGGCCATAGTAGCGACTTTGGAAAGAATTAATGGGGAATTTTTGAGTAAAGGCTGAGGTAACATGGACTACTGCCCCATGCCTCTTGGCAATTAGTCCATAAAAGCTTGAGAGATCGATAGATAAAAATGATTTTAACACGGATCAATAAAATGGATGAAAAAATTGTAGGCTTAGTAGGCAGTGCGAGAGCTTCTCCAACTAGGACGACGCATTCTTATCTCCTTGGCACTATTTATTTAACAGAGTCAATAAGTAAGAAGGGATAGTTCTCAACCACTATCATTATCTTCAGGTCATGTATCATTTTCACCCATACATACATACATAGATACATAGAATAAATAGAATATTAACTCTTGTTGTGATGGTAGATTCAAAATATAATGTATCCTGACCAGTATGTTCCCACTGTCCCAGCACTAGGTCGGCTTTACTTGTTCTGCTTTTATTTTATTTAATCGCAACTTGGAAATGGCCTTGCCAGCACTAGCAGAAATATATAAATTACATTTATGAGTGTGGGTTTGGAGAGTGGCTACCAGCAGCAGGCTGATGGCTAGTGAGTGTGGGTTTGGAGAGTGGCTGCATGCAGCAGGCTGATGGCCAGTGAGTGTAGGTTTGGAGAGTGGCTACCTGCGGCAGGCTGATGGCCAGTGAGTGTAGGTTTGGAGAGTGGCTACCTGCGGCAGGCTGATGGCCAGTGAGTGTAGGTTTGGAGAGTGGCTACCTGCGGCAGACTGATGGCCAGTGAGTGTAGGTTTGGAGGGTGGCTACCTGCGGCAGACTGATGGCCAGTGAGTGTAGGTTTGGAGGGTGGCTACCTGCGGCAGACTGATGGCCAGTGGGTGTAGGTTTGGAGGGTGGCTACCTGCGGCAGACTGATGGCCAGTGGGTGTAGGTTTGGAGGGTGGCTACCTGCGGCAGACTGATGGCCAGTGAGTGTAGGTTTGGAGGGTGGCTACCTGCGGCAGACTGATGGCCAGTGAGTGTAGGTTTGGAGGGTGGCTACCTGCGGCAGACTGATGGCCAGTGGGTGTAGGTTTGGAGGGTGGCTACCTGCGGCAGACTGATGGCCAGTGGGTGTAGGTTTGGAGGGTGGCTACCTGCGGCAGACTGATGGCCAGTGAGTGTAGGTTTGGAGGGTGGCTACCTGCGGCAGACTGATGGCCAGTGGGTGTAGGTTTGGAGGGTGGCTACCTGCGGCAAACTGATGGCCAGTGGGTGTAGGTTTGGAGGGTGGCTACCTGCGGCAGACTGATGGCCAGTGGGTGTAGGTTTGGAGAGTGGCTACCTGCGGCAGACTGATGGCCAATAAGTGTGGGTTTGGAGAGTGGCTACCTGCGGCAGACTGATGGCCAGTTAGTGTGGGTTTGGAGAGTGGCTGCCTGCGGCAGGCTGATGACCAGTTAGTGTGGGTTTGGAGAGTGGCTGCCTGCGGCAGGCTGATGGCCAGTTAGTGTGGGTTTGGAGAGTGGCTACCTGCGGCAGGCTGATGGCCAGTTAGTGTGGGTTTGGAGAGTGGCTGCCTGCGGCAGACTGATGGCCAGTTAGTGTGGCTTTGGAGAGTGGCTACCTGCGGCAGGCTGATGGCCAGTTAGTGTGGGTATGTAGAGTGGCTGCCTGCGGCAGACTGATGGCCAGTGAGTGTAGGTTTGGAGAGTGGCTTCCTGTGGTAGGCTGATGGCTGGTTATTGTGGGTTTGGAGAGTGGCTGCCTGCGGCAGGCTGATGGCCAGTTAGTGTGGGTTTGGAGAGTGGCTACCTGCAGGAGGCTGATGGCCAGTGAGTGTAGGTTTGGAGGGTGGCTACCTGCGGCAGACTGATGGCCAGTGGGTGTAGGTTTGGAGGGTGGCTACCTGCGGCAGACTGATGGCCAGTGGGTGTAGGTTTGGAGGGTGGCTACCTGCGGCAGACTGATGGCCAGTGAGTGTAGGTTTGGAGGGTGGCTACCTGCGGCAGGCTGATGGCCAGTGAGTGTAGGTTTGGAGGGTGGCTACCTGCGGCAGGCTGATGGCCAGTTAGTGTGGGTTTGGAGAGTGGCTACCTGCAGGAGGCTGATGGCCAGTGAGTGTCAGGTGACTGGAGGAGTTTTGTATCTGACAAATGATTGACTTTATGTTAATATGGCTTCTGTTTACAAGTTCAGTTAAGCTGTGTCCCTTATCCTATCCTAGTACCATACTGAGGTTAATTCATTAAACTGGGAGACTGACAAGGGGATTACAACTTTAAGGTCAGAATATCCAATTTACACAAATTATTTAACCTAGTTATCCAGTTGCCTATTTTAACCCAATAGTAGAATCCATATGCCCAACAATAAAAAGTACCGTATCTAAACTTAATTGCAAATGAAATATAAATAACTTTGTAAGAAAGAATATGGCTAAAATATGTCAAATTAGCTCTAAAATGACCAAGGCTTGCAATCCTCTGATAATGTCTGAATTTTATTTAAGGGTTAATCTTAGGATTTACTGGAAACACAGCTTACTCACTGTACTTAATTCGGCCAGCTGCTTGCAAATGTACAAAATATCCCAATTTCATACAGATTCCCAATAAACATTAATAGTAAGGGGGCACAGTATGGCCAACAGCCTTCAATAAATCCCCCCATTGTTACAGAGAATGAATTAATGGCTGCATTGTCTGATACCAAGTGTCACAGATAGAGCCAGGATCTGATGCAGGTGACACAGAGCAGACCCCCCTGGGTGGTAGAAAACCTTGCACACACAGGTAGCTGTGTGCAGAGTTCATGTACACAGAGAGAGCAGCAATATTTATTACCTTCCCTCAATGGGTGTGAGCTAGCCTTCTGTAATCACAGACAGACAGTAGCAGACTGACAGCTTATAGACTAGTAGTAAGTATGTTTTACTGTCCCAGCAGCCCAATTCCAGTTAGACTTGTTAACACAAAACCATCATCTCAAACAGAAGATTTAAAACAGTAACTATTAACTCCCGCCAGAAAAGAGGTTCTGCAGCAGCTGTGTGGATCACTGAATAAACCACAGTACACGTGCAAAGGACATGTGTGGACACACTAACCCCCACTGCCTCTCATCTGATCACAGAGGGTATGGGTAACCCACTGAGTGCCATTACTCAGCAATACAGTAAAGGCATACTGGTTAACCCATTGAGTGCCATTACTCAGCAATACAGTAAAGGCAGCCTGGTTAACCCATTGAGTACCATGCTCTGCAATCCATTAAAGGCAGCCTGGTTAACCCATTGAGTACCATGCTCTGCAATCCATTAAAGGCAGCCTGGTTAACCCATTGAGTACCATGCTCTGCAATCCATTAAAGGCAGCCTGGTTAACCCATTGAGTACCATGCTCTGCAATCCATTAAAGACAGCCTGGTTAACCCATTGAGTACCATGCTCTGCAATCCATTAAAGGCAGCCTGGTTAACCCACTGAGTGCCAATACTCAGCAATCCATTAAAGACAGCTTGGTTAACCCAAAGAATGCCAATACTCAGCAATACATTAAGGGCAGCCCGAGTGCTGATAAATTAAGTTTAAATGCACAATGCCGATATAACAGGGGATACTCACATGTTTCAGCCAGATGCTCAGTCCACAGTGGGGGGTCTGCAGGAGACTAGAGGTGGGGGTGATTGGTTGACTCCCGCCTTGTAGCAGAACACTTTGATTTACTAAGTTTTAGACAGAATGTAGGAAAATCCTGTTCCCTCCTTGATAGTTTTTGCTTGTTTCAGTCACTCTCACGATGATCCCTCCCTCCTTCCTTTACAGCTCCCCTCCCTCCAGTCTTTCCCTTCCTAAAACTCTCCACCCTTTAGGATTAGGCTTATTTCCAGGTCCCAGTCTCACTCACTCTACCCACACTTCCCACCCTCCTAATTGCCCCCTCCCACCTTATTCCATTCCCTTGCAATACTTCCCCTGTCTCCCCACCCACCTATGTGAGGTCTGCCCCCTGCTCAGCAATGCATCCCACCCACAATGTTTGCAACCATGATCCTTGGTGCAGACAGAGTGATACATTGGATATTTTAGGTCCTAGCGCCCCCTAATGGTTTCCTACTTAATTTCTTACATAAAATCCAATTAGACTAAATTCATGTTACATTCTGTCTTGAAGCAAAAATCTTTTTTAATAGTTAAAAAATTTTTCATGCATGTGTATATCACTGTAGATCATAAAATAAATAATATAGTTTACTATTACTGCAATTGTTTATTCCTAGGCAAAGATATATTCAATATTTCTGAAACATCAAGTAAAGAATTTAGTCCTTGTATCATTTTCCCTAATGTATTATGTTGATATTTGTAAACACGTAGAAATGTTTTGATACAGAAATACGTTATAATGTTTTTTGTTTTTTTTAATAACCATCACCATTTGATAGCTTTTATTTTGTTTGTTTTCTTCCAGATAATATTTACTGAAATTTCCTATAAAGTTTATTACCAGATACATTAAGTTCAGTAATTAGTTATTGAAGAAAGTTAGTGCGAATCAAACTGAATCAAATCAACACGTATAAATAGAAGGATGTAAAAGGTAAGACCAGGGCCGGATTAACATGGAGGGCTAATGGAGCTGCAGCTCCAGGCCCAGGCCCATCGAATAGGCCCATTTAATTTTTTTTTAAATGTTTTTAGTATTTTTTTTACTACCATGTGTTTGCGCACTATGCAAATGCTATTGCTGCTTCAGTCTCTTTATAAGCATAGCCTATCACATCGCTAAAATGGAAAAAGAAGTCAAAAGAATATGCGTAGCTGTGAAGAATCTGTTGTCATATCCGTCATAAGCCTGTTCATCCAATCCCTGTGAGTGGAGGGCCAGCAACCCAGAAATACAAGAGTCCATCAGAACTCGAAGGGGTACCCCACTCCAAGCTCATGTTTCGAGAGTCCATAGAGCCGGCAGCCACCAGTTTCATAAGCAGGTCTCCAGGCTTGTCTCAATGTATGTCACAGGCCTTGCTGAGCAAGAATCCTCTGATTGGTCTTGCGGACAAGGCCCCCTCTGGAGCGCTGTTCTGAAGCATGGTATCGCGGCTTTGTGGCAGATTTTCTGCGTGACTGCAGAAGTTGTGGCCTCCGCTGTCTGTTCTTCATCGCCCGTGGTGCACTTGGGAGATGATGTGGAAACTTTGCCGGGACTCGGCTGCCCTGTGACCCGGTCTTGTTCAGCTTGCTGTTAGCCACAAGTATATAGTTAGTGAACAATTGTAGATAGTTTCCCAGAATCCTGCACACCATTGATTGAATGCCAGTAGAAGTGGATCCATTTGGCTGGGGGGTGGGGCCCAAGTGTTTGAAAAATAAGCTGCGGTGGAAGATCGGCAGCCTCTTCAGCCTCAGATTTACTGACAGGCCACAAGGCAGTCCGGAACAGTTCACCGCCTCCAAAACCCACAATGTCCACACCATTCACTTGGGGGACGATTCACTTAGTAATATAGCAGGCTTTCAGGTGCAATTGTGACAATTTTGTGGGTAAAACAGCAAGATTTCAGGCTGAAACTGAAGAGGTCCAGCCATGTGTGACCTGCTCGGTTGGCTGTCAGGCCCCGTCCCCTACCGCTCTGTTTATAAAGAATCCATGCCATCACAGAAACATTAATAACCTATCTACACCTCCAGGGTACCCTGTTGGTCGTGCTTTTAAGGGACATCTGTTGCACAGCAATTAAGGTCCAGAAACAGAGCATGGTGGCCCGTCCCAGACAGCAGGACAGGACCCCAAAATCAGGACTGTCACACTGAACGCAGGACAATTGGGAGGTCTATAGATCTTATATTTGACCCCCGATGCTGAAGGAATTTTCTAACACCACACTAGTCCACATCCTTCAGCAACATTGGCTGCACACCTTTTGCCAACATAATTGATGCAAGTCAATAGCTGCTATTCTGGAGTTATTTAAGACAACTCCTTTTTGCCCTGTTATAGTTTAACGTACGTACCTGTAAGTGTTTTATAGTTAAATAGCTCGCTGTTTTGACTACCCTGATCTCTGAAATCCCAGACCTTCTCTCTGTTATTTCACTTATCATATGTATGTTCTCCTTGACCTGTCTGTTTATTCTTCTATAGGTAATGGAAATGCACACTATCCCTTGTCCTGGAATCCTGGGTGCAATAGGCTGGATAAGCCCCAGTACCAAAGGGACCAAATATCAAATATAAATGTAGTAAAGAATCCCGGCACTCCAAGGTATTCCAACAAATAGGCAATTTTATTGGACCCAAGCACTAACTGAATCTCGCAGAATTTTTTTATGGTGGGCCGGGGGTGGCAGAATTATAGTGAATATAGGATTAGTTAGAAGGTAAAGTACAAGAATACGCCTTCTAATTAGGGAATGCAGGTATTTCAGCCATGCCCCGTCAAATTAAGCACACAGACACACAATCTTCACAGACAAACATTGTCAGCAGCAAACACTGTAATAAGTGGGAAATGTCAGGAACAAAAAATGAATTTAAAAACTAAAGAATCCAAATTGGAAAATGTTCTTTAAATCACCACATGGTCCAGTACCATTACCTCTGGAATGTAAGCTCATTTGAGAGCAGTGCAGGGCATTCAGCCCCCCCCTATTCCAGTACATCTCGCCATGTTGCAAATACTGGTCTGTAATTTGTTGGCGCTTTATAAATAATAATAATTTATGGGGCTGACACAATAGAAGCAGCACCACCTAGTGGTATGAAATTGATAACACTGTTGACTCTCCATTATCCACACACAACACAAATGGCATGGACCCTAAGAACTTGTACCACCATCAGCCCCATCACTCCTTATACAAAGTACTTTTGGTTTTGCTTCAAAGAAGAAGTTGTCTTTTACAAACTTCATCTTCCTATAAAATATGTAAAAGTGACGAGTGCCCACGGCGCCACGGATCTACCCACTGGCGGACCGGTGTCTGCCCAGGGTGAAGGCAAAAGAGGGCTCCCCGTCACGGAGGTGCCCGTGGGCCCCAGATGTGGATGGCCCAACCTAACTCGACAACATCTGGGACTCCTTTAGCGAAAGCTTAGACATTCAGAACAGCCCTGCTCCTGTATTGTTTCAGTCCTTATTAGTAATTTTTAGTTTATAAGCATATGTTACCCCGCATGTCAGAGTTTTAATAGACTAGGCGATACTAACGCACTTAACATAAAGAGTTTGTATACATACTCCTTCTAGTTGAAACTGTGCAGGGTAGTACTGTACAGATTGATGAGCACCTGACCTAGCAGCAAGGACATGATGATATGTTTTTAATTGCTACCATAAGCTGTTCATGTTTCAATACTGCCTATTTACCTGCCTAATTACTGCATTGTATGTTACTATGCCTAAGCAACCACAAAAACCAACCAACACAAAGCACTTGCACAAACCAGCTCACACAAAGCACATGCACAAACCAGCCGGCACAGAGCAATCACACCGACCAGCGAACACAAAACAACTGCATAAACCAACTAACACAAGGTAACTACCCAAACAGCTGACACAAAGCCACTACACAACTGACTAACACAAACAAGCTAACACAAAACACTTGCACAAACTAGCTAACACAATGCACTTGCACAAACCAGCGAACACGGGCTTCATGTTTGCCATTGTAATCAACTAACTGGCAAACCAAATGCAAATGAGATACGTGACACAACCTATATTGAAATTGTCCTTAGGACGTTACAAGTGGCTTCTGCGAGCACATAAGATATTGGCACCTTACGGCATTCAGAGGCTATCTGGTATGCTGCTGTAATTTGTTATATATCTTCTGCTCCCCTGACACTCACAGCAACCTCACACACACACACACTGCACCCCTGACACGCACAGCACCCTCACACACACACTGCACGTCTGACACAGCACAAACAAAATGCACCTCTAACACTCACAGCACCCTCACACACACACACACTGCACCCCTGACACACACAGCACACACACAGCACCCCTGACACTCACAGCACCCTCAAACACACACTGCACCTCTGACACTCACAGCACACACACTGCACCCCTGACATTCACAGCACCCTCACACACACACACTGCACCCCTGACACTCACAGCACCCTCACTCACACACTACACGTCTGACACTCACAGCACACACAAAATGCACCCCTACAATAGAAAGGCAAAGCTTACTTAATTACATATAAGGTTAAATATACTGAAAGCTTCACCGCATGCTTAGTTAAACACAACTCAACCACGTAGTAAAATATGAGGCCTCATTTTGAACTTAGCCACTGCAGTAAAAAATATATGAAAAGTGTACTACATTACAGTGCTATAACATGCTACGATAAACTAGTACACATATCTATCCATGTTTTTCCAAAACAAATGCATTGTTTACGCTTTATCCCCTGCGTGGGAAAACTACCTATTGTGTTGACCTCAATAAAAACAGATTTAATACAAATCCATTAAAAAAAAAGAATTACACATAAAAGTGATGTAAAGCAGTTTAATAATAACGTTAACAGATTAATGGGACACTATAGTCACCGGAACAACTACAGCATATTGTATTTGTTCCGGTGAGTATGATTATTACCTTCAGGCTTTTCAGAGAAAATGCAGTGTTTACATTACAGGATAGGGATAACTCCACTGGCCACTCCTTAGGTGGCTACTAGAGGAGCTTCCTGGGGCAGTGCTGCACAGTTTGACTGACATCCAGTGTCTCCACCCCCTGCATGGAGACACTGAATGTTTCTTATAGACATGCATTGATTCAATGGATCTCAATGAGGAGATGCTAAATGGCCAGGGCTGTTTTTGACATGTGCTGGCTCTGCCACTGATCTGCCTCCTTGACAGTCTCAGCCAATCCTATGGGGAAGCATTGTGATTGGCTCAGGGAATCACTTCTGATGATATCAGCCAAGCAGGCAGATCAGGGACAGAGTCAATAGCAGAAGACTGGAATAAAAGCAAGATTTTGCTATATTTAGGGGTGTAACGGGGGACCAGGGTGGCTAGATGGTGGTTTTAACACGATAGGGTCAGGAATACATGTTTGTGTTCCTGACCCTATAGTGTTCCTTTAATTATGTCAGTATACAGTGAGATCAGTGGGTACAGAAACACAACACAAATCAGGAAATCAAGAGTTCTATCAAATCAAGTCACAAAAATTGAATATTAAAGATCTAGAGTTAATTATCCAATCCATCCACTAAGGGAGTCCTAACTGACCGAGCAGGTTTTCTCCCACACATTACAATCTTTTAGCATTTCTTATAGACAAGTGCCTAGAGCAACAATTCTTGAGGAGTTTCCCAGACGTTAAATAGCTCAGTGATCACCCCACCCACTATCAAACAAACTGAGTTTATGCATGCTAATAAAATTATATTTTTTCATGTAGGGTTCACTGGTTTTACAACTTTGTCTCTTTATCTTTTTTTTTGCATTACTTAATTATTGATTTATTACATTTTTTTCAGGAGTAAAACATGCTCATAAACTTTTCTACCAAGGTGCATTGAGACGTAATTCTTGCTCTACGTAATACGAAATGTGCTATCAAATAAAAAACAAAAAAGGTTCAGCCAGTTGGTAAGGACAACCTTTGTGTTCCGGTGAAACAACCAAATTTAAAAAAACAAAATTGAAACAAAATTTTTTTATAAAAAATACATACACACACCAATTATATATTATTCCAGCAATTAGTGGAATTCACAATATGCTAACAGTGTAATATATACACAATGTGGAGTATATACCAAAAGCTCTTTGATAATCATGTTTTTAAGATAAATAAACAAGAGATAATACGGTGAAGTACATAAGATTGTGATATAAAATAATAAATTAAAACATTGAAATGATTATCGGAAATAAAACAGACGAAAAACATATGTTAAAACTGCCTCTGGCCCTTGGCTTAAGGAGTTGTTTGGTTTGTGGTTGAAAAGTCTTGACACATTTTATCTGTTAGGCCAGACTTAATCAGAGTCTCGTGAGCAATTAAAGGACCACTATCGTCACCCAGACCATTTCAGCTCAATGAAGTGGTCTGGGTGCCAGGTCCCTCAGGTTTTAACCCTTCAGATGTAAACATAGCAGTCTGAGAGGAACTGCTATGTTTACATTGCAGGGTCAATCCAGCCTCTAGTGGCTGTCTTCCTGACAGCCGCCAGAAGCGCGTCTGCGAGGCTGGATGCGAAAATTGCATCCAGCGTGCAGAACGTCCATAGGAAAGTATTGAGAAATGCTTTCCTATGGGCTTTTTTAATGCGCATGTGGCTCTGGCCGCGCATGCGCATTACGCTCCAATCGGGAGCCGACGTCGGAGGGGGAGGAGAGGTCACCAGCGCTGAGGGAGCCCGGCGCTGGATTAAAGTAAGTAGCTGAAGGGGTTTTAACCCATTCAGCCCAGCGGAAGGGGGGGGGGAAACGGGTGGGGGGGACCTAACTGACACTATAGTGATCCTTTAAATATACTAAACCATATTGTTTCTTTCAGTTTATTTATTCAGAGAGGTCCCATCACGATTCCATTCTCCACCTTGTCTATGTTTACACCATCAGCATACTGTGAATTCATTAATTAGTTTGGTTTGCACCAGTATTTGCAGGTCCAGACCCATGAAGTTCCTAATCCAGCTCTGTCTGGTTTAATACCTCCCAACGTCCCATATGGGTGGACTGGTATGTTAATAAATCATAGAAACAGTTCTGGTGTTCTATGGGTTTTTGTTGTTGTTGATGACACATACTTCAATTTACTAGGGGGGACTTGAGACTAGAGAGCGTAATTTCATGATTTACGTCTGTATCGCCAGCACAAGTAAGGGCTATTTTACAGGATCTAGTCGCACCTAACGCACCACTTGTCGTGGATATTTTATCCATCTCTGAGCTTTTCCACCAGAAAAGGCTTTTATTTGGATCTGCTCCTGCTGTGTTATGGTGCAAGGAGGTCACCTGGTACAGTGTCTCGCTCACGGTTATCATAAGTGGAATCACACACGTCCATGGCCACATTTATAGCACCAAACCTGTTAATGAAGCTTGCAGATGATTGCAGCTATTATTTGCTTAGGGCAATAAAATACATCATTTTCAAAACAACAAATGTGGAAAAATCCTGTTTTATTTTAATTCTTACATATTTTAGGGGAGATATTTTTACTGCATTATCTATAGAATGTATTAAAAATGAGGACCAACACCAGCCTGCAATGTCCCTTTAAGTGCCTGATACTTTTTATTATTTTGGTGATTAAATGACTTGGTACAACATTTAGTATATTTAATCAGAACACAAACGTGTCCCGGAGATAGATACACTATAGAGTCAGCACTGTACAACCTCTGGAGGAATGTAGTCTGAGAACCAGCGTTTCTGTTTATCCAGCAGTTAGTAACTTCTGAAGCCAGAACTAAAGTAACCAATTCCTTATATGGAGATTCAGATTCAAAGCTTCTACAAGAAAACCATCTTCGCTGATGGAAATGATGCAAATGAACACAGAGGACACTGACACACACACATACACTGTGAGGACACTAACACACACATTTACCCACAAAGGAAAGTGACACATTTATCCACAGAGCACACTGACACATGAACACACAGAGAAAACTGACACACACTCACTGATTTGACACATACTGGCAGACTCAGTTCTTGACAGTTTGACACACACACATACACTGACAGACACACTGACATCACAATTTGACAAGTGATGTTAGACATTTACTGATTTTACACATACTGACAGACGCATTCACTGATAGACATACATTCACATTCTCTCACACACACTCACAAATTATTATTTTTATTACTTCTATTTTAATCCACCTAGCCTCCCTACTTTTGGAAGAGCTGGAGTGGATCCTTTCCTTGAGGTCCAGTGTGGATCCTTTCCCTGGGGTCCAGTGTGAATAGTTCCCTGGGGTCCAGTGTGGATCCTCTCCCTGGGGTCCAGTGTGAATCCTTTACCTGGGGTCCAGTGTGAATCCTTTCCCGGGGTCCAGTGTGGATCCTTTCTCTGGGGTCCAGTGTAAACTCTTTCCCTGGGGTCCAGTGTGAATCCTTTCCCTGGGGTCCAGTGTGAAACCTTCCCTGGAGTCCAGTGTGGATCCTTTCCCTGGGGTCCAGTGTGAAACCTTCCCTGGGGTCCAGTGTGAAACCTTCCCTGGGGTCCAGTGGGGATCCTTTCCCTGTAGTCCAGTGTGAATCCTTTCCCGGGGGTCCAGTGTGAAACCTTCCCTGGGATCCAGTGTGAATCCTTTCCCTGGAGTCCAGTGTGAAACCTTCCCTGGGATCCAGTGGGGATCCTTTCCCTGGGGTCCAGTGTGGATCCTTTCCCTGGGATCCAGTGTGGATCCTTTCACTGGGGTCCAGTGTAAATCCTTTCCCTGGGGTCCAGTGTGGATCCTTTCACTGGGGTCCAGTGTAAATCCTTTCCCTGGCGTCCAGTGGGGATCCTTTACCTGGGGTCCAGTGTGGATCCTTTCCCGGGGTCCAGTGTGAATCCTTTCCCTGGAGTCCAGTGAGAATCCTTTCACTAGGTTCCACTGTGAATTCATTCCCTGGGGGAGGTCCAGTGTGAATCCTTTCCTGGGATCCAGTGTGAATCCTTTCCCGGGGTCCAGTGTGAATCCTTTCCCTGGGGTCCAGTGTGAATCCTTTCCCTGGAGTCCAATGTGAATCCTTCCCTGGGGTCCAATGTGAATCCTTAGCTGGGGTCCAGTGTGAATCCTTTCCTGGGATCCAGTGTGAATCCTTTCCCGGGGTCCAGTGTGAATCCTTTCCCTGGGGTCCAGTGTGAATCCTTTCCCTGGAGTCCAGTGTGAATCCTTCCCTGGGGTCCAATGTGAATCCTTCCCTGGGGTCCAATGTGAATCCTTAGCTGGGGTCCAGTGTGAATCCTTTCCCTGGGGGGGTCCAGTGTGGATCCTTTTCCCGGGGTCCAGTGTGAAGCCTTTCCCTCGAGTCCAGTGTGAATCCTTCCCTGGGGTCCAATGTGAATCCTTCCCTGAAGTCCAGTGTGAATCCTTTCCCTGGGGTCCAGTGTGGATCCTTTCCCTGGGGTCCAGTGTGGATCCTTTACCTGTGTTTCAGTGTGGATCCTTTACCTGGGGTCCAGTGTGGGGCTGTGCTTTCATCATTGTGCTCCTCCAGATAAATTGTTTGTGGACAGTTTAATGCCCAAAGGTAATTTGACACTGGGACCTCCTGCAACATAACGAGTTCCTTCCAGTGAAGTTGTTATGGTGTCTGGAGTGTTCCTTTAAAGCAACAGTACAAACACCATAACTACAAAAGTGAGCTGTATTTGTTATGGTGCCAGGAGTGCTTGTCTTGACTGAGGTCATTTCCATGCTACGGCAGGAACAATTTAAATTAGGTAGGTCCACCAGTTAAAAAATTAAAAGGTAGCTGAAATCACTTCCAGATATTGGACATACTTTACCAGACGCGTTTTGTTCAACACTTGGCATGCTATTAAAAAAGCTCCTCTGTTGTTCGGAATGCTTTAAAATGTTCCTGTTGCGGCACAGAAAGCACATCCGCCAGGACAAGCTGCGCCCTAGTTAACAATGACAATAAATATGGGCCGGGTGTGGGGGTCTGGTTATATAGAGAAAACGATAATGTGTATCAATGTCAGAGATTTAAATAATACATTATAGCTACTTTGTTACATGTAAAAGTAGCGTAAGTGCATTTCTATATATCTCCTTCATTTCTTGTTTGTGATTTCAAGTATTGGGTTGCTGTGCTGCCCTAGAGGCAAAAGAACGAGTTCAAGGAGTGATTTTTATTGATCACCAAATAGTGTATTTATAGATAAATAGGGGAGATATAGATATAGAGATATAGATAGATATAAAAAAAGCAGATTTAATACTCATTGATTAAACTATTTTATAACTGTTTGCCTACTTACCTGGGGTCCTCCAGACATCGCTCCCCACCTCTACTCCTGGCTAGAAGCTTTAGTTAGGGTTCCATAGCAGTGGAGGACCAACTTATTGGCTAAATGCTCTTAATCTATGAGCTAAGCCCCACAGTGCCAGACTTCGCTCAGACTGAGAGCTTCTGGTTTTAGCTGTAATTGAGGCTCGGTGGGGTGGGGGGCAATGGGGGTAGGAGGTAGAACCCTGGTAAAAAGTTGAATGGTTTTAAAGCTATGGCACCAGGGCACTCTGGGCAGTATAACCACTACCGTGTGGTTGAAGTGTTCCTTTACGTCAATATCCATGTGGCTGAGAATAAAAGGCATATTTTCCAAACCACTAATTTTCTTTACGATAACCATATGCCTACCCTTTAACCCTAACTTCTATCACTCGCAGTTTTACTGGAAGGCATCAAGAAAGGTGTTTAAACAACGTTTAGTGGGCTTCTTAAACTAGGCCATGCTGTCAATCAAATCTTGGCCTTTTCATGTACTTAGTTGAGTTCTGTGATGGGGAGGATTCCTGAGTATGAAGTCAGCCAGGTTCTAAAATCTTCAGTCAGCAAGAATTTTTATTTTGTTTTAGGCGCTTATGACACAATGTTACCACTTCAAAGGTTTTATCAGGGGTTTATGTCTGGGCTGCGGTAAAACGTCTACCTGCTGAAGGGAAAGGGGACATTTAGCAAACCTGCTGCTAAACACAAACAAAACCACACAACAACCAACACATGAAAATATAACATATGGGGGTTATTCACTGAATTAGAAATTGCGGAGAAATTACCCCAAACTAAATTTCAAGTCAAATAAAGTGAACTAGGAAAAAAGAGTAGCGCTGGAGATTTTTAAAATTTCAGCCGTTTTAACCGAAATTCTTTGTCAGTCTCCTGAAACGGGCGGTATAGGCACCCAGACCACTTCAGTTTATTGTGTCCCAATCCCGTGAACCCTGCAATTATAATTATTGCAGTTTTTGATGAAATGCAATAATTACCTTGCAGGGCTAACTCCACCTCTAGTGGCTATGTACCAGACAGCCACTAGAGGCACTTCTCGGAGCTTAACCAACGTTTAGTCAACTAAATGACGCTGGACGCTTTTCATGTGGACACCCAGGCTGAGCTCTCAGGCTGTCCCCGTCAATCCTGTAAAAAAGTTTGTTAAAGTTAATAAAAGTTAGAAAACAGTGTTTAAATTAAATAAAAAAGTACTTAGATCATATATATATATATTTTTATATACACATACATATATCATTAATAAAAGTGTATTTAATATTAATATATATATATAATTTTATATATTAATATTAAAATACACTTAGAATGACGTTAATTTATATATAATCAATCAATAATCAATAAATGAATTGAAAAAAATAAAATTTAAATAAATTAAATTAAAAACAAAATTATATACCAGTTTTAATTTGTTCTAACTGTATTTTGAGATTTATATATATATATATATATATATATTAAATTCAAAATACATTTAGAATGACGTTATAAATACATATATGTATCTATATATATCTATATATGTATCTATATATATATATATAAATAAAAATGATAAAAAATGTATATATATGTACATATATATTTAAATTCTACAAATATATTTATAATATAATATATAATAATATAATAATATTTTTACATAGTCATTTTATTAATTACAATCTAAGGGACCTGCCCGACAACCCAGGCAGAAAGTCCAGAGAATTTGTCTCGCAAGCCCTATATTTAACCCTGTAACTTTCCAGGACACCATAAAACCTGTACATGTGGCTTTACTCGGGAGACTTCGCTGAACACAAATATTAGTTTTAAAAACAGAAAAACATATCACAACGATGATATCGTCAGTAAAAATTAATTTTTTTTGCATTTTTCACACACAAACTATACTTTCACTGACGATATAATTGTGGTGATATGTTTTAATATTTTGAAACACTAATATTTGTGTTCAGCGAAGACTCCCGAGTATAACAGTACCCCATGTACAGGTTTTATGGTGTTGTCAAAAGTTACTGAGTCAGATATAAGGCTTGAATTTACTTTTTTCACATTGAAATTTGCCAGACTGGTTATGTTGCCTTTGAGACCGTATGGTAGCCCAGGAATGAAAATTACCCCCATGATGGCATACCATTTGCAAAAGTAGACAACCCAAGGTATTTCAAATGGGGTATGTCCAGTCTTTTCTAGTAGCCACTTAGTCACAAACACTTGCCAAAATTAGCGTTCAATTTTTTTTTTTTTGCATTTTTAACACACACAAACACATATGAATGCCAACTTTGGCCAGTGTTTGAGACTAAGTGACTACTAGAAAAGACTGGACATACCCCATTTATAATACCTTGGGTTGTCTACTTTTGCAAATGGTATGCCATCACATAGGTAATTTTCATTCCTGGGCTACCATACCAGTGGCGTACATACCAGGGTCGCAGGGGTCGCGGCTGCGACTGGGCCCGGCCCACCAGGGGGCCCGGCCGCCCCTGCGACCCGGTATGTAGCCACAGGGCCAGCCTCTTCCCCTGGGGGGCCCAGGAGCCGACCACCCCAGGGACCCCCGAGGCTGGCCCTGCTGACAGCGGGCAGGCAGGCGGGAGGGCGCGCGAGGGAGCACTCAGTGCTTCCTCTTCAGCTCCCTCGCGCACCGCACTGATACCGGAGCCGAAAGATGACGTCATCTTCCGGCGCCGGCATCCCTAAGCGGCGCGCGAGGGAGCTGAAGAGGAAGCACTCAGGGGAAAGTGCTCCCTCGCGCGCCCGCTCGCCCAGACAGCCCGCCCACCCAGTGACCTGCCGCCCAGGAGCCCAGCAGCAGCACCACTGGACCCCAGGGAATCCCCCCAGCACTCCAAAAGGTAAGGAGGCTGGGGGGATTAAATTTAAAAAATAAAAATGTGTTAGTGTATGTGTGTGTTAGTATGTGTGTGTGTGTATGTGTGTGTTAGTGTGTGTTATGTGTGTGTGTGTGTGTTAGTGTGTGTGTTAGTGTAGTGTGTGCGTGTTAGTGTGTGTGTGTAGTGTATGTGTGTTTAGTGTATGTGTGTGTTAGTGTGTGTGTGTGTTAGTGTGTGTGTGTGTTAGTGTGTGTGTGTTAGTGTGTGTGTGTGTTAGTGTATGTGTGTCTTAGTATGTGTGTATGTGTGTGTTAGTATGTGTGTGTGTTAGTGTATGTGTGTGTTAGTATGTGTGTTAGTATGTATGTGTGTTAGTGTGTGTGTCTTAGTATGTGTGTGTGTGTGTTAATATGTGTGTGTTAGTGTGTGTGTGTTAGTGTATGTGTGTCTTAGTATGTGTGTGTTAGTGTGTGTGTGTGTTAGTGTGTGTATGTGTGTGTATGTGTGTTAGTGTATGTGTGTTAGTGTATGAGTGTGTGTGTGTTAGTGTATGTGTGTGTTAGTGTATTAGTGTATGTGTGTTAGTGTGTGTATTAGTGTTTGTGTTAGTGCGTGTGTTAGTGTGTGTGTCAGTGAGTGTGTCTGTTATTGGGTGTGTGTCTGCTAGTGAATGTGTTACAGTGTGTGTCTGTTACTGAGTGTGTTTGTCTGTTAGTGAGTGTGTGTTTGTCAGTGAAAGTGTATGTTTTGTAAGTGAGTGTGTATGCATCTGTTCGTGAGAGTGTGTGTCTCTTCAGCATTTACCTTTCTCCAGCGTCGGACTCCCCAGTGTCCGCCCCTCAGCTCCGAATGCAAATGCGTGGCAAGAGGCGCACGCGCGCATTTAAACCGCCCATAGGAAAGCATTACTCAATGCTTTCCTATGGACGTTCAGTGTCTTCTCACTGTGATTTTCACAGTGAGAATCGCGGAAGCTCCTCTAGCAGCTGTCAATGAGACAGCCACCAGAGGCTGGATTAACCCTCAGTGAAACATAGCCGTTTTCACGGCTATGTTTTCACCTGCAGGGTTAAAACTAGAGGGACCTGGCACCCAGACCACTTCATTAAGCTGATGTGATCTGGGTGTCTGTAGTGGTCCTTTAAGTGTGTGTGCATACCGGGGTCGCAGCCCTGCAACCCCTGCGACCAGGTGCCCGCCGCCATGTGTTGCGGCCCCGACCCGCGCCGAGTAAGCGAGAGGGGGCCCACGGATCAATTTTCGCACCGGGGCCCCATGGGTCATGTGTACGCCACTGTACCATACGGTCTCAAAGGCAACATAACCAGTCTGGCAAATTTCATTGTGTATAAACTGAAAAATGTAATGTGCTATATTTGACCCTGTAACTTTCCAAAACACCATAAAACCTGTACATTGAGGGTACTGTTATCATCACTGAATACAAATATGTGTACTTTATTGCAGTAACAGATAACAGTATTGTGACATTCACAGTTAAAATGCCATGCAGAGCTAAAAAAATAACATTTCTTAATTTCTATTTTTTAAATATTTTATTCATATTAAATTATGTTTACTATACAAATATTTGATGTGACGTGAGAGCCCTGTTTCTCATGAACAAAATGATAAATAATAAGTGTGGGTGCACATAATATGAAAGAGGTGAATTATGCCTGAGCAGACATAGCGCAAATTCAAGGTTTTGTTTACGTTTTGTTTTGATCACAACTTGTACAATTGGTTCAGTCCTTAACCCCTTAAGGACTGGACTGTTTTTGCGATGTTGTACATTTGCGACCAGGCCTCTTTTTACACTTTTGTGGTGTTTGTGTTTAGCTGTAATTTTCCGCTCTCTCATTTACTGATCCTATACAAATTATATATTGTTTTTTTTCAGGACAAAAAAGGCTTTCTTTACATACCATTATTTATATAATCTCATGTAATTTAATAAAAAATAAAATAAAAAAATTATGAAAAATTTTAAAAAAATACATGTTTTTTGACTTTTACTTGAAAAGTCTTTTACTCATCTACAAAAGCTAATGAAAAAAACTGCTAAATAGATTCAAAATTTTGTCCTGAGTTTTAAAATACCCATTGTTTACATGCTTTTTTTTGCAAGTTATAAGGCTATAGGTACAAGTAGGATATTTTCAAAACATACATTTTTTCAAATTTATCAATAGTGACATTGTAACACTATTATCTGTCATAAATCTCTGAATAACACCCCACATGTACATATTTTTTTTTAAAGTAGACAACCCAGGGTATTCAATATGGGGTATATCAGTCTTTTTTAGTAGCCACCTAGTCGCAAACACTGGCCAAAGTTAGCGTTCATATTTGTTTGTGTGTGAAAAAAGTAAAAAACTAAATTGAACGCTAATTTTGGCCAGTGTTTGTAAATAAGTGGCTACTAAAAAAGACTGGACATACCCCATTTGCAATACCTTGGGTTGTCTTCTTTTGCAAATGGTATGCCATCATGGGGGTAATTCTCATTCCTGGGCTACCATACGCTCTCAAAGGCAACGTAACCAACCAGGCTATTTTCAATGTAAAAATATTTGACCCATATATTTGACCCTGTAACTTTCACAAACGCTATAAAATCTGTACATGGGGGGTACTGTTATACTCGGGAGACTTTGCTGAACACAAATATTAGTGTTTAAAAACAGTAAAACGTATCAGAACAATTATATCATCAGTAAAAGTGCTGTTTGTGTGTGAAAAATGCGAAAAAAAGTCACTTTCACTGACAATATCATCGCTGTGATATGTTTTACTGTTTTGAATCACTAATATTTGTGTTCAGCGAAGTCTACCGAGTAAAACGGTACCCCCCATGTACAGGTTTTAGGGTGTCATAGAAAGTTACAGGGTAAAATACAGTGCTAGCAAATTAAATTCTCTGGACTTTCGGCTTGGGTTGGCAGGCAGGTCCCTCAAATTGCAATTAATAAAATTACTTAATTATGTAAAAATATTACATAAATATGCACGTAGAATTTAAATATATATGCATATTTATATATTTGAAGTCTACGTGTATATTTATATAATTATTTATGTAATTTTGTATATGGACATATGTATATTTCGTATTATTTTTATTTATTCATATATACATAGATATATATACAATTTAATTCTAAGTGTATTTTGATATAAATATATATATATATATATATTAATATCAAAATACAGTTAGAATAAAATTTCATATAGATATATAATTTTTTTCTACATTTTTATTATTTTAAAAATGTTTTATTTAATTTACTTATTTTTTTTTTTTGTCAATCTGTATTTTATTGAGGCATATTAGATGGGATACAGAATAGAGAGAGGGAAATGTGCATTTAGAATACAGTACAGGGCTCAATAACAGTGGTATCTAACATTTCCTTAATATTTGTACCTCTTTTTTATGTTTTATGGTTTAACGTTGCTTTTGTAAACAGGTTTAGGCAATATGCAATTTAAGTCGCTTAACAATGACTAGTTGTAATAGGTTAAGTGAGCAAGTTTTGTATAGGGTGATTGCGTAGGTTCAGTAGTTCCCTGAGTGTAAAAATTAACTCAAATAATAAGAACACGCTAACATAACATAATAAGCGATTGACTGTTTGCAAATACTGACGTGCTTATATCCCCAGGCACCCCCCACTGCTAACTGCCATACGTGCATTGTTATATGAGCAGACTGGCTACCGTCCAGGCTCCAACAAATAAATATCTATTTGAGCCTATTCAAAATCAGGTAAGGGAAACATAGCAAATGAGGGAGAGCAGACTGCAGTGTGTGGGGGCCGTGTGACATATTAAGCATAGCAATAAATCATTACCAACAGCAGTCAAACATGTAGGCGAAAGTTAAGCAGTGAATTCCAGTGAGGAGAAAAGGTTAGAGAGTTCTGTTAGTTCTCTTCATCCCATGCCTGTTCGTGGCCAGTTGTTGTCGGGTATAGGAAGGCATGTGGAGTCGGTGCAGTAATTGTGGGTCGAGGTCCCCCTCCAGCCCCAGGCCTTTATGGAGGGTGGCATCTTCGGACCACTGACTCGAGGGCTCTGAGAGATCGAGACATTCCCTTGTCGGGTGCAGGTGAAGCTGGTGTATCTTCGCCGCCTGCGGCGGGCATTCCCCCTGCAGGGTGGTTGATGCTGCGGAGGTGGTTTCCTCACGGCCCTCGGCCTCGGCGGGCATTGTGCTTGCGTTGCTGGTTTGGGGTCAGTTGCTGTGCCCGGAGTGGGGCGCCTCTTCCCCTTAGTGTGTACTGTCTGCTTGTGCGGCTGTATTTTTCTCTTTTCCCCATGGGCACGGTCGTGTTTACTCGCACCTGTGAGGGGTTGCACGGTCACTTGAGGTGTTTGCAGCTTTTTATTTAGTTTGTGCCAGAATCGGGCAAAGGCAACTTCTATGCGCCTTATATATTCGTTGTCCGTTTCAGATGTGCAGTGCAGCTCGTCTGATGTGCTTGCCGCCGCCATTTTGGGTGCACCACGAGTCTGGCTGCCCTTGTGTTGCAGTTCGTCAGACCGTCAGTGCAGCTTCTCGCTGCCCTTGCTGTCGTTTGGTGCGGACCGAGATGACCCCCGTCGGTCCCGATGGGGGGGGGGGGTAGAAGTGGTCAGCCCCGAGGGCACTACATCCAGGTCAGTCAGCCCAGGGAGCGGCCGTCTCCCCGAAGCTCGATCTCCGGCAGGCCTCAGGGTATCTCGTTGGGTCCCGGGGGGTTACAGGCTTGTATGTGGTATCGGGCGATTTCCCCGGGTGTCCCCTTCAAGGTAGCCTTCCTCTAGTGTGCGGCTGCACCGATTTTTCGAGGTATTATCCCCAGAAAATGCTGAGTAAAGCGGGAGCTGAGGTTCAGCACAACCGTTCAGTCTAGATGCCAGGCTCCGCCCCCCAATTTACTTATTATTTGTATTTTATAATAATATATATATACAATATATATAGTTATTACATACACATATATCATTATATTTTTTTATTAACATGTACCTTTATTATTTTTTATGATTTTACACTAGCAGGGAGACTGCCTGTCAGCACAGGCAGTCCCCCTGCAGGCAGACACTAGGACACCTATTGTGACCATGTGATCGCTCTGTTGAGCGATCACATGGCCCCAGGGGTCCTAATCCGCTGCGGGGAGACTGTCTGGGCTGCAGGCAGTCTCCCCACACCGGGAGCACCGTCGATCGACGCCGGGTGAACGACGGCGATCAGGTAAGTACATTGGACCATTAGGACTGTTCAGGACCGTCACCGGTCGGCAACGCAAAAATGCCGATGACGTTCCTGAACCGTCCTCGGTCGTTAAGGGGTTAAAGGACCACTATAGGCACCCAGACCACTTCAGCTCATAGTCTGCTATGTTTATAAATGGGTTAATCCAGCCTCTAGTGGCTGTCTCATTGACAGCCGCTAGAGGCGCTTCAATGCTTCTCACTGTGATTTTCACAGTGAGAAGACGCCAGCGTCCATAGGAAAGCATTTAGAATGCTTTCCTATGGACTGGCTGAATGCGGGCGCAGCTCTTGATGACAACTGAAGGAGGAGGATAGTCCCCAGCGCCGAGCGCTGGAGAAAGGCAAGTGATTTAACCCCTTCCTCCCACTTCAGCCCGGCGGGAGGGGGGCCATTAGGGTGAGGGCACCCTCAGGGCACTATAGTGCCAGGAAAACGAGTTTGTTTTCCTGGCACTATAGTGGTCCTTTAAGGGGTTAATTCCCTTTAGTGGAAAAACTCCAAAAGTGAAAAAAATCTGTATTTGTTATAGTCTGTTCATTTAATTTTGTTTTAATAATTTTGTCTAATGGCTGCTTGCAGTGTTGGAACATTTTATATCTATTTATTCATAGACCTCGTAATTCTATATAAAAAGTCTGCTAAGTAAATCTACCGTGATTTCCATGCAGAGGTCCATGAATAATTTCTTCTGGAGGTTAATCTGGACAATCTATCACTAGCACAAGCACTCTCCAAGCAGAACAGGAGTGAGACTTCTTCAACATCTGGGAATCAACTCACATTGAGACAGGAACCGTCTTAATGAAAAAGCTTTGTTTGTGAAGAACAAAGACACCGGCTTATTCGCTAAAGAGAGAATTTAAAATATCAAATTAAAGGTCAAAATATCCAAACTAAAAACATTCTCTAAGTCATCAATGCTTTCATATCAGTAATTCTGGCCTTAAACGTAAAATTCACTTTGAACTCTCACTGTAGTAAATAACCCTGATAATGTTGATAATACAGAGAAATATTTGTCCAGGCCTGTCTTTTTCATACATTCTGAAAGAGGCTCTGGCAATTCACCCAGCAACGTATGGTCCATGAACCATTCGAGAAACAAACTACAGCACGTAGAAATTGCACTGTACAGGACCCATCAACTCCAAGAAGAAGAATTACCGATAGGCAGTCGCTATGGATATTGTCAGGGCTACCATGAGTGGGGCACAATACAGCTGTACAGAACCTGGGCCACATACTCCCAATGTGCCTCTGGGACCTCCAGGCCACTGCTTACTTTATAGCCAAGGTGGGGACCTCCGGCAGGTTTTCTCACAAGCCTCAGCTGTCAGAGTGCTGGCACAGGTTAGCAGAGAAAAGTTCTGGCGTGGCACGCATCCCAGGCTCGCCAGAGAAAGAGAGGACATGCTGCCTACCAGAGGATGATGATGGAATCTCCTGGAATCTCTCCTGCACTGCAGAGATTGCATCGACTATACACACATTGCATACACAACACACATTGCGTACAATGTACAAACACTGCATCCACTTTATTCATCCCTGTGGGCAGACCCAGGGGCCCAGGCTTTGAGCTGTGTAAGCGGCGCCAAGATTTCTGGTGGCAGCCCTTGGTATTGGCATCTCCCCACATTGTTTCTGGAATGATCCCATTACTCAGAAGAAATTGTCAGTTTGTCAAATATATCCTCGCTCTGTAAAAGCCATCCCTTGTCTGCTTTAGCCATTCACACTTCTTTTATAGCTACTGTTTATGTTACAGTTTTATGTTTCAGTAGTGTCTCCTATATTTTTCCATTTGTAAAAAATACAGATTTCAATAGAAATTGACACTTTTATAAATTATACTAAATTATATATGCCTGGACTGATACATTGCTTTGATTTTAGTTTCCTGGGTAAGATATACTACTCTCTAAGGGTCTTGCATCTAACTTTGTTTTTTTATTAATGATTTCTGAGAAAAGATGCTGAATATGATGATTTTCCATTTTCCTGCAATGGAGAGAGCTAGATACACCGTAGACCAAATCACTGTTAAACAGTTTCTGTTTCTGTTTAAATGCATCATTTAAAGGGACACTATAGTCACCAGCTTCTTGTATTTGTTCTGGTGAGTATAGCCTGTCCATGTAGGTTTTTTGCAGTAAACACTGCCTTTTCATTGAAAAAGCAGTGTTTACATGACGTTCTAGGAATACCTCCACTGGCCATTCATATGGCCACTACAGGTGCTTCCTGGGGCAGTGCGTCACACTGCGCAACACTGACATTCAGTATCTTCACCTTCTGCATGGAGACACTTAACTGTTATCATAGAGATGTATTCATTCAATTCGCCTCTATGAGAAGATGCTGATTGGCCAGGATGGTGTTTGGCTCTGCCCCCCTTGGCTGACATCAGAATTGACAATGTTAGCCAATCCAATGCTTTACTATGGGAAAAGCATTGTGATTGGCTGAGATCATCACTTCTGATGATGTCAGCCAGAGATGCAGATCAGGGGCAGAGCCAGCAGCAGCAGACTGGAATGAAGGTACGATTTTTCTATTTTTAGTGGGGCAAGGGGACTTGATAGTGTTTTTAACACTATAGGGTCCGAAATACATGTTTGTGGTCCTTAAATAGTGAATGGGTTTGATTATATTAGTTAACCCCTTAAGGACACATGACATGTGTAACATGTTGTGATTCCCTTTTATTCCAGAAGTTTTATCCTTAAGGGGATAAATTTAAAAAAAAGGTAGGTAAAACTTTTAGTTAGAAGAGCCTGGTAGGCAGGCATGTTGAATATGATATATGATGATTTTCCATTTTCCAGCAATAGAGGGAGCTAGATACACAGTAAACTAAATCACTGTAAAACATTTTCTGTTTCTGTTTCAATGCATCATTTAAAGTTACACTGTAGTCACCAGCTTATTATAGTTATTCTGGTGAGTATAGCCTGTCCATGTAGGCTTTTTGCTGTAAACAGTTTTTTTCAGAGAAGATGCAGTGTATACATTACAGCCTAGGGATACCTCCACTGGCCACTCATACGGCTACTAGAGGTGCTTCCTGGGGCAGAGCTTCACACTGTGCAACACTGCTGATTGGCCAGGATGGCATTTGACTCCACCCTCTTTGGCTGCCATCATCACAATTGACAATCTCAGCAAATCCAATGCTTTCCTATGGGAAGGTTAGGTAAAGTTATCCTAATTATAGGGTTAGTGTTAACAGAATTAGGATCCTATACATATAAGGCATATAATAATCAGAACTGATACGCAGAATATTATAAGGAAAAATTTGGAAAAAACAAGACCCCCTTGGTGCTTCTGGCTCGCCGCTGGCTGGGCCTCTCTGCTGCTTCTCCCCGCCAGGGTCTACTTGTCTGTCCCGTGGGGGATGGTTGGCCCCACTGCTACTGTCCCCCTCCCCGCCTTGCCGCCACGGCCGATACAGACTATGTGGCTTATCCACCTCCAGACTGCCTACCCTTTCCCTCTCTTTCTTTTCTACTCTCTTTTTTACTTGCCTCTCTACTCTCTTCTCTCCCCCTAGCCCTTCTACTTGGGCGGTCTACGGGAGACGCGGATGCCGTATCGGAGACGGAGGGGGCCGCACAAGCCCACCACCGAAAACTGCCTCTTGAAGGCATGAGTATCATTCGAAACCATACCCACTCAAACAAGTGATTACCGGCATCGGTGTCTCCTACGACTGCTCAGCTTCCATACCTATATATTCAAAAATAAACGCAGCAGCAGACAAAAGACCTCATAAACAAATTGCCCAATAGAGATAACATCTAGGCACAACATATGTACATAGCGAGAGGAATCACATCCTAATGCTCACTAGCAGCTCATCGCCTCCCTTCACCCCCTTGGCGTACCGGGTGCTGCGACACCCCTGAATATACATCTTCTCTCAACCTAGGATTGTGTGATGCTTTTGTGTAATACCTCTTTAATTGGAACTCAACTGCAGAATTTTCTGAGGGCAGGAACAGTAAGTTTCACCTCCTATTATATTGGAGTGAAATCAGTGGACTGTATCTTTAAATAATAATTAGGAAAATGCCAAGTTAGTTCCAACTTGAATTTTAATAATGAAGTTTTAGCCTTAGCAGCAATCCTTATTTGTCAACAGGGAGTTTAAAGAAATTAAATACTATAATTAATTGATATGACATGCTTTCCTTGACAAAAGATTTACTTAACTTAGAAGCACTCTGGCACTGGAAGGGTTAATTCACCCAATGGAGGAAGAGGAAGGAGTCTCTTTTAACAAACTGCAGTTTAGTAGTGAGAGAAAGGAAGTCCGTTTGTCCAAGCCGAGGTCTGAGAGAGGAGAAGGTAGAAATCCGTTTACAAGCCGAGGTCTGGGAGAGGAGAAGGTAGAATTCCGTTTATAAGCCGGGGTCTGAGAGATGAGAAGGTAGAAATCCGTTTACAAGCCGAGGTCTGAGAGATGAGAAGGTAGAAATCCGTTTACAAGCCGAGGTCTGAGAAGTGGAGCCGGTAGCATCGAGTAGAGCAGCT
>OW240924.1:84581651-84684110 GCA_933207985.1 Pelobates cultripes
CCCCTCTATAAGGCTCTGTGTGTCCCCCTCAGTGCCCGCCCATCCCCCCTCCATCCGGGTCCTTCCCGCAGTCTCCAATCCCAGCGCCCTCCTCTCTGCGCTCTCACCCTAACCAGCTGCTCTCCCGGCCCCGCCTCCTTCCCCGCTCGCTCTCCGCTCCACAGGCAACCCGGCGGCGGACCAATCACAGCGCTCCTTCCCTTTGAACCTCCGCCTGCGCCAGCCAATGGGAGCGCGTGTGCAGGCGCAGTCGGGCTAGGTTGCGCTCTGTGTTCTGTGTGTGCCATGGACTCAGCCCAGTGATATTGACAATAGAGAGGAAACTGACACGAAGGGCCGGCCCCGACACCCTCAGCCAGCCACAGCCTCAGCCAGCCCGGCCACCCTCAGCCAGCCCAGCCCCGGCTCCCGGCTCTCAGGGAATGGGAGTCCCAGTGTGAGGCTCTGCCAGCGATCCGCGCGGATTACCCAGCTCGCAGGAAGCAGGCCCAGCCCGAGACCGCAGCCCGTCACCAGGAACCCCCGGCCGCCTCTCTGATCCCAGTCAGGAGCTCCAAGGTAACCGCCCTGCCCCCACAGCGAGGGAACTACAACTCCCGGCATGCCCTGCCACCGGCACAGCTGGCAAAGCATCCTGGGAATCACAGTCCTGACAGGGGGGGGGGGGAGGCAGTCTGGGGGATATCCCTCCATCCCTCCCACCCCTGCACTGAGCATTCACATCATCCATGTTACAGGCAGGGCTGGGCTACATGCCCAGTGTGACACGCTACATGCTTAATGTGACACGCTACATGCTCAGTGTGACACGCTACATGCTTAATGTGACACGCTACATGCTTAATGTGACACGCTACATGCTCAGTGTGACACGCTACATGCTTAATGTGACACGCTACGTGCCTACTGTGACACGCTACATGCCCAGTGTGACACGCTACATGCTCAGTGTGACACGCTACATGCTTAATGTGACACGCTACATGCCTACTATGACACGCTACATGCTTAATGTGACACGCTACATGCCCGGTGTGACACGCTACATGCTTAATGTGACACGCTACGTGCCCAGTGTGACACGCTACGTGCTCAGTGTGACACGCTACATGCTTAATGTGACACGCTACATGCCTACTATGACACGCTACATGCTTAATGTGACACGCTACGTGCCCGGTGTGACACGCTACATGCTTAATGTGACACGCTACATGCCTACTATGACACGCTACGTGCCCGGTGTGACACGCTACGTGCCCGGTGTGACACGCTACGTGCCCGGTGTGACACGCTACGTGCCCGGTGTGACGCGCTACGTGCCCGGTGTGACGCGCTACGTGCCCGGTGTGACACGCTACGTGCCTACTTTGACACGCTACGTGCCTACTATGACACGCTACATGTCTACTATGACACGCTACATGTCTACTATGACACGCTACATGTCTACTATGACACGCTACATGCCCGGTGTGACACGCTACATGCTTAATGTGACACGCTACATGCTTAATGTGACACGCTACGTGCCTACTATGACACGCTACGTGCCCGGTGTGACACGCTACATGTCTACTATGACACGCTACATGCCCGGTGTGACACGCTACGTGCCCGGTGTGACACGCTACGTGCCCAGTATGACACGCTACATGCTTAATGTGACACGCTACGTGCCCAGTGTGACACGCTGCATGCCTACTATGACACGCTTTATGCTTAATGTGACACGCTACGTGCCCAGTGTGACACGCTACATGCTTAATGTGACACGCTGCGTGCCCCGTGTGACACGCTGCGTGCCCCGTGTGACACGCTTATATGACATGTTATGTTGCATGTAATGTGACATGCTGTGCTACATGTCATATACTATGCTGCATGTAATGTGACATGCAACAAATGCCATGCATGCTACCTATAATATTGCACATACTCCGAAAATATTGTGCAGTGACTCTGTGTGCATCCCAGTAACCTCTCTGTTTCATGACTTTCCAGGCTGCAATGATCCACATGAATTGTCACATCCTCTATAGTGCCCATGTCATATAGGATGTCAGACTTTACCCCTTCTTGCATGTGTGGATAATTTAGAAACCCTGTTTGCATCACATCGCCCTCACCAGCACTCAGCCCAGAGATTACCATAATCAGTCAGTATTTACAGAGCTCATACTGATCATGTTCTTTGAAATGCCAACCCTCACTCCTACATGGATTTCTCAGTGTTGAGTTTTCTCTGTATGCAACACACTACTCTCTGCCATCATCCATGTTTCCATTTGCATTGCAAATAAAGGATGCAATGATCAATTCTATAGTATTGCCATACATCAAACATGTGTGCCTTCAAAACGTGTATGTTACATAATAAATTAATATTCACCCCGTTTGTGATCTGATAAGAAAGTATGGTTATAGGCCCCAATCTATAAAGGCCTATTTTACTACCCCACTACCGTCCTCTATGCCCACACCTGCTTGTCAACTGAAAAGATGGCATGTTAATCATCTGTGTACAGCTAGACTCCACATATTGCTCATACCTGCATGTATAAGTAATACCTTGTATGTGCGTTCTATAACTCACATTTTGTAGAAATTGTATTTTGTCACTATACTACAACATGAAATTATATTACTATTTATACTCAACACTAATGTATTCTATGTGTGGTTTTTGTGAGCGTTCATATTTATGATAATGTGCATACGCTTGGTGATTTTATTAATTTTTGCATAAATTATCAGTAGGCTGACCGATTGCCAAATAAATGCAGAATAATTTTTCCCTTTTTTAAATTTTTATTTTATTTTAATTATTTTAAATAAAACCATTTTATGTCACTGTTTATGTATATTGGCTTGCAATGCCAACTTATAAATTAAACAAATGATTGTCTTCAGCCGGCCTGGTTTCCTGCATTCCTTGTAATGATGGTAATGCACAATATATTCTGCAAACCAGTAGTGGTCTCTTTTTTTCTGATTTGTTTACTTTCTATCTAAAAGGAAGTGAAGTATTACTGTATAAAAACTCACTTCCTCATTAAAAATAAATGCAAGTTGTAGAATTAAAATATCTAGGTATTATATGTAGGGTGAACCACTGTGACATATCACTGGCCATGCTGATATTAAAAGGACATTTAGACATTGACTTGGGGCCTTGATTGAAAAGCAGTTTAGGTGAAAGAAAGTGTTTTCTAAATATACTGTAAGGAAGTGCATGCACAGCCCTCCATGTCACATGCAAATGATCCTGCAGTTACGAGTGACGTGCCAGCCTCTCATTCTACACTATTCCTGTTTGCTGTGCTGCAATGGGAGACTGCCTCTGTTTCTTGAGAGCTAGACCTTGTACTGTGTGTGGAGTGTTTTTTATTTTTTCTTATTGAATGGAATGTTGTGTAACTGGATCCTATCACTGAAAATGATGATTAGACTGTGTAACTTCTAGCAAGAGAGGTATTTTTTTTTTCCGCTTTAACCCATTTTTGTTCAGTCTGATCTGGCATGTTTTATATATTATCTCTGTATCATTAATAAAAATATAAATATATAATTTTTTATTTTTTTTGTGGTTTGTTTTAGAGAGAGAGTGTGTGTATGGAAGTTAGAACATACTCCTTAAAGCAATATTGCAAGTGCAATTTTTGGCATTCATTTGGTGTTTATAAGAGTTTACTGCGGTAGTAACAAGGAATGAGTGAATAACCAGTACCTTATGTGTGAAATAGAGTACTAAGTCTTTAAGGTGTGCAGCTGACCTCCCAGTCGCTGTTACATCCACTCCCTAAATATTTCCTGCAGGAGATACTAGGTAAAAATAAGTGAAAGTTTATTAAAACATTAGGTCTGTTAATGACATATCTACCAATTAACTGATTATGTTTGGGTGCCTGACCTATATACTGTGGTATTGAACGTTATTACAGATCTAACCCTATGGGTTCTTTGCTATGCTGTTCTGCACCCAGATTTTAGTTGAGTTACGAAAGCGTAATTTATCATACAGAAAATGATATTTTTGTGTAGATTTTCTTGACAGTGATGTACTGGCCCACAATGTACAACAGAAAAGTAATTTCCCTTTTATAGCTAAAACCTAAACTTCAGAGCAAAGAGACTGTTGCATTTTATAGTTGTGCTTTATAAAATATTTATCTCGTTATACATTGGTTTATTTGGGTTTGTCAAGTAGCAAATTAAAGTGTGTGCACAAAATCGATATGCCTGTCTTGACATGTAATAAAAGTTGCCATTTGTATTATGTAAATAAACTTAATGCATTGTATTAATTAAAAATTAGGTGGGCAAAAAATGTACTTGCTGTGTATTTCCAGGATTTGTAGTTTTTGCAGGGGCCCTCTTAAGACTAGAAATTGTTTGATATTTCTCCTGCTATATTGTACAGACTCACACCATTTCTCTGAAAAGGGAATGTTGATCAAATTCAATGCTCAGAAGTTTGTAAGGCATGTAGTTCAACATTCTATCCTGCTTGGAATAAAGGATTACTCCAATCACCATGGTCAATTCTGCTACCATTGTGATCAGCGTGGTAGGACTCTGGATGTGCAATGTTTCTGCTTGCAGTTGTGAGCTATGGGGCTAGTTACACCACTTGCACATATGACATTAGTCGCCTCAAACTCTGTTCTGGACTCCCAAATGTCAATTTTGTTCACATTTTACAACTGACGTCAGTGCTTTTTTCCCCTTGCATACAGAGCCTGCAAGAGACGTTTGTCTCTCCTTTTTCCTTAACTGCAGCCCTTCTTATCCCCTTTGCTATTTTATTTTATTTTTTTCTACATGCTCCCTCGCCCCTCTCTCTTTGCCAATTCAGAGTGTACTCATTTTGCTTGAGCTGGTTAGAAGGTCCAATCAAAGGCTTGTTTATGAAAAGCCTTTGTTTGGACATCCCCGCTGCTCCCGCTCAACTCTGCATTTAACATAAGTAATACTTAAGCGTTTTTTGTTTTTTTTTCTCTGTGTTTTTGGGGGATAACGAATAATGACAAGTAGGGCATTATTCGAAGAAGGAAACCTTTTAATGAAGGAGCATCACTCTGCGCAACTATGACAGGTTGAAAATATCAGTTGACTTATTTTCAGCCTATCAGTGCGCCAATTGCTGGTATGGCTAGTAAAAAGTTTGTAATCTCTCTTTGCCTGCAGTAGGGGCCGGCTGTTGTTGGCCATTGTTAATGTTAAACTACTCAAAATGGGGTTAACGTTGAATGCAGAACCTCACCAGAGGACTACAGACAATAAAACCAGTTCATTGATATGAAATTGTCATAGTGATTAGTGTCCTTTAAAAAAAAAAAAAAAACATATAAAAACCTATAAGCATTCGCATATCAACAATTAACTTGCTAAGTAACTCCATTCGTGTTTTTTATTTTCCGGAATAGAGCTAGGATTTGTATGCAAATGGAAGAAGGCATGTGGGGCTAGTGCTGCTGCAGGTTTTTAAGGGGATATGTAAGTCTTTGTCAGTGTATGGGTTTTACTGTCATGGGGTGTGTGTGTGTGTGTGTGTGTGTGTGTTTAGGTTACCAGACCCCTTCCGTTCACGAAGAAATGGTGTTTTTACTGTTTTGTTTTTTTCCTCAAGCCGTGCTGGTCTCCCCTCAACTGGCCCTGCCTCTATGGCGGAGATCATCAAGCTTGATCATCTCAGCCAATCCAATGTTTTCCCATAGAATTGGCTGCAAAAATCAGCATCTTATCATAGAGATGCATTGAATCAATGCATCTTTATGGGGAACATTCAGCGCTACCATGCAGAGGGTGGAGACGCTAAATGTAGGTGCTGCACATTGACACAGGAAGCACCTCTAGTGACCATCTGAGTGAATCACTAGAGGTGTCACTAGGAAGCAATGTAAACAATGCCTTTTCTCTGAAAAGGCAGTGTTTACATTGAAAAGCCTGCAGGGATAGGCTATAGACACCAGAACCGTTACATTAAGCTGTAGTGGTCCTGGTGACTATCGTGTCCCTTAAAGAATTGTATTTTTGTTGTTGAATTTAAAGCAATGTAAATTAAAAAAAAAAAAAAAAAAATGGCTACTAATTTTTCTTTTTTTTTTTTAGCTGGCTCCTAGATTTAAAGCAAATGTGTCAAGCCCTGCTTTAGCCTATGCAGTGCTCATGCCATTTATAAAGGGGTGTGACCACATAAACCCAGCTTGTGAAACTTCACTTGCAACACATTCTGTAAGCTGTATCAACATTGAAATCACTAGGTATGTAGCTCTGGCTGATTTGCAAAACATCGTGAACTACAGGTTTCTGGGTGTTGGGCTTGTGAGCTGAAATGTCTGGTTTGTATAGAGAAAACCAGAATACGATAACTGAAGTGCGTGTTTAAAGAGACACTACAGTCACCAGAACTACAGTAAACACTGTTTTTTCAGAGAAGAGGCAGATGGCTACTAGAGGTGCTTCATGGGGCAGTGCTGCACAGTATGACTGATATTCAGTGTCTCCACCCCTCTACATGGAGACACTGAACTTTACTCATTGATTCAATGTATCTCTATGATGAGATGCTAATTGGCCAGGGTTGTGTTTGGCCCGTGCTGGCTCTCCCCCAACCTACAATCATGGCAGTCTTGGCCCACCTAATGTTTTCCTATAGGAAAGCATTGTGATTGACTGAGATCAGCACCTCTGATCATGTCAGCCAAGGGGGCAGAGCCAGCACCAGCAGACTGGAATAGAGGTAAGAATTTACTATATTTGGTGGTAGGTCAGGGGCTAGAAGGTGGTTTTAACAATATAGGAATATGTTTGTGTTCGACTTACAGTGTTCCTTTAAGAATACAAAACACTTACAGTGTTCCTTTAAGAATTCTTAAGACAATAGTTTGCCCTGTCCCTAACTTATTAGCCCCCTTCACCACCACATGCTGTCCTGAACCATTAACCCCCCCGCCCCCCTTTTTTTTTCACTTACCTGTTTCCAGGTCAAGGTCTCCTGTGTCATCAGGCCAAAGGGGGGACCTAATGCTTATGCAAACGACTACTTTCCTATGGGGGATTTGGAGTTGCTGGACGTTCTCCTTCAAAGTGTGAGAATGTCCAATGTTGTTTCACGGAGTTAAAGAGCCATGAAGCACCTCTAGTGGCTGGCTGAAGGGAGGGAAATGAGAAAAAAAACCATTAACTTACCACAAATCAGAAAATATAAAATGACTTTGTAGTTCCAGCTTTCTTTCCTCCATATTGTGAATACAGCCAGCACATCCATGTTATTTACAATATATGCCATGCTGGCCTCACGTAGAATTTAACTAAAACCTAACATGTACATTAAATATTGCGGCTTATAGCTAACTTTAAGCTATTGGGTTGTGCAAAAATATAAGGGGATTATTCTGCTTTAATTCGTATCTTCAAAGGATCACCACAAGCACACAAAGCACTTCAGCTGTTTGCCCCGTGTTTATTTTTTAAAAATATATAAAAGTGCATATTTCAATAAAAAACTGTACTTTTATAACAAAGTCTCGTTGTTGAGTTGTACTATAGCTCATTGAGAAATCTGTGGTTGGACAGCAGCCTGCTGTCACGATACCTGCCCCTTGTGGCACTGTGCGATCGCAGAAGTGATTTCTCTTCTGTGTTCCGATGCACACCTACTCATTCTTAGCTTCCTGGTGCCTCATTATGACATTCTATATGATATGGAACACTTTTTTTATTTTTTTTTTTTAATAATGTCAGTCTGCGGTGCTTGTTGATGATGTGTAGACACTTGTGACATCATAGCCCTGTGTAACCAATCACAACCCAGTATAGGGTGTATATACTTCCTGGTTGTGCTTGTTTTCTTGCCCTGTCGTGGTTCTTGTTCGACTTGTTTGACCATTCTTGCTCTCTGTTATCTCGACCTTGGCCTGACTATCTATTCTGTTTATCTCTGTTATCCTAGACCTCTGCCTGTCTCTCGTTTACTCTCTGTCTGCTTGCAGTCACTTCATTTATCTGTCTCGGGCGTTAGCCGGGCCGCTCTAAGGACCGGTAGCCCCTTTACGGTTTCTTTAGGTTATCTCCACTCCTGACACTGGATGCCCAGCTGGCCCACAAGTTTTTTTTCAAAGTCTCTGACGTTTTAAAAAAAAAAAATGAAAAAAAAAAGAGGTTGTGGTAATTGCAATTACTAGATCTCTAGCTGTTGCATGCTGTTTTCATATACCTAGTAGAAAACATGCAAGTTTTATGTACTATTTTTATATTTTTTTTTAATAAAATGCTATTTTGTTAAGTGTAGTGTTCATTTTAAAGACTGCTATTAAACTTCTTTCTTCTATAGCCATCTTACTTGGATATACTTATTCTATGTTTACATATTTATAGATAGTCATCAAAACCACTGCTTTGAAATGAAAGGCCCAGCTGAATGTGCATGTTCTCCTAATTTTAATTCTATTTGGAGGTCACCAATATTGCGCTTTCAAGTGTTAGAAACTGTATGTTTGTTTCCTCTTCTTTGAGAGCGTAAAATGTGAGAAATGAATGTGTTGTACCTTGCTACTTTTTGTTATATTAAACAAGCTTTATTCGTTGCAATGCCAAATTTGGTACTCTGTTTAAGATGTCTTTCAACCTTCCAGGGCTCCTTTTAATTAAACTCTTTTTTTTTTTTTTTGAGGCTAAGCCAAATGTTTTATTCATTTTACTGCCAGAAAAGTCCCTCTGGTTTGCAAATATTAAAAAGAAATTGGAGATCTTAATCTCGAGTACAAGATGTGTAATACCTACACATGTTAAACAATCAATAATTTTTTTTTTTCTCTCTCTCTCTCTCCTTTTCTCCACAGTAGGGATATGTCCTCAGCACCAACCACTCCTCCATCAGTGGATAAAGTAGACGGATTTTCTCGGAAGTCCGTCAGGAAAGCAAGGCAGAAGAGATCGCAAAGCTCTTCTCAATTCAGGTCTCAGGGGAAGCCAATTGAGTTAACGCCTCTTCCTCTGTTAAAAGGTAAGGATCACAGTACACCTAGGTGTGGAGTTATTTAATTGCTCCATTGTGCTTCATTTTATAGGACTGTTCATCTCTGGCAAATGACAACTTGATATAGAATCGTATATCCTTTGTTATGTTAAAACAAAAAATTCCCATCCCAAAAATTTACATCTGCATTAATTGTGACTTGAAAAGTGTTTTGTTTTGTATTTAATGAAACCTATATCCGTTGCTGTTCCAAACTAAACGCTGCATCAAGTGATATCATTAGAGTGTATTTGTAAAACAATGGTAAACCTGTTTTTTGTTCATTGAAGGTGCTCTGTTCGCAATAAACAAATTTAGTCTGACTCCAGTTGAGAAGGATCTGATTGTTCTTCAAATCTTGTTTTTGTGCTTAAGAAAGAATATACTCTAAAACCCTATTACTGCACAGATCACAGAGCATCGCTAAACAACTTTCTAAGATCCTGCAAAGGGACACTGAAAGATGGAATTATTATATAGATAAGGCATTAAAATTATGGAAAAGATAAAAAGTATCCTAGTGGTTGTACTTGGTAAGCTGTTATTCCTGTTGGTGCTCACTAACTGCATCAAAACAAGGAACCAATCAGTGCAAGCGTATGAGTACGGCTGAAGGTGTGAGTGACCTCCTGCTAATACACACCTGATCCCTGTTACCTTACGGAGCACATGCTATTGTTTCCTAATGTTTCAATGCAAGTGCTCCTCATGCTACGGACCATCATATTACATGAGAATTTTTACTTCCTGTTTTCTGTTGGAGATGGAAATTATTATGCAAATTTTACCTGCAGAGTTCTTATTATTTTATGTTTAAAAACAAAAAAAGCTGGACACCTTCCAGCATACATATTTAGCTGTCTTACCTTAAAGGAATACTCCATGCCCTAAAGAAGTAGAGCTTGCTGTAGTATGTCAGGGGTTAATTGGCTGTCCCCTTTGTGGTAAAACTATAATATAAAACTACAAATTATTTTTTTTAGAGGGATTGGTACATTTTACAAAAGTAATTGGTTGCTCCCTCCTAGCTGTCTATCAGACACCTGGACGGATTTCCTGCTTCACTCGCTTTGAAACCTTGTGAGTGTTTTTCAGTGCTTCTCTGTGAAGCATTTTGATTGGAGAAGTATGGCAGTTTTCATGCTTTGTGAGACTGCGTGAATTGGAACTTTCGTAATAGGGGGTGGTGTGGAGTTGTGGTGAAAAAAATTAGTGTTTTTTGTTTTTTATTAAAACATTGATGGTATAAATCTACACACAAAGGAAAACTTCAAAGGTAGAAATACACATTTTTTACTATGGAGAGTTCTTTAATCTTTATTATCAAAGATAATGTGTTTTTATGTGCATCTTCTGTCGATTTTTATTTTAAACAAAATGGCACATTTTTCCTCAATCTCTGACCATCGCTTATTGGTTACATAGTATAACACAATCAGTCTTCCTAATTAGTAATATGAGTGACAAAACAATCACAAAATCAGATTTACTTAGCTGCTGTGAATGAAGAGGCAGAACCTGGTACAGAAATCCTAAAAAAGGGTTCTTTTCGCATTCAATTTAATCTCCTGTATGTGCATATTTATATGTGGCATGAATTTGACTGGATGGTCTTATAATGATTGGATAATCGTCTTAACAGAAAGTAGCTCAAACATGTGGACACTCAGACTTGCTAAACTTGGCCACTTTGGTTTTTGCTTGTAAATATATTGTTACAATATGGCATTCTGTCCAGACATGGAACCCAAGCAGTATAATATTATTATTGTACCTTTGTAGCTGCTGCTTATTTAGTCTTTACATCTGCGTTTCTGTTAATGGAATTTCTGACAGTGCATCTCGTTTGATGTACCCATCCTCACAACCTGTTTTTAGAGAGGTATTTCTCGTTGGCACTTGCTCCCTGCTGCTAACGGGATTGAGAAAAGGTGTGCATATTGTATTTATTGTTTGAACAATAGTTTTATTCGTTGCAGAATGTATTCTAATTTTTACTGTGCGATGTTTAGTGTGCTTTGTCTGCGTTATGGCCTTGTTAAACTGTTGTCCTTTTAAAATGTAGGTGCCAACACACATTTTGTCCATACATAGTTTTTGCTGAATTTGTATCAAATGTATTGCATGTTGAACTAAAGGGGAATGAAATATTATATTATGGAAATACTATGGCATGCGGCGATTTATGCTCAACCTGAGACACTCTGAATGTAAAGGTGGTGGTGGTGTAGGGTTTCTCCTTTCTCCTCACTGCTCCTTCAAACCTCTACCCACCCCCCTTTCCTTCTCTTTCCCATCATTTGAATTGTATTCAATTCATCTTTTCAAACCCTTCTCTAACATTGCTGTTTATTGTCCTCCTGGTTCCCCTCTTCTCTTCCTTGACCACTTTGCTGCCTGGTTACCCTATTTCCTCTCTTCTAATATTCTATCCCTAATTTTCGGGGACTTCAATATTCCCATTAACCCACCTTTTGACCTCAGCAGCCTCCAAACTACTTTCAATTAGTTCCTCCCTCAGGCTATCGCAGTGGGCTAATTCTCTCACCCATGTAGCTGGCAATACCCTCAACCTCATTTTCTCTTATGCATGTACAGTATCTAATATCTGCAACACTCCATTTCCTCTCTCTGATCACCACCTCGTATTGTTTGCTCTCAAGTACCTCCTCACCTAACAACCTCAGCTTAACCCCCCTCAACTCAGGAGAAACCTTAATTCTATTGACTGTCAGCTGATATTGATTCACAACTGCCATCCATCCTGTCCCTCATTGGCCATCTCCACATATAACACTATTCTCACCTCTGCAATGGATGCTGCAGCTCTGCTCCAAGCATGCAACTCAAGGAGGACACCTCCTCCCCAACCGTGGCATACTAAGTCAACACGCTACCTGCAAAAATACTCCCGTTGTGCTAAACGCTCCTGGAGGAAGTCTTGCACCCAGGCAGACTTTCTCCATTATAGATTCATATTGTGTTCATACAGAGCAGCCCTTGCTCTCGCCAAACAGTCCTACTTTTCCTATCTTATTAGTTCATGTTCCCGCAAGCCCAGGCGTCTTTGACACCTTTTAATTCTCTTTTTCGCCTTGCTGTGGCCACCACACAAACTAACCTTACTGCCGATAGCTTTGCATGTTACTTTACTGACAAGATTGAGCTCCCCACCTTGCCGTTCTCTTTCTCAACTACAGATCATGCCTTTCCTACCCTTCAGACTTTCTCCCCGGCTACTGAACAAGAGGTAGCTGCACTTATCCTTTCCCCTCGCTCCACCACTTGCCCGCTTGATCCTGTACCATCTCGACTTATCAGATCTCTCTCCACTTGTCTTGTGCCTTCCTTAATGTACATCTTCAAATGCTCTCTCCCTCTTCTGGCATTGTCTCTGCTGATCTTAAACATGCCACTGTAGTACCTATCCTGAACAAAAACATCTCTTGACCTGTCCTTCTCCCTTTAAATATCGTGCTATATCCCTACTCCCTTTTTTTCCTCCAAGCTTCTGGGAAGCCTTTTTTTTTTTTTTTTTTTAAACCTGTGTGTCTCACTTCCTCAATTCCAACTCTTTTTTTCCTTGACCCTCTTCAATCTGGATTCCACCCTCTCCAATCTACTGAGACTGCGCTTATCAAAGTTACTAATGACCTAATCGCAGCTAAATCCAAAGGCCACTACTCCATACTAATTCTTCTTGACCTCTCTGCTGCCTTTGACACTGTTGAACATGCTCTCCTTCTTCAATCACTTGGTCTCTGTGACTCTGTCCTCTCGTGGTTTTCCTCCTATATCTCCCAACGCTCATTCAGTGTCTCCTTTACTAATGAAACCTCCTCCCCTCGTCCTGTCTCGGTTGGAGTCCCCCAAGGCTCCGTCCTTGGTCCCCTTCTATTTTCTCTTTATACTGCCTCTCTTGGCAAACGTATTACCTCATTAGGATTCCACTACCACCTGTACGCTGATGACACCTAGATATATCTCTGTCCTGCAAAGCGTCACTGCTTGTCTTTCTTCCATCTCTGACTGGATGTCCTCTCTAAAACTGAGCTCCTTGTTTTTCCTCCTCCTAATACCGATCCTCCTCTTTCGCTCTCCCTTCAAGTTAGTGGTATTCAAATAAGTCCATCCTTGCAAGCACGCTGTCTTGGCGTCCTACTTGATTCTGGCCTCACATCTGATATGTTGCTAAATCCTGTAGATTCAACCTTAAAAACATTGCCCGCATCCGCCCCTTTCTTAAGCAAGATGCTACCAAGGAGCTTGTCCATGCTCTAGTAATTTCCTGCATGGATATTTGTAACCCTCTCCTAGTTGGTCTTCCCAAAAGCCATATTGCCCCGCTACAGTCTATAATGAATGCTGCCGCCAGACTGATTTTCCTCTCTAGTCAGTCCTCTCACACCTCACCCCTCTGTCAGTCCTTACATTGGCTTCCTGTATCCTATAGGAGTCAATTCAAGGTATTAATTCACACCTATAAAGCACTGAACAACTCTAGCCCATCTTATCTCTTCACAGATCCATAGGTATGTCCCTTCTCTGTCTCTCTGCTCTGCCCGTTATCTCTTCACAGATCCATATGTATGTCCCTTCTCTGTCTCTCTGCTCTGCCCGTTACCTTCTCCTGTCCGTTGTTCGTACCCATACAGTCAACTCACGTTTGCCGGACTTCTCGCGGGCGGCTCCCTTCCTATGGAATAGCCTGCCTACCGCCATCAGACTCTCCCCTAGTCTTGCATCTTTTTTAAGAAGTGCCTTAAAACCCATCTCTTTAGGAAAGCTTAAAGCCTCCCAGAGTAACTTCTACCTCACCGGTCTCTTGCTCTCTCCTAAAGGGCAGTGCTTCACTCCCACCTTATTTGATTGTGAATTCCTGTCCTATTGTGTTTTATACCCCACTTCCTATGGACTGTAAGCTCGTTTGAGCAGGGCCCTCTTCAACCTATCGTTCTTGTAATTGTCCTATTTATAAATAAATTCCCCCTCTCATAATATTGTAAAGCGGTACGGAACCTGTTGGCGCTACATAAATGGCAATAATAATAACTCTTTAAAGGGACACTGTAGTCACTATAACCATTTCATCTCTTTGAATTGGTTATAGTGCTTGGAGTGCCCTGGCACTGTCCCTCCACTCGGTGTTGCACCATGTTCATGCAGTATGCCACAAAATAAGAGTCCCTGGCCACCTACAGTCCAGCCCCTTCTGTATGTGTAGCTGAGGCAGAGATTACACACTTCCTTGTTGTCATACCCATTCATACCATCAGTTGGAGCTCTGACAGGCTGAAAGCAGTCACCTGACACTCTCCGCCAATCACAGCTGTCCATTGCTGCTTAGGCTAATACTTCCTTATTAGCCAAAGCTGCACAAATGGGATGGACTGCCAGGGACTCTTGTTTAGCATTAAAACATAAAAACATTAAAAACTGTTTAATGCTGAAAGAAATTATGGTACCAGGGGACTCCAGACACTATAACCAGTTTATTGAGATGAAGCAGATACAGTGCCTACGGTTTCCCTTTAAATCTTATCAGTTCTCCAAAAATATCTGTGCATGACTGTCACTCTGTGCTCCTGTGTACGAGCACATGTGCTAACTCCTTCCCTAAGTTTCCGTTATGACAACTGAATTCAGATACCCTGTATAAATATCACAATATGGTAGCCTGTGAAATGCAGAGTTTAGTTTTATCAAATTGGGCACAGCTTGTGTGCTGCATGCTGTATCTCTCAAAACTCCCATCAAACTGTTATGCACAGGAAAATATGCCTTTTGTGGCTTACCTGTCTCTTTAAACACACACACAAATCTTAACTTCTTTTTTAATTTAAAAAAAAAAAAAATGTATTTATATGGCTTGGCAGGATTCCAAAATACTTGTAATGTTTTCACTTACCTAACTGGTCCAAGAATGCTCTTCACATCCATTATACATGTCTACTTGCAACCGGCTACATTCCATTCATTGGCTGCCTGTTTTGTACATGTTTTAAATATATGGAAGCTTCTCTCTAATTGGTGGAATAGAGAGGGTATGTCTAAAGCCAGTATATATTTTTAATTCAGGGACTCCACGTTGATTTTTATGGCTTATGGGTTCAAATTTGCAAAAATTAAAAAACCTAAAGGGTATATTCACTCCTTTTTATGGGAAGAATTCTGCTGCAATAGAAATTCATTGACCAGAGAATCATGGGGGATACTGTAAAGGGATAGATGGTGCCCATCTGCCAGTGCTGTTAGTTCAGCGACTGTAGCAGAACATTGCTGTCCCCTTCTCTGCCATCTAAAGCTGTGGTGCTCAGAACATAAATCCCCAGATATTTTCGTTCTAAACATCTGGAGGATCTAATGTTTGGGCACCCTTTATGTAAATCAATGATTTCCATGTAGATAATAAAATGATGTGTATCTTGAAAGTGCATGCCATTCATTGTGTGTTTATATTAATACTGTGTGTAAGACCTCTTGCTTCTAGTAAAGAAGCAACTGTTTGTAAGTAATTCAAATCGTTAAGATGGTTTTTACTTCTTCTGACCACTCCCTGCTTCCACCACCGCTACAGGAGAGCTCTCTGCCAACGAACTGGCCCTTAACTCAGGGCTCGAGGAAGGAATATAAATTGTGCCTCGGTTTGGTTACAGTACATTTGTAAAATGTGATCCTGCCTGTTGTATTTTTTGCTTATCAATTCGCATTGCTCTGCAATTGTAAATCTGAGTAACTCCTGTCTTTAATAAAACTAGATTTTGTTTTGATGTTACTTGGAATTTGCAGAGTCATAACTAAATGATATACGGCAGATAAATGCCATAGGCAAGAGGACAGATGACATGTGAATGTACACGGTTTTGTAACGTATGAGATTTTAGGGATAGTTTATATTTGTCCCAGTTGGTTTTCTAGAATTTATTATGTATTTTATTCCCACCCCCCCCCCTTTCATTCTCTCTCTTCTTGTATTTTTAAATAGGTGTTTATTAGCGATAGAAAGTGGGGGTGACTGTATGGCCCACTGTTAGTTGTACATCTAATAAACTGATTGTGCTGGTGAAGTTGCTAGAAAATGTATGGATTTAAAATCCATGTGTGCCTTACGGTAGCTTACACCACCTCCATGATTACCACCGTGGCTGTATGATCGCATATATGTGAGCAGACCACACTTAAAATGGACATGGTGCAACCAGCACTTAAAGCTTACTCGCCACTGCACGTTATATCATATCCTCCTGGGTGAATTTCTATTCGACTGGCCTAAATTTTCACTAGCCAATTGCGAGTGGTGAGTGGAAATTTTGAGCCCTGATATGAATGATTTAAGAACTTGGCAAGTTGTGTGTATTTTTTTGTGGATAGGCACCATTCTGTGAAGTGTCTCTTCGGGGCATGTTTGAGGCCTCGATTCTAAATATAGAGATTAGTAGAAAATTATATATACCACTTTTTCTTTTTTTTAAATTACTTTTTTTTTTTTTTTTTAACTAGAATTTTAGTAAACCTGTATAAACATTAAAAATTTGGGGAAGGACATTTTAAATCCTCACCCCCCCCCTTAAAAAAAACCAAAAAAAAAAAAAACCCCAAACAAACAAAACATGTCTTCCTTCCCCCATTTCTCTCCATCTCTGCTTCACCTGCCTGGAGCTGTTTGGCTCTGCCCAACGGGATCTGTGGAATATCCAAGTGGGGTCTTCATAGCTAATTTTGTTATAATAAGGTGCCATGAGCATCTGTTGTGCATCACTCGTTCATGCATGTTCTATCAGCTGTTGTGACTGATAATGGAATGGAAATCTCTTTTTGATAGTCTTGGAATTCTTTGAAACTGTTTTTTTTTTTTTTAATTTAATTTTTTTTTTAATTTATTTTAAATCAGAATCTATTTTTATGAAGCACACAATTGTTGTAGCCACTTTAAGCTTTATACATGAATGTTGTCTGCGTGCTTGAAGTGACTCATAGTAACAACCTTGCATTTTTTTTATATTTAATACAGTTTTCAAATGATTACATATAAGCTTTATATTTTAAGCTCCAGTGCAATGTTGTGCTTCTAAGCATATTGCAGAATGTTATTAATTTCCGTATCAGAGGAGTAGGTAGTCTTTCATTCATTCTAAGTTAACCTCTATACATGGATAAACCTAATAAACCGTTTTGCCCTCTTGGTTTTTACAACTGCAAAATGTCATTTCTAAAGATTCTCCTCAGTGTTTTGGTGTGTGAGATTTACCATGCCGAGAAATAAAATGCTTTTAAAAAAGAAAAAAAAAAGATTAATAATTTTTTTGTTTTGAGTGTTGTGTGTGGGTTTTTTTTTTATCTGTCAGATACAGAAGACCCTGAAGATTGTGGATCTTACAATTTATTATGTTGGAACCTTCATCCATTTATTAATTGCTGGTAAAAAGGAGTTCAGAGACACATTTTAAACAGACAGGGCAACAGTTTTTCAATGCAAATGTCTGCCAGTCCTCGATAAGCTTGACAAAGACAGCTGGGGGGAGGAGATTGAATAAGCAATGTTAACTTGGGGAAGTGGTGTTGAAGCTTTGCTTTATTTTTGGATCTGTTCTGTTACTGTGTGTCAGAGTAACACTTTCTTTGCAAGAAATCAGAGTATCTTGCATCTCACACACAAGTTGCTAGTTCATGATCGTAGAGCAGCATGCTGTTGATGTGTTTTGAAATGGCCGTGTGTGGATGGATAGTACCCAACGTGGTAGTACCTCCTTATTGTGCTCCCCAACTCTGAGTTAAATGAACGGCGAGGCAGATGTTTGAAAGCAAATCGAGTGTCAAAGGTTAGGTGGCAGACTTCATAGTTTGGAACATTCAACCCATCTCAAGGCCCTGCAAGACCTCTGGTTTACTGGGCTGCTTTTTGCAAGATTTATTTCTGTTCCCTATTGTAGACTAAGAAACTGATCGTATCTTCGGTGTATACTTTTTAGAGTGCTTTTTCTTGGATCTCTCAGGCACATGTTGAAGCTGGAATTTTTGTAAACATTTTTTTAAAATTTTTTTTTACTAGGTAGCATTTTTAACACACTTGACGCACAAGCAACAATTTGACACTGTCATTATTTCAGATGTTATCCGTAGCACCATGATAGCTTGAACTATAAGGAAATGTCCAGAATGTTATTGTTGGCGGTATGTGTGCTAGAAAAGCCACGTAGCACTGTATAAAAACTGCTTTGCTGGTTTAATGGTTAACGCCATACTGCGCTCGATGTTTTGAGAGTTCGTTGCCGGTTCGTAGAGTTCTGTCTAGCATTAGCATTGCTAGACTAACTTTTAGAAATGGGACAGTTCCACACACTGTAATCTATGTAGTACATCTCCATCTCCTTTTCCTCTACTTTTTTGGGCGTAGAGTTTCAAATTACTTTTGTAGCTGGCTATGCAGAATGTTGCAAATAATATGTAAAATATATATATATATATATATATATATATATATATATATATATATATATATATATATATATATATATATATATATATATATATATATATTCATTCTTATGGCTTGACTGGTGTGCAGATCTGTGTTTAACAATGTATTGACTACCCACTGACTTAAGGTGGAAGGGGTTTTCAATCAGTTTTTCCCCACCATAACTTTCTTGGTTTGTGCTCCGCAAGTAACGCCAAGCTTCAATAGCCAGCCATGTATTGAATATATATATAATTGTTTTATTATATAAATATATATATATATTATAGTGAATAGAGGACCCCTGTTATTGTGTCACTGCAAACTGTGGCTTATGACCGCAACAATTTGCAAAAAGACTGCCCTTCTCTGTCTACACAATTTGTCTCTGTTGTGCTTGCTCTCACTGTGCACACCCTGTCCTCTCTATCTTTGCAGAGAATGCATGAATGGTACTCAGGCTAGGGGATGAGCTACGTATCCTCGAAATCCCTGCTGAACAGGGCTTCTGGACAAAGACACCCATAGTCCAGAATGAGAGTGTGTGTTTGTTTTTAGCAGCCTTCTGGCTGTACAGGGACGGAGTAATCTGCTATGATGGGTTTCGAATGACAGTCCAGTGTTCCATGTAATAATGTGAGCTGTATACAGGGGTCCTACATAGCAGTATCTCATATTGGCGATCAGAGTTACACAAATATATTTCCCACCTAAATCTTTACTGTGGAAATAGTGCAGCACATTTTAGGTCAAATTACACTAATGTCTTTAATCCTTTCTGATACTTTTTAGTTTGTGAAGAGCAATCCTGTGTGTTTTTTTTTTTTCTTTTCAATGACAGAAAAAAATTGTATTATGCAGTCATATGGCTTGTGCAGAAGCCGCATTGTGAATACAAAGAAAGAACAAAGGTTGTCAATAGGAGGTATATGCGGTATTCATAACATTTCACGTACATCATTTGCATTCGGGATCTGGCTGCCATTGGTTTTACCAGAATTGTACATAGACAAACATAAATAAAAAGAACAACCCAACGGTAATGTAAGAACTTGGATAGTGTATCGTTTCTTTGTGTTTCAGTTGCCATCTGGTTTTGATGGGTTCAATGTGTTGAGAGCAATCCTGTTTTGTCTTCAAAGTTCCCAAAATAAGATTGTAAGCTTCTAGTGAGTAGTGCCAAAAAGACACCACCTCTTCCTTTGCACATGGTGCAATAAACAGAGTGCCCTGTAATGAGAATATCAGTTTATTTCTATTTATAACCTTTTTTGTTTTGTTATTGCAGAAGTTGCTCTGACTGAGAAAATGCCCAAGTTTGTGAGACCTTAGAAAATGTATAATTTAGCTCCTGGACTGTTAGATTGCCAGATCACAATTTTCGTATTCTACTATAAATACATGAGTTCTTTAGACAAATAACTTTTCTTCCTTGAAACACTCACAAGTAAATTATATTCTAGGTCTAAAGCAGCCATTTTATTACTCCTATTTAGACAATTTTATTATTGTAATATATCATTTTTATTATTGCAATTTTCATTTGTAGTAACTATACATTTTGTTGCAGATTTTATGTGTGTATGTGTGTGTGTGTGTGTGTGTGTGTGTGTGTGTGTATATATATATATATATATATAAAAAATTATTTTTTTCCTTCTCCAAAACACTGACCAATCAACACAAAGTATTTTAGAGAGCGATCTGCCTGCCAGCTTACAGAACCCACCATTGATTATGCAGCTTATTGTAGTAGTTATAGTATCAGATGGTTATGGTTGCAGTCTATATAAACCATAACCATCTGATATATATATTCAATACATGGCTGGCTATTGAAGCTTGGCGTTACTTGCGGAGCACAAACCAAGAAAGTTATGGTGGGGAAAAACTGATTGAAAACCCCTTCCACCTGAAGTCAGTGGGTAGTCAATACATTGTTAAACACAGATCTGCACACCAGTCAAGCCATAAGAATGAATATATATATTATATATATATATATATATATATAAATTTTTTTTTTTTTTTGGCCTTTTTAAATAAATTCAAATAAGAATATGGTTATTGAAATAGAGACAATCATTTTACTAGCCAAGAACAGAAAATACTTGGTGTGTGACTCGCACCATGGCTGGTCCTATACACAGGCAGGGATTATTGATGTCTCTGCATAGTAAACAAACAAAACACCCCAGACAATTGTTTTACCCACTTAGAGGCTGACCTTTGCCCTGTAAGCTAAAGACAGAGAGTACTTATTAATGTGTAAACTGGCAAATAAATGTATATCTAAACTCATGTCACTATATCAAGCAGTTTCTTGGCTCCTGTGTAGTTTATTGCTGGAATTTGGTGCTTTTGTGATTTACCACTAACCAAATTGTTTAAACCCACACATTAAAAATAATAAAAATAAATATATATATATATATATATATGTGTGTGTGTATTTTTTGTAAGCAAAATAAAATCGTTAACAAAATGTAATAGAATCCAGAGCTGGTAAAAAAAAAATGGTCTCCAATATCGTCAGTCCACTCCCCCATTGGTTTTCCCATAAATGCCGTTTATTACCACTTAAAACATAAGATACACTCAAGATCTCCATGGCAAGTTCTACAATAAATGACTATTAGAGGCCATTTTTACGAGCTGTTTTTTTTTTTTTTTTTTTGTCCCCTTTCATATTTTCATATTTTCTCTATGGCCAGTGTGGTAATAAAGCCTTATTAGGAATACAAATTGAGCTATTTATATTGGTTTAATTATTTTTGTTACTTCCCATTTGCTACATTTTATGTAGACTTGCTTATAAGCAGGAGTTTAGTTGTTACATTTCACCTAGCGCGTGACATTATTTGTACAGACTCTGTGTACTCTAAGGAATTGGTTACTTTGTTTCTGTGTGTGTAGCTTTTTGCATTCTGCTTGAAATCTTCTGTTGTACAGAATTGTTCCTTTTTAAAGGCAGCCTGTCATGATATAATGAACTTTTCAGCTCTTTTAAATGCTGTTAAAATACCATCTATACATTGTGCTTGCAGTGTTGCTAGCAAATGTATAGATTTGGAGTGTCTTTTTTTTTTTTTTTTTTCCTCCTTTTTGAATCTCAATTAATCGGCAAACACTATATATGTCGGGGGAACTGAGAGCCAAGGAGAGTTGACAAGACCCCCAACAGGATGGCCCTCTGCTCTTCAACCATAACAACCACAGTGCTTGCTGATAACGCTGACTAAGGAATATAGGAACGAAGTGATGTGACGTCATTCCGCTCAGGTGCCGGCACCAGAGAATGGGGTTACAGAAGTGTAACCTCAAACTCTCTAGTGAGAGGGCCAGGTATGACATGACAGTTTCCCTTTACCCTGTACAAATTGGACTGGGTTAAGTAAAATACACGCTTATTGCTGTCCTTTTGACATCATGCTGCTAAGATTTCTTTTTTTTCTGTTACCCTGATTTTTATACTTTTTACAATTTTAATAACCCTCTCTGTTTTATGGTGTTGTCATCGTAGCATGTAGTTATCGATCTTTTAGTTTTGTAGGTTGTAGTTGTACACGGTTCCACAAGGAAATGTTGTGCTTCCTCACACTGTGCTCCCAGATTTTGTGTCTGGGAGAATGGGTTAATTCACTATAGCAATGTGTGTATTGCTCACACAGTGACATCACACAGATCTGAAAATCTTCAGGAAGTCAACTCCCTTCTAAGTTACAGCCAACTGTGCCTACAAATTCATGTAACGTCAAATTGTAACCGCACGCGTGTGTATGTGCAGACTTCAATAAAAGTTCTGAGCATGAGTAAATGAATCTGTTGCCAACTGCTTTGTGTATAGATTATGCAAATTAATTGGGAAATGCAATGAATTTTTGAATTGCAAGCTGTACAAACAAGTCATTGAGGAATGTGCTCAGAGGAATTGCACTATTAATGTTGCTCTACCGGTTAACCCAGATCTCATGAGTGATGTGAAACTACACCGAATGCATCTCCTCCAAGCTAACACAGGAGATGTCTCTCCAACAGACATACAGATATTCATACTTATTCTACAAGAGATACTGTACCTCTACTGAAAATAATTAGTTACTCCAAACACCATTACCGCTTCAGTGATTTGAAGTGTTAGTGATGCATGGAATCATATAAGGAATTTAACCACTATGCTGTTAGTGATGCACCTCCATGGCAGTAGCATCATTGGGGTGTTATTAGCCAGCTGTAATGAGTTCCAGACTGCCTAATGTAAAATCTGTTCATTAACTGAGATTGGTCACCTGACCAATGAATGGCGAATGGTGGCATTGGCAGCTCTGCAGGTAAAACTATTTGCTCCATTACCATTAAATGGGACCAGGGTACTTCTTTCACCATAACCACTATATCTGTCTGTAGTAGTTATGTTTTAAGTAAACCTTTAAAATTGATTGCTTGTAACAGGAAGGTATTTTTGGAACTAAAAGATTAACCTCAAAGATTCTAAGCTATAGTTCATTCAAACTCTCCCCTTGTCTGTCCAGTTTTTACTGGCAGTGATATTTAATAATATGTGACTTGTTGGCTATTTAAAAAAAAAAAAAAAAAATTTTTTTTTGAAAAGCTCTCCTGGGTGACTTTGTTGCGTGAGAAGTGCATGGATCATATTAAGTTTTGGGTAAAGTGCTAATACTGGGACGAAACACTTAGATTGTGGGTTACTGTGAATTCAGTGGAAGGCCACTTGATGTTCCCTTGGTATTACTGGGGCGTTTAAAGCACTTTAGTGGAGGCTACTGTTATGACCGTTGACAGCAGCTATATTTTATTTACGGACCGTGCACACTTGGTTTGCTCAACCATTGCTCCACTGAGACTAGGTACGCAATTTAGTGTTATTTGTTTTATAGTGTTTGTGTTGTATTGTGTGTACCTACTGGCTTTCATGTTTAAACAGTTGCTTTAATATTATCATGTTATTATTTTTTTTTTTCTTTTCTGAGGAACCATAGTGTACTTTTTAAACCTAAATACAAATTTTCACCACTTTCAGACTTAAAACTATATATAGCATTCTTTGTAACTCTAATCTAGAAATCTGTGTCGTGTACTCCATACATCAAATTAGACATGTTTTTGAAGGTTATGCTCATTCATTGGTTGAGTGTCAGCTGGTTGCGTTTAGCCAATGAGTATTGCCCCTCTGTGAATAGAAATATATGTACAGAATTGACATTAGCCAGCCAGTAAATAAATATTTTTTTTCATGCTGCCTCTATATTTTCTTTCTCTGTGCCCTCCTTACAAACTAGATGTATATGCTTTTCTATAAAGAGTTAATTGTGATTGGTAAGTGTGTTTTCCGTTACAAAGGTTCAGAATTATTATATATATCTATCTTTTCTCCTTTGTATTTTTTATGTCAAAGTTTCTTTGAAATCGATCTAAAAAAACCTCTTGTGTATTTTATTGCTGACTTGGACAGCAGCCAATTGGTGTTACAGTGAAGCAATTTACCTTTTGTATGTTTGTTCTATTTTGGTATGTATGACTAATTTCCCTGCTATGGGGTAATACCATATTATGTACACGTTTTTGTTTCCTTTATGTTTACTGTGGAACAATTCTTCACCTACTCACCTCCCTTCATCCCCTGTAACCGGTAAGGGAAAGCTGAGCTAGACCCATAGTCGGGAGTGTGTTGGCTATAGTGCTTGCCATCCTTGTGAGAATGAGCATTTTTCATCCTATAACGAATTCCTTGCTAGTCGGCAAGTCGGTACATTCCCTGATTTATGTGGTGGTCTGTGCTTCTCTATAGGAATGATTCTTCTCACAGTCCTCAAGGCCCACCAACTTGTCAGCATCCATATTGAACAGAATTGGGAATGCCTAAATTCTGCGTGTGAGCCTTGAGGACTGCGCTAGAAAGCAGACAAACCTAATGCAGGACTCTGGGAGCTGTTATTTCTTTTTTATGTAAAAGACTCTGGAGTTCACAATGATGCCTTTAATGAGCCACTAGTATCTGTCCAGCCATGAGATGGATATATAGACAAAGCCATGAAAGGGTATATTTAAAAATTGTTTTTTATTTTTTTATTTTTATTTTTTCAGGAATTGAAATTCAGTTCCTGGATTCAGCTTCCAGACAAAGTATATTAAAGTATTCGCGTGTCCATCAGAAAGTGTTCTAACATATTTTTTTTTTATTTTTTTTGAAGCACGACATAACCACTATAGATAATGGAAAGGGAAATGTCATTTTTTTTTTTTTATATGGTATACATGTGCGTTTAAAAAAACAAACAAAAAACTGGCTGCCAGTATGAGAATTTGCAGTTCTGTCACCTCTCCCCTCTCAAAAATAAGTATGTCATACAGATTATTTATAAAATGCTTACTTTTGAGAGGTGAGGGGTGACAGAACTGCAAAATCTTCTACTCGCTAGTGACAGGTGTGAGTTAGGAAAAAGGCTTTTGTCTGTGGAGGATCCCGTGGTCTTCCAGGATCCTCCATAGGCATAAGTATTGTACTCTTGCACATGCGTTGGAGTACAGATCTAACATCGGCTCCTAGTAGATGAAGATGGCGGTTGCAAGGCACAGGTTCAGGTAAATAAAACTCTCTTTTCACTGCGGCTACCGCATTACAAGCAGTAAATTCACCATCGTGGGTCTTTGCAAAATCTTTATTCTTCAATCCAGGGACACTGCTGCCAATGATACTGGGTTCGTTTTGTAGCTGTGAATGCAGCCGTCTAGCTCATTTTATGAAGTTAAAGGGACTATCCAGTGCCAGGAAAAATCTGTTTTCCTGGCACTGCAGGTCCCCTCTGCCTCCCAACCCCTTCAGTCACTTACCAAAGGCAGCGACTATGTCCCTCATCGCTGCTTCTTCCTCCGCCACCACTCCTCCCCTTTATCACGTCAGCTGGCGGGGGAGACTGATCCCGCCCGGCGGCTGGGGAGACCTAATGCGCATGTGCGGCAATGCCGTGCACGTGCATTAGACCTCTCCATAGGAAGGCATTGAAAAAACATAGCGTGAGCACAGCGACGCTCTGTGCAGAAAACCTGTGCTAAACTCCCGGAAGTGCCCTCTAGTGGCTGTCTAGTAGAAAACTTTATGAAAACTGCAATAATTACACTTGCAGGGTTAAAGGTAGTGGGAGTTGGCACCCAGACCACTCCAATGGGCAGAAGTGGTCTGGGTGCCTGGCGTGTCCTTTTAATGATGTATCTACCCACCTTCTGTGACTCCTCCGGCCTGTGTCGTGTCCTTGCTCTCTGCAGTTGCACGAAGAGCAATTATGTACTAGTACTTACTACCACAGTGGGAGCCTAAACTCTCAGACTAAGAAATTTACTTCATTCATAATAATGTATTAGTGAATTAACCATGTAAATACAATACCCACTGCTTCTTCTATTACTTTGTAAACAAGGCTTTGTTTATGTTTGTGGTTATTTTTGTTGGATTATAAATGTTGAAGCTGTTTATTACAATAACTGTAGAAAACTGACAGCTGAACTACAAATCCTATTATAAGAGATTTCAGCCACATCCTGGCTGGGTCAGAGATCACTACAGAAGGGGCAAATGTGTTGATGGTGGGTGTTCCCCCAATACATTGGTCAGTCAAGCCTTGAGTGCTACACTTTATTTGCAATTTAAACTGTGTTCCATTTAAAACAGTCTGCATTCTGTATTCCAGTCCATTGTCAAAATATAATTTTGGTTTATGCTGAGACTATATATTCTGTTATTTCAACTTTCTGTAATGCACTGTTAAAAGCTTTGGGGGGGGGGGGAAACCTTCTGTGTTTATGTTTTGTACAAGGCAAATGTAATCTATTGATCATAAAATTGTGACCAGTAATGATGCTATGTAAACCACACTCCAGAATATACCTGCAGGGTTATTCACAAAACAATTGACCAGAGAATTCAGCATTTTTTGCTCAGTTGGAAACAGTCTCCTTGGTTAGATATTTTGGTCCACATTTTCCACCCCCATTGAATTTCACCTTTTTCCTAGGCTGCCATGATCTCCAAAGGTAATTGATTCACCTTTTTTTTTTCTATCTTCGGACACATTACGCCTCCACAATTCTTTCCCATAAATATTGTGTAGGCGTATCGGCTTTTAAGATAACAGTGGAAAATCAGTAGAAAAAAATAAAAGTTTGATGCAAAAATATTTAAAGGCACAGTCTAAGCGCCATAGTCACTTCATTGTAATTATTGATTCTGATCCCCTGCAGTCTTTAACTTGGAATTTGTGCGGTTTCGGAGAAATCACACTATTTTGTTTTGAATGCTGATACCTGAATCTATCTACCAGCATGAAAATGACGCCGGATTCAAGCATTGTATTGGCGGATTGTGAAAACTGACACTTGTACGCACTATTTTTTTATTAAAAACCTTTCATTGGAAAACAGCCATCATCATTCTGGATGGGTTCGGTGAGGACAAGTTTGGCTACTGTAAGAAATTTCTCTATGCTTACAAAAATAGTGGCTAAACAAAGACTTTATATAGAATGCTCCTTCTAACAAATGGAATGCAGTACTCAAAAAGTAACGCAAAAAACGAAAACCGAAAAGTCACAGAGGCAACAGATACTTTGCGACTGAAAACAATTCTCAGAAATGATGCAGATTATTCAGTGACACTCTGTAGTCGTCCTTTTCTGTTATGTTAGCTTGCAGGCACGGTTCTTAAAGGAACATTAAAGCATTTGGAATATAAACATGTATTCCAAACGCCATAATGACCCTGTCCCGTGTGTGTGTGTCCAATGTGCCACCCAAAAAATAAATAAATGTGCAGAACTTTCCTTGGCCCTGCTCACCTCTCCGCCTCCCATGACATCATTAAGGGGGACCTCATGCACATGCCACAGGCATATCCAAGCTTCCCAAAACAAACCAATTGTATTCAGTGCTTTCATATGAATGTCCACGTCATGTGACCAATTTTTACTCGGTCAGTGCTTTGGAAGTGCCGGTCAGAAAGATGGCCACTAGAGGTGCATTTAACGTAAACATTGCTGTTTATTTAAATAGAAAACCAGAAAACTGCATTGTTTTACATTTATTTATTTTGTTTTTCATGCCATTTTAACAATAGCTTTTGAAAGAATTCCAACAAAATGATGCGCTTATGGCTGTCCATTTATTTTTAATTTTTTTTTAAATTTGTTGTTTTTTTTTGTTTTTTTTGACCATAGCTCTCAAAATTAATGAATACGGGCTGCACAGTGAACCTGTTGCGCAAGTGCTTGTGCATTGTTTATTAATTATAGAATGTGCTCACGGACAATGGGTCCTTTTGTTTTGGTTCATGGATTGAGGTCAAAACCCGTCACCTGACCGATTAATATGTATACTTTCTACCAGCCTCATCAGTGGGGTTCTACTTCATTCACACTTTTCCCAAAGTCCTTGTTTTTGTAATTCTCACTTGGTTTGGCTGATTTTGTTTGTAACTTTGTGTGTTGTCTATTGTTTAAGACTGCACTGTACTTCCTTCCTACAGCAAAGCAGTTTTTGTTTTATCAAATTGTGTGCATTCTATAATAAATCCTTCCCCTCACCTCCTCTTTTATTTTACACTAGATTTCGATGTGAATCGCTGTAAAGCCAGTTGGGTTCCCTGCGATTATGTTGATTCCTTTGTCATTGGGATTTTCACATTTTTCCGATTTGATTTATTCACAGTAAAAGCGGAAGTTTTAGGCGATAATAGCCAAAGCAATATTGTATATTTCCGTGCCCATTATCACCAATTCCCAGTTTAGTGAGTTCGGCCCATATGCCATTTCAGGATTTTTTAAAATTTTTTTTTTAAAAACAGTATATTTCTTTTTGCTCTGACATCGAACGATCTGCTAAATAACATACGATTGTAAGCTCATGGGCCTATCAAATGATTTATGTGAAAGGGCACTGAAGTGCTAGATTTCAGATCATGAGCAGGACCTCTGTTTCTGTTCCTTAGTTTTTTTTATAATGTGTTGCCTATTTTCCCTGTTTGTACAGTGCTGTGGAATGTGTTGGCAATGTTACTATAACTGGTATTTGTAAAGTGCTAAGGAACCTGGAATGGGGATCTCGTTCCTGCTATTCTGAATATGAACCTGACCTATAAATTGTAGTGTTACGCCACTTCTTTTACTTTGTACTAGTTTTGATTCTGAAGTTGTTGCGAAATCTGATTATATTAAAATATTATTCAAAGTTTGAAGTGTAAGATATATATATATATATATATATATATATATATATATATATATATATATATATATATTATATTAAAAGGACACTATATTCACCAAAACAACTTAAAGGGACACTCCAGGCACCCAGACCACTTCTGCCCATTGGAGTGGTCTGGGTGCAGACTCCCACTACCCTTAATCCTGCAAGTGTAATTATTGCAGTTTTCAAAAACTGCAATATTTACCTTGCAGGGTTAACTCCTCCTCTAGTGGCTGTCTACTAGACAGCCACTAGAGGGCACTTCTGTGTTTATAGCTCACGAAAATGGTGTGCTATCGCGTCACTGGATGTCCTCACTCACATTAGGAGCGTGGGCGGACCCTGAACCAGCGCTGAGGGACATCGGCGCTGTATACAGGAAAGTCACTCAAGGGGTTTTAACCCCTTCAGCAACTTGGGATGGGGGTGGGAGGGAGAGGGGACCTGCAGTTCCAGGAAAACTGTTTGTTTTCCTGGCACTGGAGAGTCCCTTTTAATGAAGCAGTTTTGGTGTATAGATCATACCCCTGCATTCACTGCTCAATTTTCTGCCATTTAGGAGTTAAATCACTTTGTTAATGCAGCCCTAGTCACACCTTCCTGCGTATAACTTGCACAACCTTTGTAAACCGTTCTTGAAAAAGAAAGATCTAATGTTTACACTTCCTTTATTGCACATTTTGTTTAATTTAGAATATATTATCTCTTGCTCTTTTAATAGCCTTCCAGGCCTTGCATGAGCCTCCTGTGTGTGATTAAAGTTCAGTTAACCGAGTAGGAGACACTTTTAAAGTAAATTTATATCTGATTGAAAGTGAAACCTTTTTTCCCTATGCAGGCTGTGTCAGTCAGTCAGGAGAGGTGTGACTAGGGCTGCATAAACAAACTGATTTAACTCTTAAATGGCAGAGAATTGAGCAGTGAGACTGCAGGGGCATGATCTATACACCAAAAAAGCTTCATTAAGTTAGTTGATTTGGTGCATATCGCGTCAGATTTTATCTATGCTGAAAAATAAAACTTTTTTTTTTTTCAAGCTTGCTGGTAGATACCTCTTTAAAATTGTAATCATTCTAATGTATTCTGAGGGGTATTTTAACACTTTGGCACCAAGACTTAAAGACTTTCCAGAGAATCTTTGTGTTCATGACAGAGGCCTTTTTTTGGCACTTACACTAATATTTAGTCCCACTGATTCGAAGTATGAAGAAATATTAAAAATTACAGACCACCCTCACCCCATTTTTACTCTCCAGTGTAATTAAAGAAAAATTAAAAAAAACAAAATACTTTCTAATTTCTTTATTAAAACATTTCAGCTCAGACACAGCAGGAGAAAAAGGCCGATTACTTGAAGTACTGCTAAGGCAGGTAAACCGTAAGCATCATCTGTCTGGTGCTTTTAATACCGCTGTGTCTCAGCTGAATGCTTTAATCAAAAAATCATTTCTCATATAGCACCTTTATCCTGGCACAGTGCAAAGATTAGTAATTATGAGATAAGTATTAACTGAGAGTAAAATATATAATTAGATGAACTGGCAGGATAGGAATATCCTGAATACGTTTAACCTGTATAAACGTACAATGGTTTGAGCTTAAAAGTCCTGATGCTTGCTCATGCAGATAATCTGCTACAATAATTGGATAGCACTGCGTAATGTATTGGATCTTTATAAATATAATATCTGGAATGCTGATTGTTTTAAACCCATGTGGACTTTAACAGTTTGTGCTTGAAGTGTTCTCCCATACAATAGTAAGAATTTGTCTCGCTCAGTGGTTATATAACCACCTTTCACACAACACAGCATGGCGGTCTGGGGTTTAGAATTCCTCGAACGCTCCTGATTCCCTCTCGAAGATCTGAATACGCTGCTCAGAAAACCAGGTTGAATGTATTCTTCACTTTACTGAGTGACGAGTTAATAACTTTCTCTTTTATCTGCTTGGTGGTGTGTGTTTATACTTCTTCCAAGTTGCTAAGTAATATATTTTGTTTCTGTAGCACAATGGAGTTGTATTGTGTGAGATGATAATGTTATTTATTAACAAGGTGCAGTAACTTAATCTGTCAGTCTGTATTAACTCCACTTGTATTACAGATCATTTAAACACTGCAATCTTGGAGGTCATTCTATAAATAATGCATGCATCATAGTACAATAGTATTTATACTGGCAACACATTGAAATTCAGGTTACCAAGCAAAACCAATTAACTCGGGCGTAGGTCAGGTCATCACTGGACGAGGAATCTTAACCTTGCACGAACCGTGCATTCAAATTTCAAAACTACAATACTGTTTTGGTAATTTTTGTAACATTAAACCTTTGGATAACACCCAAAGACTCTAAAAAGAGTACATTTTTAAATCTTGTGTATGTCGACAAACAATTTATCTGCATCATATACGAGCCTGCCAAGGCACAGGCTGGCATATGATGCAAATCATTATTTTTTTCATGGTGCCATTAAGGCACATCGCACAGGGCACCTAGAATTCTGAATGCCTGAGGCCTCCTTACAGGCTGACAACACTTAACTCTACTGCATTCCTTGCCCTAATGGAATTTAATTCTTTTTATGATCTCAGCCAATCTAGTGCTGCTTTGTAGGGAAACATTGGGAGACTAGGTTGCATGCACGCCACAATGCCGCTCTGTTCAGTTTGACTCTGTAATCAACATGGAAGACAACCACTATATGTATGTTAACCCTGCAATGGAAACATTGCTATTACTACTAAATGGCAAACTACAGGGTCACTGTACCCAGACTACTTCATTGAGATCCTTTTCATCTCACCAAGCTATAGGAAGTTGAGCCTTAGTTGCCACTTGAAGATCTGATCGAGCAGTGTAAATGTAGCATCTCAGATCTGCTTCACGATTTGTAAACCCTCATTGACTGTTACTTAAAGGCGGCTGGAGAGTTGCTTTATCAGCAGGAAGGCGAAATCTCTAGAATTTATGTGGATAAATGTACACTTGTTGTTCCTGGCCCCTTGCCACTATTCAGTGTTAAACCATTGGACAACAGTGACTGGCTAACCACATCAATGGGATGAAGATATTATGGTGCCCGGAGTGCCCCATTTAATGAAACCTGAAAACATAAGCTAAATGGTTTACAAAAAACTGGTGTTATTTGATGGCCGTCTTCACTTTTATCTACGTTACACGTGATGCTAAACTACATGTAGTTCACAAAGCATGCGCAGCTTCTGTGCTGACGCCACTTTGAGAGTAGTTTAGTTTAAAATAATCTGCACTGTTGTAGTAAAAGCTAATTTACATGTCAGGCTATATGTTATACAAACAGTAAACCTTTGTAAAACCATGTTTTGTTGGGAGTGTTTTTGTGTTTCTTTCCCTCTGCTTGCATTTGTAGAAGCGTTGGGTGTAGTATTTACAATGTGTACACATTGCAGCCCAACAGTGTTTAAAGTTACACATTTCATTCCAATAGTCGTCGTTCTAGTTTCTCTTGCAGAGTCCTTTTATTCCAGTTTTGTGTGAATGTGTGGACAGTAGTGGAGTGTTTCTATAGGTAACAGTGTTAACTCTGTATTTAACATGCCATGTTAGACCTTTTTTATTTGAATTCACACTAATTGAATAAGACATTTTTATCATACACACTCAAATCCCCAAAAACTTCCCAAAGAAATTTTAACTTGCATATGTAGAAATGTCTGAAAAAACAAAACCAAAAATTATTTAATGCATTTTGTTTCTGCCTCCAAGATGGTATTTATTTTGCCTTCATACATCATTCGGAGTTTGTGTGTTGTGGTCCAATTACTTGTGATAAATCTAATCTGGGTGAAAGTTGGTGGTAGGTTTTTTTTTCATTTACAAGGAATACTCTTATGTTAGTGTGGTTTTTTTTTTTTTGTCTCCTCATTGTGTAATGATGGTTTTCTCTCCATTGTAGTTGACAAAGCACACCGTTTTGCATTTTTGGCAACCTTTAGGATACAGCAACTGCCCTATTTGTTTCCTTGGATATGCGAGAATTTGTTTAGTAAAAAGATATGGCTTATTCTAAAATGTCTAATACGTTCGTTTTTACTTTTCAGTAAGAATGACTGTGATATTAAAAACTCTAAAATAATTTCCTTTCTCATTCCAGACGTCCCTACCTCTGAACAACCTGAGCTGTTCCTAAAGAAACTTCAACAGTGCTGCGTCATTTTTGATTTTATGGATACACTGTCTGATCTTAAAATGAAAGAATACAAACGCTCTACTTTGAATGAACTGGTGGATTACATTACAGTAAGCAGGGGGTGTCTAACAGAACAGACTTATCCTGAAGTAGTTAGAATGGTGAGTATATCATTGATCTGCACTCTGTGCCAATTATGTATTTGTCAATGAGTATCCCAGAGCTGATTAGTCTCAATAAGCTCCAGAGCCAGGTCAATAGGGGGTTGGAATTCTTTGTATATATGACGTTGTGACTCACACTGACCTGATCAGTGGCTTAGCTGAATATACAATGTGTATGAGTTCCAGGCACTTTTTCTCTTTGAAAATGTAATGCTACTATTAAAAATGACACTGTAGGCACCCGGACCTCTTCCGGTCAATGTCCCATGTTTACCAATCAAAGTTGACCTCTTTTTATGGAGGAATGTGGGTAACAAGGTGCTTTACAAAGTGAAGGTGATTTTCGGGCAGCTCTATACACTTGTGTGGAAATATCCTCTATCCCACTTGACAAAATAATAGATTTAAATGCGGTGTAAGTAACAAAGACTTACACCTATAAGTGGAGCGCTCAAACACATATATTGCTTACCAAACGTTATTTATGTCCCATGTTACTTAACCCTACAGTGGTAATTATTGCAGTTTCTGAGAAACTGCAATAATTACCTTTCAGGGTTAAGTCCTCCTCTAGTGGCTGTCAACAAGACAGATAATAGAGGGACATCCGGGTGCTTAGATGACTTTTGGTCATCTAAACGACGCTGGGCGTCCTCACACTATGCATGAGGACTTCCACCGTCACCGGAATCCCCATAGGAAATAATGCGAATTAGGTCTCCCCTGCCGGACGTTGGAGCGGGAGGAGCGTGGGGGAGAGCCTGACCCTGCGCCAAGAGATATCTGCTCTGGACTCAGGTAGGTGACTGAAGGGATTTAAACCCCCTTCAGCTGCCAAGGTGGGGGGGCACTGTAGGATTCTATAGTACCAAGAAAACGGGTTTGTTGTCCTGGCACTAGAGAATCCCTTTAAGGTATGCAAGTGAAAGCCACAGTGTACATTACTTTGCAGGCTATTAAAAAAATTAATGGTAGGTGGAAGTACATTGGAAAGACCGCAATAAGCACAGGGCGGGGAAATGTATGTAGAAAACATCTATCAAGGTTTTTCTAGAATACCTTTCCATTGTTATACCCCCACCCATTGTGAACTTTTAATGTGTAACATTTTATAATTTGTTATTAGAGGCCACTCAAATTAATGTTGTAGAGCCATCAGTATGAAAACTCATAAACCTGTGTCCTAACCCATTTGGTTTTTCGTCTCATGATTCTAGAAATGGCAGGTTTTCCAAATGTTGAGAAATGGCATAGGGTCCGTAACGGAGTCTGGTGGTAAATGGTTATAAAAAGGACAGGGTCACAGAAGACATGGTTGGAAAGATGCATTGTGATGAGGGCTTGGTATTTGTAATTGTAAAAGAGATTCCTATTAAAGTGCTTAGACAGAAAGTAGAGTGAAGCTTTAGGATGGCGGTTCAAAAAGTGCTAAATGTTTTGGAAGGATTTACACATGGTTGAAACAAGTTTGTAATTATATTAAAGGGACATTATAGTCACCTGAACAACTTTAGCTTAATGAAGCAGTTTTGGTGTATAGAACATGCCCCTGCAGCCTCACTGCTCAATCCTCTGCCATTTAGGAGTTAAATCCCTTTGTTTATGAACCATAGTCACACCTCCCTGCATGTGACTTGCACAGCCTTCCATAAACACTTCCTGTAAAGAGAGCCCTATTTAGGCTTTCTTTATTGCAAGTTCTGTTTAATTAAGATTTTCTTATCCCCTGCTATGTTAATAGCTTGCTAGACCCTGCAAGAGCCTCCTGTATGTGATTAAAGTTCAATTTAGAGATTGAGATACAATTATTTAAGGTAAATTACATCTGTTTGAAAGTGAAACCAGTTTTTTTTTTCATGCTGGCTCTGTCAATCATAGCCAGGGGAGGTGTGGCTAGGGCTGCATAAACAGAAACAAAGTGATTTAACTCCTAAATGACAGTGAATTGAGCAGTGAAATTGCAGGGGAATGATCTATACACTAAAACTGCTTTATTTAGCTAAAGTAATTTAGGTGACTATAGTGTTCCTTTAAGTTGGTATGCCCTTTATTCACTCTTCATGTATTCTGGGTATAAAGAGTGAAGGATCTGTCTTTTACCTCAAATCCACATAATATTTTGACACAATTTATGTACACCAGATTGGGTCAATTTTAAACATTAATGTGATTTATCTGTGCAAAATCTTAATATTTTCTGTAGACCTTAAGTGTTTGTTCCATGTATACTGAAGTTCATATACAGTTCTAAATATTATTTATAAATACATTTACATGTTATGTTAAAAGTCTGAAACGATTAAGTTCCTGATGTTTTGGCAAGTTAATGCCTTGTTTGCAAGTTAAGAAATGTGGGGAAGGTATTGGGGTGCCAAATGCCCACGTACTGAGCTTTTGTTCAAAACATTCACCACTGCACCCCTGCATTAACACCTGCTGACTCTGAATGCTGCACACATCCCTTAAATACAAAAACGCAAGATCTCCATTAAGATGCACATCCAGTGTTGCAGTGTTCGACTATTAATACAATGTACATGTGAAGACCTGCTGAAAAACAAACCAGTTGGAATAGAAAAAATAACTAGTCCCTATAGGGATTTATTAATCAATTTAGAACAACATAGTATTTGATTATGTTGTAATGTTGACATAAGATTATTTTTACAGTAAACTATTTAAAAAAAAAAAAAAAAAAATCTGAAATTTGTACATTGGCTTTTTTTTTGTATGTAGCCAAGTGTAAATGTCAGGGAATGGTGGCTCCAGCAGGGTGAAAGGATATCGTCTGAAAATCTGCTTAATTTGTATTCATCTCTGCCAACCTGCATCCTTTGATGTCTTGGTTAGATCTAATTAATGGCACCGCAGGATTTGAGGCAAAGGGAAAACTGAAAGAACCACAGGCAGCATTAGTAAACTCCATTGTTAAAGAGAAATTTAAGGGAAATGTCTGCATTGCCTTCAGGAGTGTAATCCCATGTCTGATCGAAGGATTGTATTTTAATGGAGAATGCTAAATGTGATGTTCGGTATATTTGCAAACTATGGCTTCACCCATCTACACTATTCCATTTGGTTAATATAAAACATACATTTAGATACATGTATACAAACACGTTTTATTTAGGAAACGTCTCTTGATTTTTTTTTTATTTTTTTTAAATTCTTTATTTTATTTGTGCATTGCGTGTACAATCTTGTTTGCACTGCCACGACAGCTGGTGCAAGCAAGTACAAGAAACATACAATAACATTGGTATGGCATTGAAATACATAGCACAGGTTTTGGTTTTTTTGCATATTCAAGATAGGAAACATGTTAGAAGTTAACATTAGCAGATGCCGCAACAGATTAACGTTCAACAGTGGTGTGAGAGATTGCCCCTTGTGTGGCATTATAACAGAAGGCAAGATAAAGGGAAGTAAAATAAAATGAAATATTTAACGTTTGACAACGCTCTAGTAGCTATGCCTACATAGATGTAGTGCGGCATTGCGATTTGCTGTGTGTCTGTAGTTGGCTAGTGTATGCAGGTTGTGCTGCTCTAGTGTAGAATGTTATGCTGTAACAAGCTATCAAGTAAGGGTTAAGTCAGCTTGTGAGTTAGTGTTATAGTAATGTGCCCGTTGTAAGGGCTGCGCTTTGGGGAATATTACAATAGTGTTTGGCCGCTGCTATTTGCGGATCCAGGTCATTGATTTAACATGAGCAGATTAAAAAGGGGGAGGCTAAAACCAGGTGGAGCTGTTTGACGATCAATTATATGCTGGGGTGCATGCTAGATAAGAATTACTTGCAATCGGTGGTATGATTACTGCTCGACTGCCTGTCAGGCATATCGCAGTGGGCTTGTTTAAATTACCGGCTATGTGGTTGCAGGTTATATCAGCCAGTTTGTATTGTCAGCCACTGGGGTCGCGCTAGCTGTTTTGCTGACATACAACTAGTTCAGATGCACAGTTAAGTCCAATAGAAGGCGTTCAGTACAAAATGAGTGGGCAACCGGCCTAAGGGGAAGTGTAGCTGGTGGCTTAACTGGCTTTGTGTGGAAGTCGCCATCTAGGCTGGCGGCGGGAGGGTCGTGTTTTTGGTTTCCATGGAGCTGTCCGTCTCTCAGACAAGATTTTCATCCAATTCTTCGGTTGAGTAATATTCATGGGTTGTGGTTCAGTCCTTCAAAGGTAATCCAGCTGCGTTATACAGTTCTTTATGCAGGTCCTGCAAGGTATCCCCTCCATCAGGTGGTGGCTTTGGCGTATGGGTCCATGGTCGCTCTCCGGGGTACAAACTCTGGAGCATCGGTTGAGTATTCTCTTTGCGGGCGCGTTTTGCCTGTTGGTCGTGTCGACGGTGCCGGTAATTCCGTGGGGAGGCCAAGTAGACTCAACGTCCCAGTTGCCTCATGCATGTCGTGGAGAGTATGTTTGTTACCTCCTGCTTCAACAGTGAGGGTGTGACCTGGTCCCCATCGGTATCGGATTTTATGGAGGCGCAAGAGAGCTGTGAATGGGCTCATATGTTTCCTCCACGCCAGTGTCTCTCTCGACAGGTCCGCGTAAAATGAGAGGGTCATTCCCTCAAAGGGATACGTGGGCCGACCTCTGACGGTTTCTAGGACTATTTTTTTTGTCCTTGAATGACTGGAATTGGAGAATTAGGTCCCCTGTTGCATCTGGTGGGGCCTTTGCTGGGCGCAGAATGCGGAATATGCCATCTAAGACAGTAGCTTTTGCTGCTTTTGGGGTTAGTAGCTCTGTGAGTAACCTCCTAACGAAGTGTGGGAGTTCGGTCTCTGGGATAGTGTCGGCTACCCCCCTTAGCTTTATGTTGTTCCGACGATGTTTGTTTTCGTGGGCGGCAAGTAGCTGTTCGTGGTCTCGAGCTTTTTGTTGTAGGTCTCGGATCGCTTCTTGGAGGACTGCGATCTGGTTGGTGTGGCCGGTGGAGGAGGCTTCTACTGCTCCCAGTCTATTGGTGATGCCTCTGATGTCCTCTCTGAGCAAGGCCACATCATCCGCAATTTTCTTGTGATGGTCGGCCATAAGTGCTCCGATCGCCTCCATTGTGACAGGGGTGTGAGGCTTAGTGGATGGCTGCGTTTGGGATGGTGGTTGGGTCGGCATGTACTCCAGGGGGTCTCCCCCATCATCCTCCGATGATCCGTCAGTGAAGTCTGAGCAGCCTCCATGCAGGGACGCCATCTTGGCTCCTGCAGCATCGTGCGCCTGCCTCCATAACTCTCCGATATCCATGCCCTGGCGGGGCTTGTCTGCTCTCGCTTTTTTGGTTTTCCTGCCCATCGTGCCTGTGGGGTCTCGGGGCCGTCCCGGGAGAATTTTTGCGCGGGTTGGAGTGTCGGTAAGGGTGTTTGTTTAGCTTGTCGATCCGGAGCTCGTCGGCCATGCGACCGCTCGCTTCAGTTGCTTGGCCTTGATTTTCTTAATCTATATGGATTGCAACATTATGTTGACTTAATATTGGATTTTATTAAATTAAATTAAATTTTATGCAATTAAAGGGACAGTTCAGGATCACCTTATCACACGTTTTAAGAAAGCTGAATTATAGCAATAAAGCCTAAAAAAAGTAATCCAAACAAAGGCTTGACGTTTGCTGCAAAGCCTTAGAGATAGCAGCTTCTTGTGTAGTTAGCCCTGCCCAAACTTTATAGCTATCAACACAAGCTCTCCTGTTTTCAGAAGGAGTTGAGCCAAACCGGGGTTTGGCCAATATGGATTGTAGTGCTTGACCACTTTGCCACCAGTCGGATTAGAGTAGCATTGGGGACACAAAGCGCATTATTGGGAGCTCTGAGCTCCTATTGGTGGTTAACTGTGAGAGCAAAGATTGACCGTGTTTACACAGCAGCAAACATGGTTTTAACCCTGCAATGTAAACATTGTGGTATCTGCAAACTACTTTACACTAAAGGGTTACAACTAAAGGAACACTGCACCCAAACCACTTCATTGACGTAAAATGATATTCTTACCTTTAGGCCTTTAAGGGCCATCCTGGCTTGAAATCGATGTCCCACCATACCTGGTTATTTCTCTGTTGTCCTGCTGTTCAGAGACAGTTGAGATAATCAAACATATGGCAAGAGAGCTTTATTCCACGAACATGCTCGGTTTCTGTAGAACATAGGCTGCTATACTCATGCCAGGCTGTCTGAACACTGATCTACACTGAATTAACATCTTCATCACAGCTCCCAGGGCTGCGTGATGTAAAGCCCAGTCGTGCACGCAAAAAGCACACCGCTTGCTAGCCAGATCCAAATTTTATTTCCATGCTTGTTGTACTGCACGCGGTTAGCTTACAGATAGTAGTGCTTCTCACAGCCCCTTTCTTTACTTGAGTAGCAACAAATAGCGCATGTTAAACGTAGGGATGTACTGAAATTTCGGCTGCTGAAATTTTCGGCCGAAAATGGGCCTTTCCTGTTTCGGCCGAAAACGTGTCAAACTTGCCGAAATTAAAAAAAAATAAAAATTAAAAAAAATAAATAATAATAATCGTTACAATTTTTTTGGGTAGTGCATAGTTTAACAGACATGCTTGCATTAACAATTTAGGTGATTTGATATATCACAGTGAAAGATAATAATGATAACATGAAAAGTCAAGCATACTGCACTTGGGATGGGGGTGGTTTCTATGGGACAGGGGAGGGGGGGAAAGAACACTATGGGACAAGAGGAGTGGGGGGACCACTAAAAGAGAAGGGAAGTTTTTAATATAAGATTAATTAAAAAGTATAAAATTATTGGGGGGGAAAAACCTTTTTGAATTTTCGGTTTCGGCCCAGAATTTTCATTTCTGTGCATCCCTAGTTAAATGTCCTAGTAGCAGCCTGCCTGGGATTTGTGTGAATTCAGATCCAGATTGGAGATTGTAATGTGAGCGTGTCAGCTTTTAGCTGTAATTGAGTTGGTCTCTGTTTCTATGTTAGACGCATGTTCCCTCCGTCTCTAGACGCTGGATTTCCTTTCCTGGACTTTTAACTATTGATGAGTTTTCCATCCTGTACTGTGGTTTAGGAAAAACCTCCTGTTTATAATTAAACAGGGGTATCCCACCCATGTATTCATGAAATTTAGTTGCTGTAAAGTTGTGTTCGTTAGGTGGCATTTTATAATGTAACTCATTTTGTGCATGATGTTGCTGTGTGTGTTAGGTGATATTTTGTGCATGATGCTGCTGGGTGATCCTCTATCGCTTACAAAATAAGTCAGATTTCTTGTTCTTTACAACCTCATTTGGTACACTTAAACAAAGATATGGGTGCCTCAATCTTTAAAGTGCCAACATTTACCATGTATTCCACTCTATACATACGTAAATAAAACATACACGTATTTGCAGGCCAAACCAGGTCTTGATGTACACAATGAAAATTTACCCAGGGCCCCACAGTCTATATTGCATGATTACAGAAAAGAATCCGAGGGTTTGTTCGTGTTTCTGGAACTTAAATGTTAACATGATCCCAGTATTTTAAACGTAGATAAGGTTTTCAGTAGCCTAAAATAAAACTTGTAATCATGTCATGGTATTAGAGGAACACTCCATTGCAAAAAAAGAAAAAGTAAATAACTCCATAGATATAATTCCATTAGAAACATGCATGCATTTAATTTATGTATTTTTTTTTCATTGGGGGTATATCTGAAAAAACTCTTGCAAAAGCTGTAGATACCTTTTTCTGCATCCCTCTTCTCCCTCCCCCTGACACTGGGGAATCCTCCAGGTAGAGGGCGCTCATTGAGAAGCATCTGTGCCAGAACTGTGAGCTTGCGATTGCGTGTTTCCAACGCTTTTCAGTGAGCTGTAATAATCTAAATAAATCCTTCTCGGCAGTCCGCGTTTTATAGATGGGGTGATTATGTAATTTAATTATAAAAGTACCCATTTCTATGTAAATTGACATATTTGTAAAATAATAATAAATTATGATACACACACACACACACACACACAGCACTTCAAAAGCTGCGGTGTGTGTGTGTGTGTGTGTGTGTGTATATAAGAGAATTGCAAAACTGAAGTCAAAAAGTAGCAAAAAGCGCAACTCACAGTTTAGTTAATGACCCCTTAATATATTATTGACCTTTCAAAATCAACTCCCATTAATAGCTTCACATCTCGATTTACAGCATTATTCTCTAAAGTGTGAATTTTATGTGTTTTATTTTTTTCTTAAATGTAACAATTTTTAAAACAAAATCATCCCATTTGTTTGTTTTTTAACCAGGATTCTGCTGTATTTTATTTGGTTTACCGTGTTTTGTTTATGTCGTGCACATTGGACAGCTGGCATGCTTTCTTTAAAAACACAAGTATACACGTTTTGTGCTGTCTGTGTTGGATTCAATTATAAAACCCACTGAACATAATTCAGTCTTACATATTATTACAAATCTTTCAATTTTTCTAAGCAACTCAGCTTCTCAATTATCTGAATCTCTCTTTCTGAAAAAGAGGAAATGAAAGTCGTATGCCAGAATGTTAGGCTTTGTTCTCGAGTCAATTGAGTAAAAGAACCAGATGTCGCTAGTTTATGTAATACTTATTAGAGTATGGGAATATAAAACAAATAAGGAGATTCTGTGGTCAAGCTGTTGCAACAATTCTATCCGATTACTCTGATATGAAGTAAAATAATTAACAGTTTCTCAAGGTTATTTACGGTGGTGAGAGTCTTGCGCTATAAGCAATTTTATAATATGCTTTTGCGCAGTACCTTGCTCTTAACATGGTCACTCTGACTTTAAACCATATTAACCCCAGCCGTATTTGTGTATGTGTGTATGTCAGGGCTTGACAAATTTGCTTAGAATCTAGGAGCCATCAAAAAAAGTTAGGAGCCAGGTTTTTCAATGTCAAAAATACAATTCTTAAAGGGACACTATAGTCACCAGAACCACTACAGCTTAATGTAGTTGTTCTCGTGTCTATAATCTGTCACGTCACACTTTTCAGAGAAAAGGCAGGATTTACATTGCTGCCTTGTAACACTTCTAATAAGTCACTCACTGACACACTCAGTCACTGCAATAATCACACACATTTATGTGACTACCCAGCCTCCCTACCTGGGTTCAGCATTCCCTGTGGTCTATTGGGGCTTCAGTCATCTCTCTGCACTGCTCCTTAGAGCGCTGTTTAGTTAAAAAATCCTAGTTGCCACGGCGACCTGGCGCCTGGAATTTGTCGAGCCCTGGTGCGCGTGCACCCACACCCACCACCACCACCACCACCACCACCCCTACCCCTACCTTAGTGACATTCTGTTACAATTCTGAGTGCTTTAAATACTTGATGGCAAATACAGATATGGCTTGCTTACAGGCAGTGACAAATTTACTTTTTGTTAATTACCAATCCTTCTATAACTTATGAGCTATTCTCTATATCTCCTGCAGCTCATATACTGCATGTTGGCTTTAGAAGGTGCTTGAAATGTACCAAACTACCACTTGTTAAATAAATATGGAAAATCAATCTCTGTAACCTGTGTACAACCATGCCAAGGCTAAAATCCAGGAGTTCAACCATAGCACGAGAGGGACTGCATAATTTAACGAATGTCTTTTCTAGTGTCAGCAGTGTCTTAGACAATAATATAGTGCTTGGAGATACATATTGGAAAATATTGTTGCAGGATACATATTTCAATATTTATCCATTTATAAATCCTTCGCATCTGTAAATACCAGAAGACCTGATTTTGTGTGCGTGAAAATTCGACTTTCCCCTCTTCTGGTATACTGGGTTAGAGGCTTGTATTCATCCTGTGAATCTGAGAACGTAGATGTATAAATTAAGGAGCAGGGAATATAATGTATATAATGTATATTTTGAAAATTAGAAATTACTTAAAAATGAGCCAGTTATGGGAGGCAGCTTGATTATATCTTGTTAAATGTAGAAGATTTAAGGGGGATAACTGAAAGCCGTGTCCCCAGGTGAACCCCTCTCCTCCTCCCCCCCTCCCCCCCAGATAACTCCTGTAGTTCAGCAAAAGCCCTTGTGTTTCTCTATATGTGTGTGTGCGCGCATTTCAGCTGCTGAAGTCTTAGTATGGGTGCAAATTAATTCCCCTCTCTTTCACATCCAGGATTACTCCCTAAAGTGAGAATTCGAGGTGAATTTCAGATTTATGGCCAGAGTAGCCAAACCAAAAGCATTGCTAACCTAGAGACTTTTTCCAGATTGGCTATTTTGACATTTGAAATTCACCTTAAATACACTGTGAATGCTCAGTTTAGTAACTAGCCCGTTTAGTTTCATTTTATGTGATAGAGGGCAGATGTATCATTCTAATTTTATCAGATCGTAAACAGGCAATTTTATACACCATAAAGAGAATTTTCAGAACACTTGATGTAGCGTTGTAAATACAACATATTGGTAACGTAAGCAAAAGTTGTAACAAATTGCAAATGTGTTAATATTTTTAAATCTTAATATGAAACGTAAGTGTAAAGCTATAAATTATGCTCAATGCTTTACAGATTTATGGTTGGCTGTTTTCTGATGCATCTGATTTAGTGTGATTTGCAATATCCCCTCGTTGAAAGCTTGTAGTAAATTTATTGATTACATTAAAGTGACAATCCAAGCACCATAACCACTGCTGATTGAAGTGCACTGCTTCAATGGTGGCATCCCTTCTGGATTTGTCATACCACTTTACACCCAGAAAAGATTGTTTGCCAGGATTTTGCTCACCGTGTTTTTATCCTTTCTTATTTTTTATTTTTTATTTTTTTTATATATATATTTTTTTTTATTCAAGGTCTCGTGCAATATATTTAGAACTCTCCCACCTAGTGACAGCAACGAGTTTGATCCAGAGGAAGATGAACCCACGCTTGAGGCTTCATGGCCACATTTACAGGTAATGGAATTTGTTTACGGTCTAGTATCTATGAATGAATTAACTACGTTATTGTATGTAGTATGCTTCCTGTAGCCATGGCATCGCACTGTATGAATGCCAATATTCATAAAACTATATCCTTTTTAAGATACTGGCTACAATATGAAAAATAAGAAAAGTTGAGTAATTGCGTGTTGTGAAACGTGGTATATGGGTTATGCTTCCTTACTTTAGATCCGTTTATTCTCAAATACAGAAATGAAATAAGATCCCAATGGGCACGTTAACCATTTCACCCCTTACCCGTTCATTCTTCATATAGGAATGGTTATTTAGGCCAAGCAAATGCATGTTTTCAGGGCCCCTCTACAACCTCTTGGCCCTATGTGGCTGCAGGGTTAGTCCTGCTCTGCACCAATTGCTCCTTTATACACTGTTATTGCATCCTAAACGTTTACTTTTAGCTGAACCTGATTACATTATGTAACAATATGCCATGGTTTTAGTTTGCTATACCGTGGTAATAGATCACCCAGTCCGGGTGACTTGTAGTAGGTCTGCAAACCCCATCAACCCACCCTCAAAACTTGGTGAAACATTCAAGATGTGGGGGAATCCAGTGAGCTGAAGCACTTGGTAAAATTATTAAATAGTTTTGCTTTTGTCTTTATGTGGTTATCATGCCCAAATCTCCAAAGTTGTTGTTGTTTTCTAATTGTCTATTTAGCAGACTAAGTTAAATGTATGAACCTGTAGAAAACATGTGTTGCTGTTTTTATATGCTTTTGCAGCACTATTGGAGGTTCCTTGGTTGCAGTAGCAATGGAAAAGTTAATTTGATTTAGTTCTGTAATACTAAACTTTTATTTTTGTGGGATACCCACTGTCTGTTTTGCTCTAGAGATTAAAAAAACACTTATAAAATTGCAAAACTGCGTTCTTGCACATTGGTCTGTAGTGTTTCCACAACTGTTATTTAAAGAGACACTGTGGGCACCAGAAGCACTAGAAGTTAGTGTATTGGTTTTGATGTTTAGATCATGCCCCTACAGGTAGAGCAGTGTAAACACGGCTGCCTAAGCTCCTCTCTAGTCGCTGTCCTTCGGACAGCCAATAGAGGGACTTCCTGGATCCAGTTCTGCTAAGGCTGGGGTAGCATTAGATTGTAGCGTTGGGAATACAAACTTGTATCATGATGCTCTCAGGCAATGTTACTTTAACCATACAACACAAGCCAAAATCGTGCAAAATGTGTTGTCCCCTTGGGGCCAAAATTACTAAGTATCTAAACTAGCCTTTTCTGTAAGAATTCGTTTGCAGTGATTTGTGATGTTCTTTTCCCCCTCAGTACTCGCTGCCTTATTGTCAATGGTACCATAATGTTATCATTTTTAATATACTTTCAGTTTCTTTGTGTTTTTACAAGTGACCACAGGATAAAGATAGATGTTCTCCCCCATCTGTTTCTTTCAGCTTGTATATGAATTTTTCATACGATTTTTGGAAAGCCAAGAATTTCAACCCAGCATTGCCAAAAAGTACATAGATCAAAAATTTGTATTACAGGTAAGTTCACTCTTCTAAAGTTATTGTCATCTGTACAAACTAAAATTTGTATTCCACAATCACTGTTTTAAAGTAAAACACTTAATTTTGTTCTTGACAATAACACTAGTACACTGTGTAAGAATTCAGCTCAGCTGAATCGTCTAGAAATGTTTGTTTAATTTATTTTTGCTCCGGCAAACCAAATTTCATTATTGTGGCATTTCAGCTCATCCAAATTTTGTCCATAGAAACATTTCAGGAAGAATGATGTGGGCAAGAAAATGGGCCAGTTTGTGTACTCCCTCTCCCCCCGCAACCACCATTGGTTAATAAATCAAGTGAGAAGTAACCAATAGAGAGGGAAAAAAGGCTGTAAAATATATATTTATACAATACATGTAAATAAAATAAACATTTAGTGGCCCTAAAAATCATTATTATTTTTTTTCAGCAATATTTTTTTTTTAAATTTATTTTTTGCGCCATGGTGGAACACAGAAATTATTAATGAAATGACACTTGTCATCCATTGTCCTTTTCAATTCTTTCGTGATACATGCAAATTAGGCATTAGAGTTACAGAATTTGGACCAGCTGCTGATTGCCCAATAATTCAGACAATTTGCAATTCATTTGAAACCGAATGCACAGGTCTAATAATACATTACATGTCTAACCTTATGTACATGTTAACTATGTGCAATTTCCAATTTATTTTTTGTATAAAGTCGATTTTGTCTGGAAATCTGCAGTCTGTTTCAGTTTGCTTGATGGTTGTTTATTATTATTATTATTGCCATTTATATAGCGCCAACAGATTCTGTAGCGCTTTACAATATTATGAGAGGGGGGATTTAACTATAAATGGGACAATTACAAGAAATCTTACAGGAACGATAGGTTGAAGAGGACCCTGCTCAAACAAGCTTAGAAAATGGCAATCAAGGTGGGCGTGAAGCAGAGCTGGAGGAGAGGGTAAGGTGCTGCCCTTTAGCAGAGAGCAAGAGTCCGATATGTGAGGTAAATGTTACTCTGGTAGGCCATAAGCTTTCCTAAAGAGATGGGTTTTAAGGCACTTCTTAGACAATTGAAGTCTAGGGAAGAGTCTGATGGTGGCAGGCAGGCTATTCCATAGGAGGGAACACCCCCCGTGCGAAGTCCTGCAAGCGTGAGTTGGCCGTTCGGGTGCGAGCAGTGGACAGGAGAAGGTCACAGGCAGAGCTGAGAGACCGAGAAGAGATATGAGGGGCTAGAATTGTTCAGTGCTTTATAGGTATGGGTTAGCACTTTGAATTGACTCCTATAGGATACAGGAAGCCAATAGAAGGACTGAGGTGTGAGAGGACTGACTAGAGAGGAAAATCAGTCTGGCGGCAGCATTCATTACAGAATGTAGCAGGGCAATACGTCATTTGGGAAGACCAATTAGGAGAGGGTTACAATAATCCATGCGGGAAATGACTAGAGCATGGACAAGTTCCTTGGTAGCATCTTGCGTAAGAAAGGGGTGGATGCTGGCTATGTTTTTTTGTTTTTTTTTTAAAGATGGAATCTATAAAATTTGGCAACATACTGGATGTGAGGCTCAAAGGCGAGGCCAGAATCCAGTATGATGCCGAGACAGCGCGCTTGCAAGGACGGACTTATGTGGATACCACTAACTTAAATGGAGAGTGAAAGAGGAGGATCAGTATTAGGAGGAGGAAAGAAAAGGAGCTCCGTTTTAGAGAGAGGACATCCAGTCAGAGATGGAAGAATGGCAAGCTGTGTCACGTTGCAGGACAGCAGGTGAAGAGGTCCGGGGAGGAGAGTTATATCTGGGTGTTATCAGCATACAAGTGGTAGTGGAATCCAAAATAGGTAATAAATTTGCCAAGAGAGGCAGTATAAAGAGAAAATAGAAGGGGACCAAGGACAGAACCATGGGGGACTCCAACCGAGGCAGAACTCACATAATTGTTGTGGTGATGTGACCAACCCAACCATTATATTTTACACACCTGCCATTAGGAGTTCTTTTCAAAAGAACATTATGTCAACAGGTACATCTATGTAATTAAAGTATATGCTTGCATTTCCCAAGGTTATATGGATCTTCCATCATCTGCAACACTATTAGAACATTTCCCAGCATTCTTCATGCATCGCGGATTGCTATAAACTGGTGTGTGTGTCTCTGTCTCACATAAGTGCTTGAGACTTTTGCTTTCCTTTTACTTTGTCAACCTGCACAATATATCAGTGGCACTGCATTTGGATTTTCTTGGAGAGTTGCCCATTGAGAATTATACCATAATTTCATTAAAGGATAGCTATTGCACTATTTTTTATAGTAATTCTTTAATCAAGTTTTGAAAGGAAATAGGTTTTTTGACGAGACAAACCCATCCTCTACCTTTTAGTATAAGATGGGATCCTTGTGTCAGACAGTATTTGAAAACAGTCAATTCGTCTCTATGGTCTGCCCTGCTTCTGTGGAGAGAGTGAAGCCAGAAGGACCATAGAGACTAACTTGGTTTTCAAACCCTGTCTGCCCCAAGGTGTATCTATATAGCTGAAGGATCCTGTCATATAAAGTTTTTCTCATTTTGTTTAGTTATACTGCCTTTAAAAAACAAACACAAATTTTTTTTCCTTTTAATCTTGATGAAAGGATTATTATATTAAAAATAGTTTTTAGATGACAACTGTCCTTTAAGTAAAATCAGCCAGCCCATTGAAGTTCTACCAATTCCCGAATATGATAGCAAACATAGGCAAAGCAACTTCCTTCCTTCAAAAAGATTGGTTGGTTAAAGGATCACTATAGGGTCAGGAACACAAACATGTATTCCTGACCCTATAGTTTTAAAACCACTATCTAGCCCCGTTTGCCTCCATAAATATAGTAAAATCTTACTTGTATTCAAGTCTGAAGCTGCTAAATCTGTTTGTGAACTTCCTCTGACATCAGAAGTGGTGGCCTGATCCAATCACAATGCTTCCCCATAGGATTGGCTGAGACTGACAAAGAGGCAGATCAGGGGCAGAGCCAGCATGATTCAAACACAGCCCTGGCCAATCAGCATCTCCTCATAGAGATGAATTGAATCAATGAATCTCTATTAGGAAAGCTCAGTGTCTGCATGCAGAGGGAGGAGATACTGAATGTTTGGATGCATTTTAGGCAGTCATGACCCAGGAAGGATCTCTGACAGCCATCTAAGGAGTGGCCAGTGAAGTTATCACTAGGCTGTAATGTAAACACTGCATTTTCTCTGAAAAGACCATGTTTACAGCAAAAAGCCAGAAGGTAATGATTCTACTCACCAGAACAAATTTAATAAGCTGCAGTTGTTCTGGTGACTATAGTGTCCCTTTAAACCAGGAACTGGCAAAAAGCCTTCAGCCATTCCTGGTTGTCTTATAAATTTCATGGGGAGATCTGTACACTTGTGTGCATTTTCTGCATACCAAAATGGCCACATGCAAAGCCTGTTCAGTGATTAGAATTAAAATCTGTGTGTAACGGATCACCTGGCACCCCGATTGGGTACCTCCATTGATGGATGCTCCTAGCGATTCTTGAGGATTCCAAGTACTCTAGCCACCACCACAGGCCAAACCTCTCTTCCTTCAGAGCGACGCAGGAACAAGCTCTTAAAAGAGCTTATGAGTGATTATAGCAAGGAAATATGCAGAGCATAGCAATCCCTTGTAGCAGATTTCTCAATAAGAGAAAGGACTCCAAGTTGAGAGTGAAGTAGTACTGTCTAAAACTTTATTTTACTTGGGACTAGCCCATATGGTCATTACATTAACATTGCTGTGTAAACTCAATAAAATTACAATCAGTCAAATCATAGCAGGCAACATACAGTGACTTATTATAACATAATTACATATTTATAAATGGGTGGGGAAGACCATAATTAACACAATGTCTCTCCTACATGCAGAATTAGCGATATGCAAATCACCAGTCTTGCTATTCAGGTAGTGCATATTACTGTTGCTACCAACAGAGGGCACTACACAAGCTCCATAGCCAAATACACCTAGTTGGTAGCAATCTTCAGCTGTACAGGAGAACAGGCAATACATCCCAGGGGCCATAGTCACATGGCAGGAGGCTGGCAATCAGTCTTTTTCCAATGCCCAGTGGCAAGGCTGATATCGCCACACTGTGTAAGGGAATTGAAAGACCTCAGTAATTAATATTTATTTGCACAATCCGCTAGATTCTCTGCCTTTTTTGCTGCCCCCCCTCAAAACTGAGCAATGGAAAAATGCATGCATCTAGTTCTTTGTACGTGGATATACACCTAGCAGAGAGGCAATTCTCCATGAAGAAGCAATATGATTAAGCACTCCAAACTCACAGGTCTGCTTTAACTTGTTCATTACGTTTGTCTCTATATTTGATGTGTCGTGAAATAGGTCTTTAGCTGTGACATGTCTTTACTCCCCAATTGAGAATTCCAGTTTGACAGCTTAGTTGTTTGGTTATTGGCAAATCTCTTACTGCTTCCTTCTTTCCTGCTTGTAAAACTGGTCCTCATAGGTAAGTAATTATGGTCTAGTAGGTGGTAACATGGGTTAAACCCTTTTCATTAGGTTTAATGCCAGCTGAGCACCTCTTTTCTTATTAGAAAACCCTGTGCAGCGTCCTTCCACAGTCCAAGTTCTCCTTCCCAGTGCTTGGTTTTTTTTTCCATGGACTTGCGAGGTGTAAAATAATTGATGGTCTCCCTGAACAATATGGGACAGGTGAAATTCGCTTTCTTTCCTCCTGCTGCATATAGTTTGCAGAAAATGTAATCTAAAAGGATTGTGTTGCTAAGAAACAAATATATTTAGAATCTCTATTCTCATGGAGAATATAAATGGACTAGCACTGACTCCGGTTGCTAGTTTTACTTAACATAGTGAGCTATAATAAGCATGTAAATTATGCAAATGCTTCAGCCAACATCTTATAAATAACCTTACAGATTTATTTTTAAAACCCCAAGGAGATGTTCATCGCTGAAACGTTTGTTTCCCACAATTGCAAAGCGTGCTAACAAGGAAAGTAAACTCTTTTATGCCGTAGGTGAATTTCAGCAATAATTATACCAGTATCTTTTAAAACGGCTTTGAGGTGTGACGGACTGACTTTTTTTTTTTTTTGCTAATTTGCTTTTGTCTTAACTTTCAGATGTAAAAACAAAAGATCATATATTTTAAAAAGTAGTCATTTATATGTGCAAGTCAACAGAGTGCAGGTTGGTAGTCTGTGGTTATTAGTAGTGACAGTGTATTAGGATATCCTGACTCCCAAGGTATTGACTGCTTGTCACAATCCCTTCTAGGAAATCCCCTCCCTCCCTCCTCCAACATCCATTCAGCTTGTTTGACGCTAGTCTTACTCTATAGACATGAACTTTATCGCCATCTAGTGAGCACAACTGACTTGTGCTATATCTGTGAATTTGGTATTCATAGAAACATATAATGTGACGGCAGATAAGAACCATTCGGCCCATCTAGTCTGCCCAATTTTCTAAATACTTTCATTAGTCCCTGGCCTTATCCTATAGTTAGGATAGCCTTATGCCTATCCCATGCATGCTTAAACTCCTTTACTGTGTTAACCTCTACCACTTCAGCTGGAAGGCTATTCCATGCATCCACTACCCTCTCAGTAAAGTAATACTTCCTGATATTATTTTTAAACCTTTGTCCCTCTAATTTAAGACTCTGCCCTCTTGTTGTGGCAGTTTTTCTTCTTTTAAATATGGTGGTCTCCTTTATTGTGTTGATTCCCTTTATGTGTTTAAATGTTTCTATCATATCCCCTCCTGTCTCGTCTTTCCTCCAAGCTATACATGTTAAGATCCTTTAACCTTTCCTGGTAAGTTTTATCCCGCAATCCATGAACCAGTTTAGTAGCCCTTCTCTGAACCCTCTCTAAGGTATCAATATCCTTCTGAAGATACGGTCTCCAGTACTGTGTACAATACTCCAAGAGAGGTCTCACCAGTGTTCTGTACAATGGCATGAGCACTTCCTCTTTCTACTGCTAATACCTCTCCCTATACAACCAAGCATTCTGCTGCTCTATTACATTGTCTGCCTACCTTTGTCATCAGATATAATCACCCCTAAATCCCTTTCCTCAGATGTTGAGTTTAGGACTCTATCAAATATTCTGTACTCTGCCCTTGGGTTTTTACGTCCAAAATGCATTATCTTGCACTTATCCACATTAAATGTCAGTTGCCACAACTCTGACCACCATTTTTCTAGTTTACGTAAATCATTTGCCATTTTTCTTATCCCTCCTGGAACATCAAAAAGACATACCATACCATCAAGTCCTTCTGCAATATCACTAATAAAATATTAAAGAGAATGGGTCCAAGTACAGATCTCTGAGGTACCCCACTGGTGCCAAGCCCAAGCTTCGAATATATTGACTACAACCCTCTGTTGCCTGTCACTCAGCCACTGCCTTACCCATTCAACAATATTGGAATCCAAACTTAGATTGCAGTTTATTGATAAGCCTTCTATGTGCAACAGTGTCAAAAGCCTTACTGAAATCTAGGTAAGCAATGTCTACTGCACCACCCTGATCTATAATTTTAGTTACCCAATCAAAAAAATCAATAAGATTAGTTTGGCATGATCTCCCTGAAGTAAACCCATGTTGTCTCTGATCTTGAAATCCATGTGTTTTTAGATGTTCAACAATCCTATCCTTTAACATGGTTTCCATCACTTTCCCCACTACTGAAGTAAGGCTTACTGGCCTATAGTTGCCCGACTCCTCCCTATTACCTTTCTTGTAAATGGGCACAACATTCGCTAACTTCCAATCTTCTGGGACTACTCCTGTTAACAATGATTGGTTAAATAAATCTGTTAATGGTTTTGCTAGTACACCACTAAGCTCTTTTAATAGCTTTGGGTGTATTCCATCAGGTCCCATTGACTTATTTGTCTTTACTTTTGACAGTTGAAATAGAACCTCTTCCTCTGTAAACTCACATGTAATATATAACTCATTTGTCCTTTTTCCCAACTGAGGTGCCTTTTCTTCAGATTTTCATCTGTATATACTGAACAAAAATAATCATTGAGGCAATCAGCTAGACCTTTATCCTCTTCTACATACCTTCCTTCCTTTTGTTTTTAATCTAACTAATCCTTGTTTTACTTTCCTTTTCTCATTTATATATCTAAAAAAAGTTTTTTTGTTTCCCCCCACCCCCTTTTTTTTTTACTGACTGTGCTATTTCTCTTCTTTGTTTGATTTGGAAGCTCTTCTAACTTGCTTAGCCTCTTTCTGCCTAATCTTATACAGCATTCTTCTTCTTATAGAGTCTTCCTCACTCTTGGTATTTTTATAATTACTAAATGCTAACTTTTAGTTTTTTACTATTTTGGCCACATTTGCGAAATACCACAGTGGTTTCTTGACTTTTTTGCTTTTACTGACAAGCCTAATGCAATTTTCTGTTGCCTTCAGCAGTGCAACTTTTAAATAATCCCATTTCTCTTGGACTCCACTTAAATTGCTCCAATTTGATAACGACTCCTTTACACATATTCTAATTTTAGAAAAGTCTGTTTTTCTAAAGTCTAAAACTTTTGTTTTTGTGTGATGTGACTCAGTCACTGTTCTTATATTAAACCACACTGACTAATGATCACTGGATCCTAAACTTTCACCTACAGTAATATCTGATACCAAATCTCCATTTGTTAACACTAAATCTAGTATGGCCTCCTTACGAGTTGGCTCCTCAAAGACTTGTTTTTAGAGACAATCCCAGTAGGGAGTTTAGAATATGTGTGCTCCTGGTACAAGTAGCTAATTTTGTTTTCCAATTTACATCAGGAAGATTAAAGTCACCCATGATGATAACTTCCCCCTTCATTGTCATTTTAGCTATTTCCTTAACTAGTTGATTATCTAACTCTTCTGTTTGTCCTGGGGGCCTATAAATCACACCTACATGTGTGATTACCAAATTCTAACGTAACCCAAACGGACTCTATGTTCGCCTCACTAACTTTTATTAGGCTAGATTTTATGCTATCCTTCACATACAGGGCCACCCCTCCCCCTTTCTTGCCTTCCCTGTCTTTTCTATATAAAGAGTACCCTGGTATTGCTTTGTCCCAGTCATTTTCCTCATTATACCATGTCTCCGTAACAGCGACTTAATCTAAACTATCAGTTGCCATTATTGCCACAAGTTCATGGATCTTATTCCCTAAACCGCGAGCATTTGTAGACATGACTCTAAGCTTATCCTTTTTTAACACACTTGCTAAAGGCACCATCAGTCCTTGTTTTGGGGGGCAATTGGATTGATGTTTTATCACCCTTTTGACCCCCACTCCTAGTTTAAATACATCCTAGCAAAACCTCTGAACTGCTCACTGAGAACATTTGTTCCATTTTGAGAAAGATGCAAACCATCTTTTTTGTACAGGTTATTTCCATTCCGAACAGAGCTACCATGAGAAATAAAGCCAAATCCTTGCTCCCTACACCATTCACCAAGCCACAAATTAAAGTCCCTAATACACATCCGCCTGTCGTTCTGAGTGTTATGCACAGGCAGAACTTCAGAGAATGACAGTGTGGAAGCAACCTGCCGTATATCATTGGCAAAAACTCTAAAAACTTCCTTAACCTCTGAAACCTAATTGCAAGCCAAGTCATTTGTCCCTAGATGGACAAGTACATCCAATTCCACTTCCTGCTTTGCTCGCTTAACATTATTACAAATACGTCTCCTGTCTCTGTGAGCAGTAGCTCCGGAAAGTCACCTCACAAGACCACCATTGTCCATCTCCATACCTCTTATGATGGAATCCCCAACAACAACTGCTTTCTATTAGGCCTCACCACAGTCTCCAAGCCTGTCTCCACAACACCACTACCCTCAGTGCCTGAGCCTGTCTCCACAACACCACTACCCTCAGTGCCTGAGCCTGTCTCCACAACACCACTACCCTCAGTGCCTGAGCCTGTCTCCACAACACCACTACCCTCAGTGCCTGAGCCTGTCTCCACAACACCACTACCCTCAGTGCCTGAGCCTGTCTCCACAACAACACTACTCTCAGTGTCTGAGCCTGTCTCCACAACACCACTACACTCAGTGCCTGAGCCTGTCTCCACAACACCACTACACTCAGTGCCTGTCTCCATAACACCACTATCCTCAGTACCTGAGCCTGTCTCCATAACACCATTACACTCTGAAAGGGCAGAAAATGAATTATGTAGAGTAACAGAGTTGAGGATAAAAGGCATATTGCACAGTCTAAGTCTACCAGATCCTACAGTAATCCATCTGCCATTCCTAGGACGTCTCTGCGGCAGTGGCTTTGAAGTAGTTCCAGCCTGAGTTTGTTTACCAGATAATTTACAAATCTGAGACTTCAAAAATACAATCTCCTGCTGCAATATAGAGAACTGTCTACAGATTAGACCGCATCCAAATCTCAAAAAAGTGTAACGTGAAGCAAATGCATGACAACTATTACTCTGAACTAAGTCTGCCAATTCAATGAGGTGAATAATTTAAATCAAACAAATATTAAAAAATGTCCTCCTGAATACCTCAGATTACCTCCAGTTTATCTCCAGCCACACACTTAGAAGCAGCACTCTCCAGAATATCTCCAACCACACACTTAGAAGCAGCACTTAGATCAGGGGTCCTCAAACTCCGGCCCCCCAGATGTTGCTGAACTACAACGCCCATGATTCTCTGGCTATCTATGTAATTCAAAGAATCATGGGTGTTGTAGTTCAGCAACATCTGGGGGCCCGAAGTTTGAGCACCCCTGAATTTGATGAAGCAACCAAGCTATTCCATACTGTAGTATTAATAGTAACAGTGCTAATGTACCCTTTGCATAATGACCAGGCTATGTATATCATTATACAGAACTTAATTTATTTATTTTTTTAAATGGTAAGTATTTTATAAGCGTTGCAATAAAAACTTTTTATTTTTATTTATATTTATATATATATATATATATATATTTTATTATTTATTATTATTATTTTTTATTTTTTTTAAGGAAGTCTGCTAGACTTGGACAATTAATTAGTCTTTTAGCTGACCAGATGTGTAAGTGGCTGCAAGTATAATTCCAATTAGGGTGGCCCACATTGATTTGTGAAAGGAGCACTATAGAGCAATACAAATTAATAAAGTCAAAATTCTTAGACTCCCTCGGTCTGCTCACCTCTCATTGTCATTGGAAAGGCGAATTAAGTTTCCAAGTAATGTGATTACATTTTACTCAGTGCAGTCAGTATGATGGCTACTAGAGGCATGTTTAACCCTCTTCAAGATAAGCATTGTACTTTTATACAAAATATCAGTGTTTTTTACCTTGAAGTGTTAAAATGACATGACCTCTGCACCGATACCAATTCATTGAGCTGTATAGTGGTCTTTTAATAAATTTACAACTCTGTGCATGACTGTATACTCTACCTTTTGTATTCAGTTAATCCAGGAGGCATGGAGAAACCTGTGTAAGAGGCAATCTAAATCCCCTCACAATGTTTTCAATGTGATTTTAAATATTGATAAGACATTTGAAAACATAGCTGGATTCTGTCTCTCTCTAAAAGGTTGCTCTGCTTATTGTCTAAACATTGTTAGTCAATGATTTATTTATTTTTTAACAAAGAGACATTTTGAGCAATCTGTCAAACATTTCACATTCTTTAAATATTTATGATTTTTTTAGCCATTTTCTGCCTCTAGTTTACAATGGCTGCTACCTTTGTACACCTCCCTAAGGCAGCACACTTGAATGATCTCTTCTTACTTTTCCACCAATCAAACTTGTCTTTAACAGGTGAAAACATCTTAATTGACTGTTTTATTTTGGGGTTTTTTCCTGTGCCACAGAACAGACTGACTGCAATTTAAAAACATATTTACTACCACGAGCTAGCAAACACCCTTTTCATCATATCATCAGATCATCCTGGAAGTAAAATTACCTTAACACTATCTACCCCATTGGTCCCATAGGGAAGCTTTGGGTTAGCTGAGACTGTTAATTCTGATGATCTCAGCCTAGGAGGTGGACCAAGGGGGCAGAGCCAAATGTCACCCTGGCCAGTCAGCATCTCTTCATAGAGTTGCATTGATTCAATGCATATCTATAAGGAAAGTTCAGTGTCTCCATGCAGCATGCAGCACTGCATCAGGAAGCACCTCTAGCCATATGAGGAGTGGCCAGTGGAGTTATCCCTAGGCTGTTACGTAAACACTGCATTTTCTCTGAAAAGACAGTGTTTACAGCAAAAAGCCTTAAGGGAACGATTCTTCTCACCAGAACAAATACAATAAGCTGTAGGTGTTCTGGTGACTATAGTGTCCCTTTAAGGTGTCTTGCATTTTTCTTAGTGCTGCTTCTCTCCTTACAATGTGGCAAACGTGATGTTCTACCACACGTTACAACACGGTTACTGAAAATATAATACATTCCTAATCACTTATGGAATGACCCACAAAGTGTCGGGCAGCATCACAAGCCTCAGATAATCCATGGGTCAAACTGACTTCTACCAAATCTTTTACTTTGAGCAGTGATCGTAATTAGACCTTAAAGGGAAAGCATTGCCTCTCTGGATATTGCATTGAATAAAACCATTAAAGGACCACTATAGGCACCCAGACCACTTCAGCTTAATGAAGTGGTCTGGGTGCCTGGTCCAGCTAGGGTTAACCATTTCTGCTGTTAACATAGCAGTTTCAGAGAAACTGCTATGTTTAACTATAGGTTAATCCAGCCTCTAGTGGCTGTCTCATTGACAGCCGCTAGAGGCGCTTCCGCGCTTCTCACTGTGATTTTTCACAGTGAGAAGACCCACGTCCATAGGAAAGCATTGAGAATGCTCTTGCCGCGCATGTGCATTCAGCCAGGGACGTCAGAAGAGGGAGGAGAGTCCCAGCGCTGAGGGAGCCTGGCGCTGGAAAAAAGTTAAGGGATTAACCCCTTCCTCCCCCCCTCAGCGCCACGGGAGTGGGACCTGAGGGTGGGGGCACCCTCAGGGCACTATAATGCCAGGAAAAAGAGTGTGTTTTCCTGGCACTATAGTGGTCATTTAACCCCTTAAGGACCAAACTTCTGGAATAAAAGGGAATCATGACATGTCACACATGTCATGTGTCCTTAAGGGGTTAAAATCATTTATAACTTCTGTCAAATCTTATTTTTTTTTTTTTTTTTTCTTCTTCTCCCAACTGATGCTTCATTCTGTCTTAATATTTAAATTAACAATTTAGCAAATGCCATCACAATCCAATTCTGTCCAGACACAGCTGTGGCATACAATGGAAATGAAGAGGAGATATAGATATATTGTTTAATTTCTCCTCTTCTATGCTGACTGTGAGGTGCAAAGGACAGAGCTTATAAACGTGATTGACTGGTACATAAGATTGAGGCGCCAAGTTACAGGATAAGAGGCGTCAATTTCTACTCCTCAAGAACATCTCTTAAATATAGTGGATACGTAAACCTAATATCGAAAATTCTGGGAAGTGACCATTCCACTTTAAGACACATTTTATTGTAGCTGGGAAGAACTTGTGGGCTTTCTCTGTAGGACCCAGCAGAATTGTGCAGGGCAGTGATATGAATATTCATATCACTGCCCTGCACAATTCTGCTGGGTCCTACAGAGAAAGCCCACAAGTTCTTCCCAGCTACAATAAAATGTGTCTTAAAGTGGAATGGTCACACACACACACACACACACACTGGCCGCCCAATGCTTTCCTATGTGAAAGCATTGAATTTGATCTCAGCCACGGAGTTGAGATGAGGCTGGGCCAGCCGCGACACTGGAAAAAGGGAAGTAAAATACCTTTTGAAATGGAGGCTGGACACCTAAACTGTGATTTTTAACACTACAGTCTCAGGAATACATGTTTGTATTTTTGACACTATAGTGTTCCTTTAAGGAAAAAAAAGAAAGTGTGACTTCTGATAAATATTTTCTTTTCTTTTTTTCTTCTGCTTTTTATTTGTCATTTTTGTTCGTCCTTTGAAGGACTTAACATAATTTTTTGTTGAATTCCTTTTCCATACGGTGTAAGGGAACACGTGGATTTAGCTTTGTTTTTGGTTTCTGCGTTAATTGGTCGGGCCCTGTATTTGCTCTCTCCAGGTTTCTATTCAGGGACAAACACCTTGGTAAGATGAGGAGTCTCCTGGTTTCATAGCCAAGTCCGTGTCCGGAGGAGGGGACTCTCTGCCATGTTCACTCTGAAATTTAGCCTTTCATTTCATTCAGTAGAAGCAGGAGTCAGAAACCTTCTCGACTCTGTGCCAAAAGAGGGTATTTACAATAGTCTGACAGTAAACGTATCTGAAAACACCCATTTAGTGTTAATATGTCACCTAAGGCTGCAATCCTATCCGCATTTGATCACATTTTTAAGTAACTCCTATTGAAGCAGCTCACTGTGTATCACTGGTTGTCATGCTTCAAAATATCTTGAAATAATTGCAGTTCTCTGTCTCGCTTTAGAAACTGGATTTGAGTAACCCTCATGATCATTGGCAGAACACCTCGAATATACTTTGGCAATATGTTGCACAAGAGTACGTTTAATACACGTTGGCTTCTAAATAACATCACAGTATTATTATAATGCACCACCAGAGGCTGTCTTCTATTCTGTCTACTATTATTTATTATCACATTGCTCCAGATATTCATTAGACTTATTATGTTGCTCCAGATGTTTGTGAGGTGAAGCATTATTAAAATAGCCCTCTAGCTGTTGTGTTCTACGTGGTTTCTCTTTTAGATTAGGGGCACCCAAATGCTGCTGAAGTCTTAATACTGAATCATTTCATACATTCAGAGTATAGATAAAGAAACTCATTGCAAACTATTGCATTCTGTATTATGGAGTCTTTTTTTTTTTTTTTATTGAAGTAATTTCATTTTCCCCCCTTTTCTCCATAGCTTTTAGAGCTATTTGACAGTGAAGACCCCCGTGAAAGAGACTATTTAAAAACAGTCTTGCACAGAATTTATGGAAAGTTTCTTGGACTTAGAGCATTTATTCGAAAACAGATTAACAATATTTTTCTACGGTAAGTTCACTCTGTTTATGATAAATTAAGTAGCAGTAGCCTGTGGTTCAGTTTGAAGGGATTGTGGTTGAATCTTCTAATGAAATATGGGAATTTTTGGCTGCTTTGCTGATGGGCAGTTACCCAGCATTATTACATAAGTATGCAGTGGGTGCCCTGCAGGGCATTGACCAGCCAATCAAGCCACCACATGTTCTCCTCACTGGGGATTAAAACCCACCGACATGCCAGTTCTGTTGAGTTTATCAATAGTCTCTGGGCTGTGGAGTTATGGCTGCTGGTGAGTTGACAGGTGGGGTTTGGTGGTCTTGGTGGTCGAAATGGCAGCTCAAAGTGGGGAACATTTTCAGCTCAATAAAGTTTTCAACTGCCTCTGCTGGTTAACTGCCCATGATTCTGCTTTTTCACGAACTTGAAAAATAATTGTCCATCTTCTTATGGGGGTGTATTGTTTTGGTTTTATTGGAGTGGGGGGGGGGTTGTAAATATTTTGTAAACCTTTTGAGCACATTTTTCTGTATATTTCTGTGTAAGAATCTGAGCAGATATCCATAAAGTAAGTTCTTTTTCTTCATTGGCAATATTTCCATCCACTGACGCTTTTAGCCAGTGAATTGGGTCCTAATGGGAATAAAATTAATATAGCTGATGCAGATAGGGCATTTCTAATTTTGCAATGTCTGTGAATAGCGAAACTTTTTTTTTCAGTAGAAGTAATCGTTTCTACACAGTTTAGTTTTTATTGTTTTGGAAAAGCCATGGTGACTGTTGATTTTGATAACACTTTGTTATAAGATGTTGTGAATCCGAAGTTCCACTTATATGGTACGCTTCTAATGGCTTCTACTTTATTTTGTAGGTTTGTTTATGAAACTGAACACTTTAATGGTGTAGCGGAATTGCTGGAAATATTAGGAAGGTAAGAACAGTAATTATTGTACAAACGAAGCAATTAACTAGCATAATGCTATAACTATTGCTATTGTCATACACACCCTTATTTCTAAGCTAACTTGAGATAATTTTATTTGCTGCCTCCCAATTAACACCAGAAATTGTTCTTTAAAATAAGCTGCTTCTTTTTTTTTTTGACTATGAAATAAGCATTTTTATTAAAACTTTACTCCAGCCACCACGACCACTTCAGTGATTTAAAGTGGTTATGGTGGGAGCAGTCTGGATGTGCAGTTTTTTTGCTTGAAACACTGCACATCCATAGTTATTGTCAATTGTGTCCTGGGGGCTCACCTGACTTTGGAAAGCCTGAACTCTGTTCCAGGCTGCCTAATGCCAGTTTTGTGCACACTGCCAATAGATGTAAAAACCTCCCCATTGCAGACCCCCTTCCTCCCACTATTTTTAAAGTAGCAAATCCAACCCACTCTCCCCTTGCCAGCTCAGATTACACACATGCGCTCTGAGCTGGTGAAATGGTCCAATCACAGGCTTTTCATTATTATTCTAATCGACCGCGCAACAACATGATGGAGCTTAGAACAGCAGCGCCAGGAGCTTCGCCTGGCGCTGGGTTAAGGTAAGTTTTTTTTTTTTTAAATCCTTGTTTTATGGTGGGTGGTATAATAGCTATGCCCAATTCAGCATTTGTAATGGAAAAAAATAGATTTTATTTTTTTTAGAGTGTTGGAGTAACGCTTTGTGTTTTTTTAATACCCTCACAAATATACTAACCACTGGATCCTTTGTGTTCCCCTTTAACAGTATTATCAATGGTTTTGCGTTGCCTCTGAAAGCTGAGCATAAACAATTTCTCGTCAAAGTGTTGATTCCTCTTCATACTGTCCGCAGCCTATCTCTCTTCCACGCACAGGTATGCATATAGTAAGGTTTGCATTTACTTTAATTTTTTTGTTGTTTTTGGTTTTATTACTGGGCTATTTTGTGCAGTCCTTTTAAAGGAACACTGTAGCGTTAGGGTTCCTATCTGTATTCCTAACATTACAGTCCTGATGTCCCTTGTCATTTAGACCCGCACCATGTGTCCAAAAATAAAGCCAAAATAAAACAAAAAGAAATTGCTTACTTTTTCCCCCTCAAACGCTGAGTCTCCCTTGGCAGTGCCGCAACCTCCTCCTCTGGTTATGTCATCCATTGTATTCAATAATTCTCTATGGCTGACCGTGACGGTACTGCACATGCACTTAAGTCATGGTATGAGAGGCAGGAAGTAAGATTCCCGGAGAGCTTAGAGGCGTGGTTTCAAACTGCATTTCCGTGCCTCCTATTTAATTTAATAAAGGGTTTTGGGGGGTAGAATTGGGTGGCCAATACTGAAGGCACTAGAACAACTTGGTTACAAAGTAAGCCTGCTCTGTGATTTTTAACTCTGTGTGCTTGCCATGGGCATCTTACTTTGTTTTAACAGACAATCTTAACGTGTTGCTGACTGCTTGTATGTCTGTCAATAGGATCACATGTGGCTCTTGCTGCCTGTCTACTAGATTTTACCAAGGTTCCCTGCACAATAACTTAAACCTCTTGCCCTGTCTTACACCTGCGTAATAAGCAAAACATAGGATGTTAGAGGCTTGCTTATTATGCAAAGGTTTAAAATCAACTTTTAATATTAACTCTTTGTATTCTCTTTTTGCTATTTTTTTTTCAAGGTTCAAATGCTGAATAAACAAATCTCGTCTGTTGTTGTAATTGTATGTTTTACTTTTGCGTTTTATTCTTTGTTCTAGTTGGCATATTGCATAGTACAGTTTCTGGAAAAAGATCCTTCACTCACAGAACCAGTAAGTGTTGACAATTAATTTCTCCGGCTGAAATCCTGTGCTGTGTAGGAGGAGACTTTTAACGGTTTGTTGCTCTCGCCTTTTAATAGGTTATTCGAGGGCTGATGAAATTCTGGCCGAAAACGTGCAGTCAGAAAGAGGTAAGCCAAGAGAGCAGCAAACATTTGAAACATGTAGGACTCTTTAAATAACATAGAAACTATATTTCATACAGAAAGTGCTTTTTTCAGAGGAGAATTGGACAGCAGCCAAGGGTGTTGTGGTTAACATGGAGAAATGTGAAATTCTAGAACAGATTGTGCTGTGGCAGCTAATACTGAATATACAGAAGACAAACATGTTTATTAATTCTTCTCTGATCGTTCAATGATTGAAAGATAGAACGTTTCCTGGTCACAGAGTATTGCGTCTGTATTAACAGGATCTGTTCAATACACGTTTATCATTTCTTTGAACAAAGTGATTTAAAGGGATGGACACACCTCAATAGTATGTTGTATGAAGCGGGCGCCTCTTGTACCAGCACTTTCATTTGTTTTGTAGCTTGTACTTTGTTAAGCAGTTTGAGGAGAACCTCGTGTAGTAAAAACATTTAATAGCCTTTGAACTACTTATTTTAAGAATGCTGTAGGGCTTAAAGGATCACTATAGTGTCAGGAAAACAAAGCGGTCTGGGTGACTATAGTGTCCCTTTAATGTAGCCTATAGAAACAAGACTTATACCCCGTCTATGATATTCTCAGGCGTGGGTGGCCGCAGTGTTGTGGATATCCTGGCATTACAATTGACTTCTAGTGGCATGGTGCAGATAGTCATGAACCCTTTGGCTACACTCGTCATGGTTGATGTTGGTGCGTGGCTTCCATTTATAATCCTGGGAAAGCATACTCCTCCTCCCTTATTGGTGCCTGGTTATTCTGAGGCCCTTAGCTCAGTCACCCACCACTTTGCTGCTATTCCTTCTCTCCGGTACCTGCTTACTGCCAACCTCCTGTGTATTTCTGGATTTTGAAAGCGGCACTGTCCTCACAAGACATAATTTGCAAAGACCCTCGATAACGACATTGCCGCTGGTTGAGTGGGGTAAGGGGGCAGGGAAAGGTGAGATTTACTTGCCGGAATCTGTCCTTTTCTGCAATCTTCTTCCTGGTGGTCCTCTTCAGCAGCGCCTGGAGCCTGTATCACTGCTGTACTCCTGCACATGTGCAAGAGTGCAGCATTTAGTCATTGAGACCGTGGGATGCTCCATATCACTGGTGACTGCTGGGAGATTGGCACTTCTAGACTGCGGTAAGCCCGCCCAGTGTCCCGAAGCATAATTTATATACTGAGACAAAGTAGTGTCCCTTCCATTTATTTAAATGTGCATAGGGATTGGGGTAGTGCGCAGGTAACTCTTTTCTTTGTATGTATTGGGGCTGATGAGTGCTATGGTCGTTGCTGCCGCCCAGGAGTAGTGGGAGTTTGAGCGCAGGACTTCTTGTTTATTTGTATTTGCTCTTGTATTACACAGCCTTGTTACAGTGCTGCTGTCTTGCACATGTGTTCCTTATTAAGGGTTAATAAGTATATGGGGATTTAGAAAAATACCCCTCTCTGTCTCATTAGAATTTACCTAAAGCTGAAAAAAAGCAGCAAGGTGAATTGTCGGTGAAGGACTCGCCTAAAAGGTTTGCCTTGACGTGGCAGGTGAGCTTACACTTAAGTGGCCACTGAAGCAATGTTAAAAACCTGCAGTTATTTAAGTGTGCATCGGTATTTTGGATCGTACTGTAATAAACCCAGATGCCCTCAATAATCCGTTTAACTCTTTGAATATCTGCAAGGATAAGCATAGTTTTTCCACTGCTACCTTTGTGTTAATAACCTAATCAGTAATGTATTTCCCTCTGTACCATTTCTATTAGGTCATGTTCCTCGGGGAGCTGGAGGAAATTTTGGATGTGATTGAACCTTCACAGTTTGTTAAAATTCAGGAACCTTTGTTTAAACAGATCTCCAAGTGTGTATCCAGCCCTCACTTTCAGGTCAGTAGTTTTTGAATGACTTGTCAATTAAAAGGAGTGCAGTCCCCAAATTAATGTCAAATATTTTTGAAGGATTTTGACAAAAACTGAAGCCCTCCTGGAAACCCATATCCAAAGTGGAATTTACACGTCTGCATTATCATCTACGGTTTGATCTGACTTGGATGTCAGTGATATATGGAGAGCACTGGGGGGAAAGCCTAGCAATCTCCGTCTATGATTGCCATCCAGAACTGGACAATTTTACTCTTGATAATGCCTACTGTACCACTTTAAGAATGTGCACACCATAGTGGTGGGCTTAACACACTATGGCAATATGGTTGAACTAATCCCCATATTTATTTGCAGAGATAGGTGATCTTAAAGGACCACTATAGGCACCCAGACCACTTCAGCTTAATGAAGTGGTCTGGGTGCCAGGTACCTCTAGGATTAACCCTTTCTCCTGTACACATAGCAGTTTCAGAGAAACTGCTATGTTTACTTTAGGGTTAATCCAGCCTCTAGTGGCTGTCTCATTGAGCATGCTTTCCTATGAGACTGCCTGAATGCGCGCGCGGCTCTTGCCACGCATGCACATTCAGCTGATGACATCAGTAGAGGGAGGAGAGTCCCAGCTCTGAGGGAGCCCGGTGCTGGAAAAAGGGTAAGGGATTAACCCCTTCAGCGCCACAGGAGTGGAACCCTGAACGTGGGGGCACCCTCAGGGCAGCACTATAGTGGTCCTTTATGTTGCCTTGTAAAATTTGTGTGTGTGTGTGTGTGTGTGTGTGTGTGTGTGTGTGTGTGTATATGTATGTATGTATGTGTATATATATAATTTTATCCTGATGAAAGTCCTCTATGCAGGACTGAAACGTTGATAGTTTTTATACTATGTTATAATAAATTTTGGACTTTTAACACGTGAGTGCTCCTGCCTGATATGGATGGATGAATAATACTAGCCATGGCATGCTAGCACCCGATCTCTAAGGGATATTCAAGCATGAGTGCAGGAATATTTTGTGTGTGTGTGTGTATATGTATATATATATATATATATATATATATATATATATATATATATATATATATATATTTGTGTTTCAGAGCTGTTTTATGCAGCAGACACATACTCCAAGGAATCTGTGTATAAAATGGAATTATGAGGCAAAAATGTGGTTCCTTGTTGAGCTCATTTGCATACGCCATCCCAGACTCCCTTGCAGTAGTGAGAGAACAGTTACAGTGAGATTTCTGTGGTAAAAGCAAGTCTTATGGCTTGCCAGATGTGTATATTTGTGTTTAACATTACATTAACTATCCACACTTTTTCCCACCAGAACGTATTTGGTATATTTAATATACACACACACATTTTTGATTTGGAAATGTTGAAATGTTACCACTTTATTTCTAGGTGGCAGAGAGAGCTCTATACTACTGGAACAACGAATATATCATGAGTTTAATAGAAGAGAATTCCAATGTAATCCTTCCCATAATGTTTGCAAGTCTCTATAGGATTTCCAAAGAACACTGGAACCCGTAAGTATACAGTACCCCTATACCATCATCACCTAGACCTCTCCTAGAATTCCACCAATCTGTTGCCTCATTTAAAGGGACACTATAGCTTAATGTATATGGAAATAGTCAGTCCTTGCAGGCATTTTCATGTACATTTACATTGCTCCCTAGGAACACCTCTAGTGGTAGTCATTCAGATGGACAGTAAAGGTGCTTCCTGGATTGTGCACCGACATTCAGCGTCTCCACACTCTGCATTAAGGCGCTAAACTTTCCCCGTGAAGATGCATTGATTCAATGCATTTTTACAAGGAGAAGCTTTGGATTGGCTGAGATTATCAATTCTGATGATCTCATCAAGGCGGTGGATCTGGGGTGGGACCAGCACCAGCAGACTGGAATAAACGTAAGATTATACTATATTTAGGGGGCAAGGGAGGGCTGGGGTGCTAAATAGTGTTTTAAACACTTTATTTTTTTTGTATTCTTGATCCTATCATGTTTCTTCAATGAGCCAATTTTAGTTTGTGGTTGACACGTTGACTTTCTTGTATCCTGTGTTTAAGAGCATTGGTGTCATGCAGATACATGTAAAATATGAAATATATTTGCTTTCCTGTACATTATTTGCCAGAAATCTGTAAAACATTTGCACCTATCCCCAAATATCCTTAATAAAATGTACCTGATTCATCAATGGCATTATTTGTTGCAAGACTCTACTACATAGTCTCATGGAAACTGCTCCTCCTCTAATAAGATGTTGATCATTCTGAGATTTATATTGGAAGGATTAAAACCATTAAGTTAAACAAAACATATTTTTTTGCTTAATCATGGGGATTATTCCATAAAAAGCAAGCCCTGTCAAATGTAGTTCTACATACAATAATACAGTTAATAAAAAAAATCTCAAACGTGACCCCCCTTATTTAGTCTGTCCTTATTGTTCCCTACACTGCAATCTTTCTTGGACGTCCATTGACCCCCAACCCCAAACTATTTCAAATATTTTTCCATTTCCTTCTTTTGAATCAACAGCATAAAATGTGTATTTTTTTTTTTTTTAAAGGCTGAGCTTGAAACTGCATTTATAGTACTACTAAAAATGACAATTTCCGTGAAATTGTGCACTCTACTTATTGCGGGATAGCGGGTTAGCAGGGTGTCGCCAGGGAGCTGAGGGCAATCTTAGCTTGAGGGGGAGGAAAAAACCCCCCACCTAAAATAAAAGTAGGGACATCAAATGTTGAAAACACACACAGTTTTCTTTAATGAATAATTATCTTCACTGTAATCCATGAATACATGGACCAAACACTTGCTGATCTTACGTCTTCTCCTTTGCAGGGCCATCGTAGCTCTTGTGTACAACGTGTTAAAAGCATTTATGGAGATGAACAGCACCTTATTCGATGAACTGACAGCCACTTACAAGTCAGATCGCCAGCGGTAACTCTATATAGTTGTTTTGTTTTGTTTATTTTATTTTTTTTTTGGTTTTCTATTCCTTTTAAATTTTTATTTTTTTTAATATATATATTATTATTACATTATATATTTTTAATTTAATTATTTTTCCCATTTATTTTATTTTTATTATCATTTAGCCAGGCAGAAACTTCCCGTGGCATGTGGCTCTCTATGCTGTGATGTTGAGATCTTGAGCATTTTGGTCTCAAACCTCAAACCTTTTGAATGCCAGTGGAGTGTACTAAATATCTTGTTTTCTCTCTGGTACCCAAATACTTTTGCTAGAGAGCAGAATGAGTGATTGTACTGAAGAAGCCGATTAAACCGAATTGGTGATAAAAGGTTCCCTACAACTATATAACTCTGGAGAGTCTGACATAAAAATAAGAAACGATCAAGTGAGATTCGGCATGAAAAGTACCAGCAGAATGGACCCTTGGTCCACATGCTGTGACAGGTGCCATTGTAGAAGGCCTGCGATGCAGTTGGTAAAGGTAGATGTACTCTAAGATGATCAAGGTTTAATCTTTTTAAATACAAAGTCGCACAGCTCCGTTTCTTGGTCACATTTGAGATAATCAATATTTTAAACTTTCTAGAAGTAGTTCAGTGTGGTAGTCCCATAGCCGTATCAGAGTATAAAGATTGCTGAATCTAGAAAAATAAAGCATACAGTGTTCTGAACACGTGTGGGATGCACACTTTGAAAGTGGCTACAATAGGTCAGCATGATCAATGCTAAAGGGACACACTAAGCACTAAACAACTTAATGAGCAGTTTCATAGTATAGACAGCAGTCTCACTGCTCCATTCTCTGCCATTTCTTTTCAGTTGTTCTTGGTGGGATAAAGCTTTGAAACTTTGTCATCTTGGTTTAGAACCCCAACATTAAATTACAGATCTATTCTATAGACATGTTTGTTTATGGTAGCATTAAATAGTTACTCCAAGCACAATGACCACTTTAGTGATTTGCAGTGGTCATGGTGCCTGGAGTCCGTATGAAACAATGCACATATAGAGTTTAACCCTTTAGCTGAGGGAGGTTCAACTCCACCTCAGACAGTCATTATGGCATCCTTATCCTGCACCGTAGAAGAGCTTCAGGCTCACTAATCTTGATTGCATGCAATCTGAGCAGTCAGCTGATACACTCAGCCATTGAATGACTGTCAAACGGCTTCCAGTTTTAATAGCTTTTTCAAAACCGGATGCACATTACTAGCCACTCGGCAGGACCTGAGTGGCTAGTAAGAGGACAAACGGTTGCAAATTTTCTTTCCCGATTACCAGGAAACTGGGCCAGGGTACTACTGGCATCATTAACAATACAGCAGACTCTGATGGCCATGATGCTTGGAATAACCCTTTAAAATAAACCGTTAATTCTTGTAAATAAGTACTTGGTCATAAAATTTTTTACCTCCATAGCTACAGTGACTTTTGTGCACAGCTACAGTCTTTGATAGTCCAAGGCAACCTTCAAATAGTTTGGAAACCAAAAAGTTCAAACATTTCAATAAACAACCATATTCAAAAAGAAGAAAAAACTACCTCCATCCTCTCCCCACTTGGTGGCGCTATTAATCAAAAATAAACGGTGTTTTTTAATACTGCAACAATAGTTCAAGAAAAGTAAACGCTATAGTCAATCTGCCTTTTTAGTACACATCACATGCTGTGAACACGCCACATTGAACGAAGGGGGAGGGAGAGACAAAATAAACCAAGCAATCTGCTGCTCACTATGTTAATATTACTGGGTGCTGAGGAATTAAATATGATCACAAATATCCGTATAATCAGATCTAACCTCCTACACAATACATACGATTTCAGATCTAGAGTATCCACACACCTCACATGAAAGCTATGCGTAGCCATGTTATTTCTCAGTACGAGTTAGTTTAAAGACTATTTCTAATAACACAACACCCCTGTGCATTTATTTGGTCAACAAAGTAAAGTTTCCTCTTCAAAACCATGAAATGTTATTGAAAATGTAAATTTGCTTTGCAAGGATAAATAATAAAAATGATAATGATATTGCACGGTATTCACTGTAAAGTACTGCTGCATGGATTTCGCCCCATTTCTTTGAAGTGGAGTATTTTCTAATTGAAGTGCTGATTATCCAATTCACCAACAAGCCTTTGTTCAAGTCCCGCACTTTCTCAGTAATTTAAAGGGCATAGTGCCCGTAGGATTGCTCGGATTCAGCTGGAACGGTTTAATGCCTATTCGGCTATGACATATCCTTGTTCGGCTATTAAGATATGCATTTTCCTAGTTTTAAATCGTTACTGTTCCCTTGTAGCTGCTGTTTTATGAGCTATGTGTATCAGGAGAAATAAACAAGTAAACGTGTTACCATTCCCTATTCAGATATCTATTTATATATATATATATATATATATATTTCACAGGGCCATTCGGTCACCCTGCATTCTCAGTTCTTCGTTCATATTGAAGGATCCTACTGCTGTGGTTCTGCAGGATATTCCCAAGAGACTCAAAGCAGACCGATTGTAGTTACAATTCCTATTGTGATAGATTTACACTCTTAACGCAGAGAACTTCAATAAAAGTATTGCATTTTGGTAACATTATGACCATGCAGCTTTTACAATTCCTTCACAAAGTATTCAGAACCCCTTTTTTTTTTCCTTTTTGTTTTTTATTTTTTCCTAATGTAGCTTTAGGCTACCTTTTGGTTTTTCACATTAATCTTTACACTAAGGACGCCATAATAACAAAGCAAAAAACTGTTTGTTTCTTTTACATCATTGCAAATATAGAAACTGAAATATCACATTGACATAATTATTCAGACCCTTAACTTGGTGCATGCTTGAATTGCCTTTAGCAGTGATTGGAGCCTCTGGCGTATTTGGGTATCATGCCACAAGCTTTATACACCTGGATTTAGGTTGTTTCTGCCATTCGTCTTTGCAGACCAACTCAAGCTCTATTAGTTTGGACTTTGTGTCTAAGCATCTCTTTTGTAGGCATTATCCTGTTGGAAGGTGAATCTTTTTTGCCCAGTTTGAGGTCCTGAGCACTCTTGACCAGGTTTACATTAAGGGTGTCTCTGTATTGTGCTGTATTCAGCTTTCCCTTAACCTTGACCAGTCTCCCCAGTCCCTGCCACTGAAAAACACACACATAGCATGATGCTACCACCACCATGCTTCACCGCTGGAATGCTATTGAGCAAGTGATGAGTAGTGTCAGGTTTGCTCTAGTCATAATTTAGATTGAGACCATACAATTTAATGTTATTTTCATCAAACTAGTGAATCTTGTTTCTCACTGCCAGAAAGCACCCAAAGGACTTTCAGACTTATGCCAAGCGGGCATTCATGTGTCTTGGAGGTGCGTCTGCCTGTCCAGTATGCCATGAAGGCCAGATCAGTGGAGTGTTGCTGTGATCGCTAGAGCTCATTTATAATGACCATTGGATAATTGGTCACCTATCTTATCAATACACTTATTTTTCAATTGCTCGGTTTAGCTGGGAGGCCCGCTCTGGGAAAAGTTCTGACTGTTCCAATCATCTTCCATTTAAGAATTAAGGAGGCCACTGCTCTTTTAGGAACCTCCACTGCGGGCACATTTCTAAAAAATACATTTTTGCAGCCTTCCCCACATCTGTGCCGCAACACAATCCTGTCTCTGAGCTCTTTAGGCTGTTCCTTTGACCACATGGCTTGGTTCTTGTTCTGAAATGAATTTAAAGCTTTTCAAAATCATGTCAAATTAATGAACTAAGTTACAGGTGGGCTCCAATAAAGTGCAGTAATCTCTCAAAGATGATCCAGAAAAATTGGATGTAGCTAAGCTCAATCCAAGTGTCATGCAAAGGGTCTGAATACTTCTCTCAAAAATAACTTTTTGCTTTGTCATTATAAGATATTAAGTTTAGATTAATGTAAAAAATAAATTAAAAAATCCAGGGGTGTGAATACTTTCTGAATGCACTGTATATCTTCAAGAAGGCAATACAGATAGCCAGTGGGTACCTATGTTCATACTGGAGTAGTACAACACATACTAGGGATTCTTGATCTGATCGTACCTTGTTCAGTAAATCATATAATAAGATAGTAAAGCATTCGAGTATAATATCTTCTATGAAATCCTGTGTGCCATTTTCTTTCAGCTGAATTTCCTCAATGTCACATAATATAAGATTTCTTGCATCACCACTAAGTGGCCACCAATTTAGTGACTTTAATTGGTTATTCATCTGCATAAAGTGTTTTATTTACCATCTCTGTATTTTATTGACCATCTCCTTTCTCAAAACAATTAGTTAATGATATTTAATGTTAGTAGTTAAATGTTCTCTGGCTGATCTGCTAGATTGATAAAAGAATCATGTATTCACATTTCAAAAGCAAATAGCTGTTTAAAGGTCACATGATTAATTCAAAGGCATTAAAAGGTCTTTCACTCATTTATAACACAAAACACACAGACCATTGATTTGTTGAATCTTTGTTTACCCATATATATCCATAAAATATCTGGATGATACAGAATAACCATTTTATTCTTGAACCGCGCTATGCCAGATTTATTTGTGTGTACGTGCTATGTAACATGCGTTTCTAACCCATGATAAATCAAGCATGGGTTAAGTTGAGCTGACACAACATCTGCACTGCCAAACACATTTATAATATTATACAATTGAGATCTGTTGGCTCATGAGCACATAGGGGAACAATCCATGATTGTATTTGTATGAGACAATTTAGTGTGTCCCAGAAACCATAGGAAGATATAGCCACACATTCATTAGTGAAAAATCATCAAAGATTGAAAGATAATTTTGCTCTCATAAATTAGGAGTTTAAAGTACTTATGTGACATTCTGACTGCATGATTTGTCCAAAATCTATAATCCTTCATATGTTAACACGGTAACTGTGGCCCTACTGATTGCTGTACATGTAACATACAAAGTTGTTGCATTTGACGCAGATGTGAAATGGTTATAAAGAGAGTTAACCCTCAACTTTTTTATTTATTTTTTAAACTTTTTTTTAATATATATTTTAATTATTTTTAATTCCATATTATTCTGTATGAAACTGATGCATTTGCAGAGAACGTCAAATATTACATTTTTGTTTTTAATGAACTCATGCATTTGTATAGTGAAAACTTATTTAACTTAAGTAACTAGAACATGCTCATTGTGTATTTTCTAGATGTGGTTGTTTGCTGGTTTTTTTTTTTTTGTAACTGGGAGTATGTTCCTAACATGAAGATGTCTTGAATAATACTTATAATTGACTGGCGAATTAATTGGAATTCTTAAAAATAGTGGTCTGCATTTGACATTGTGGGATGAAGCGTTCATTACACTTTCATACACTCCCTGTAAAATGTCAGACTCTTATTGGCTGATTGTATTGCTGACCGTATCTGTGCACTCTCCTCTTATGTTAAAATAGTGTCCTGGGGAAGAGCTGGCTTCAGTAAGCTCACAAAAACTGAAAACGTTAATTTTAAAATTGCTTTTATTTTGTCAGGAAACCAGTTTAACAGAAAATAATGGCCACAGTTTTCTTTTAAATGTCCAGTTGAGAGATACGTTTGTACAGTCTAGCTGGAGAGAGGGCAAATGATACCTACAGCCATAAACGGCTAAACAAAGACCCTTTGTGATGTTAACATACGTTTTACAATTTCTCGACAGTGAGAAGAAAAAAGAAAAGGAGCGTGAAGAACTATGGAAAAAATTAGAGGACCTTGAATTAAAGAGAGGTCTTAGGAGTGATGGAATTATCCCCACTTAACAAAGGAAGCTACTGCATCTTCATCCTGTGGAGTCACATTATGTATTAGGAGATGGATCAACAGTTTCTGTATTGTGCAACTTTACAGTAGATCACATTTGTTTCATTATTACAGCAGCACTGTATATAACTGTCTAAGTAAAGAAAAATATATGGACTTTAATCCAAAGTTTGGACAGTAGACGAACTTCTCAGAACTTTACAAACATATTCATTGTTTTAAACTTTCTTTAAAACCTTTTGGATCTCTTTGCGGTGTCAAAATTCCCATGGTCAGGCACTTGATATGTATACGTATTCATTCTAGCTTCTCCTCTGTTAAGTCTATTGATATAGTTAAAAATAGGGGGGACATCATTTAGGTTTGTGGAGCATCCTCATAACCTGGATACCTTTTTCATTGTCCTTTTTTTTTTTTCTTTTTTTTTTCGCATCTTTGAAGAGCTGAATGTCTTTGCAGAACTGTTCCCCACAATGGTTTTGTGAAATATTGGTCTAGCTCTGGTGCTTATTTTAAAAAACATATATATATTTTTTTCTTTTCTCCAATATTGGGTATGCATAAGAGAATCCGGCAGAATTTTATGGTGGTGTTTATGCCGCAATGTGTGTTGATAATGAGCTTTGTATAAACACACGGTCAGCGATGCAAAACGCAGTACCTAACCAGTATTCGCTATATCTGCTACATCATTGCGACATGCAATACAGGACTGTTTTAGGATCTTATATATTCGCCATTATTATCCTACAAAAAAAAAAATTGTTTTTTTTCGGACCATTTTGAAATAAAGAAAAGGAAAAAAAACCAAAACACTAAACGGTGCAAACAGGACAGAGGTCTCCGAAAGGTTATGATTGTATTCATAGATGACCTTAAAAAAACAGTTTGAGCTGTTTGGAGTTATTGCCTTATTTTATAGTATGTATTTAAAAATGATGAAATAAAAAAAAAAAAAGAATTCCAGCAAAAAGGGATGTTCCCTCTGAATAATCATATTGCATTTTTTGTGGACTGTAGACTCATGTGCCAGACATTTTTTTGCGTTTCCCGTGGGAGACTTTCTCTTTAAACTCCCTTTTGCATTCTAAACTGGATGCCCATTTAATTATTGTATTTATCACCAGAAGTGGTTCTACAAATGCTACTGAAACAAACAAAACAAAATCTGGATATTCCTATTGTCCTGAGTATTAATAAAGTTAAAATGCTTTTATATCAAAGGTGCATTGTGACAAAATTTTACCACTTATTGACAATCTGCATTCAAGTGGGGTTTGTGTGGGGGCACTGAAATTAGAACTCTAGCAGGAAGATGCGGTAAGAATTGTGTACAAATGTTATATATATTATATATAACTCCATGTGTCTGTCTTTATAAGTTGTATTCATTGCCATCAGCTCCGTGATCATATATGTTCTGTCTAATACATTCAACATTCATATTTTCTTTAACCTTTTTTAACATCGTAATTCTTCAATATTTCTAGATATAGGTTTAACTTGTTTTCATTTAGATATTTGTAAGCAAATGCAGAGACTTTTTGTTTTGTTTAAGTCTGTTTCTCATGATTAGGTTCCTTTGTCCTATGTGCAATGTTTCTGGTTTATAAGCTTATCCCTTGTAATATATTATCCTAAACGATGGTAATTGTGGTCAATTTCTAATGTGTACATAATTCTGTTAAGTTTGAACCAGCTGTAAACATACACACATTGTTGTATGATTTAGTATAAATATGTATTTTGAAAAAAAAAAAAAAAGTATAGATTTTTGCTGCCATATTGGCCTTGGTGAAAAAGTGAATTAATTGTAGCTTCTCATCTTTTATTTCATTATGAAAATATGTACCTGGAAGAATTTTAATCAACAAAACAAATTCAATTTGACCTTTTTGGAGGTCTGTTCAAGGGAATGGACCTATGATTTTAGGTCAAATATGTAAATTCATAAACTCATTGGTTGAAAGGAAAAAAAAAGCAATATAGGCTGTCTTATTTATAAAGGCGGTTAATAACAGAATAAAGGAAATCTCTGCTTAGGTTAGTTTTAAAAAAGTATTTCCTTGCATTTTTTTAAGTAAAAAATCCGTCTGATCATGGCTTAAAACTATTTGTTTTGCTAGTCTAGTTTTTAGAAGCCTGTCACTCAATCTGAATTTCAGAAATAACTGAAAAAATCTCTAAAAACATAATGGAAAAGAAATCATCCAGATATGTCAAATGTTGCAAACTTAGAGTGGTATTGGGGGGGAGGTGGAAGGGGAGGATTTTTTTTTTTTTTCTTCCCGTTTTTGGTTTTTTTAATAAAAAGGTTCATTGAAATGCAAGCAACCAATTTCTTTCATACTGGTGACTTTTCCTTAAGCATTGTTAGACTTTGTGCATGATCCTCTCCACATAACCGCTTTGGCTGAGCTAATTTTACACAGAATATAAAGCTTATTTAAAGGGAAACAATCAACTCCCCAGCATTCTCTCCCTGCTGCTATAGAAGTAAGTGCTGATCAGGAACCGCATTTACCAGACCAAAGATCTCTCTGCTTTACCCGGCAGCTCGTCCTAAAGAGGTAACTGTGCATGCGCGATTGTTCAGACAGACTATATCATCACTGTGAGTGCTGTCGGCAAGACTGTGATCTTACCGTTTTCCTGGTTTGGAATAGAACACCCTGCAGTAGAGGGTCAGTGAAAAGTCAGAATCTAATCGAATTTATCCATAAGAAGTTTAATGTTGGATTGGTCTAATCATAAACAACATGAAATAGGCACAAGGTCTGTCATAGGAAAACCCACTCATCTATTGGATCCTAGTAATGGTGCAATTAATTGAACATTTAAGCCTCTTATATTTGGAGTGTTTCTTCAAAGTACATACAACACAGAAATTCACGGAAGAGGCAGGCACTCAATTATGGGAGTAAACAAAGGTTTTATTCAACACCAACAATTGGATTTATTTTGGCTCACAAAGTGTTTTTTGTTTTTTTTTTGTAAGTAGTGGTCTTAACATTTTGGCTCATGACGTAAATGCAGGGTAGCTTTAAAACATATAAATACAGTAAGCCAGCGGAAGATCTCTCAGATATAAAAAGACCATGTTTTAGCTGATAGAACTGGTTACTAGAGTTCATGGCATTTTGCCCAACATGACCTCAGCAGATGCAGTATGCCAAAGATTTGTCTAATTTAATGCAAGGTGCACATTAAGCATACAACCACAAATCTAATGTAAAACTTGACTTCAAATGTCACTTGATTTGACAAGATTTCTTTAATAGATGTGGCAAGCCGCCATCTGGGATTTATGGTTTACCTTTACAAGTAAAACGTCTTCCTTCCAACTAGCACTCAGCCTTTGGAAAATAACTAAATGAAGTCCCACAACAGACAACCACTTGAGATCTAGTAAAGTATTTGAGAATTTGAATAAGTTCGTTTTTTTGACTCTGTACTCAACTATATCATGTTAGAATTAAAACCATGATGTATAATGCAGGCGGTACATGTTCATTTGGGGCCCATCCTATTTGCTTTTAGAGGTACAATTGTTTCATATATAGGGCCATAAATAATAAAATAATGGCGGTTTTATTCCCTGGTCAAGTGTGTTAATTTGAATCATTAGATTTTTTTTTTTTTGTATAGTGACTGTCAGACAGCTACTTAAAGCACTTCCTGCTTTCTAGGCAACTTTTGGGCACTTAACTGACACTGGACATCCTCATCTGTTAAATCCCGATAGGAAAACACTGAAGCAATGCCATGGGATACTATGGGGGGCAGGGGATACTAGAGGGAACTGTAGTGTAAGCAATACAGAATTGTATTCCTTACACTATAGAATCCCTTTTAAAGAGACCGGGACAGTGCACCCAGACCACTACAAAGACATGAAGTGGTCTTGGTCTGTCTCTATAGTGTATCTTTAATATCACTGTAGCATTGTCAAAAAATACAGTAAAGATGATTATATTAATATGGGTTCAGAGTTTTAACCAAGATGTAAGAACCACCGGTAAGTGTTAAGCAAAGAACAGGTTACAGTTTGACAAAAACACCAAACTGTTACCTACTGTTCCTGAACGCCTTTTGGATAAATTAGATGAAGATGAACTTGTGTAGGAATGATGGGCAAATTAGTGGAGAAAGACCGTGATTGCACAATACCTCAAATATGGACCTCATACAAATATACTACTAAAGAAACCAAAGGGATTTTGGGCAGGGGAAAGGAGGAGTATAGAGAATTCTGTCCCAGAGTGGAGTAGATGTCTTCTCCTATGTGCAATGGACCAGCTGCATTCTTGTTTCCAACTGTTGTTAATCAGTGCACAGGATGGATAAATGCCAAAGCAACTTTAGGTGTAATGGACAGTGTTTCAGACAAAGCTCAGTCTGTCTATGGAGTTTATCTGTACTTGTTCATAACAACATTGGTGCATTGTGAATGGACTAGTTGGTGAACTGCACTGGGGATATGTCATCATATCTTCGTATTTACTATTAGTAGGACCCTTTACATTGCTCTCTCAATTCTGTGCCAAGCGGTTTATGTATAAAGATGGCACACAACAAGAAGGCTTACGATAATCCAGAGTTCATCTTTCACACACTAACAGTGTCACGGACAAAAAGACTGTGGGGAAAAACCGATACAGTGGAGAACAATGACGCCCTCACACTTGCAACCCTAAATGGGAACAGTCATGCAGCACAATGTTATTACCTTGAATTTATCTATCTGCTAAATATTGCCAAGTATTGCTTGTAAATACATTCAAAGCATGTATCCATTTGGCACTAAGGGCCTATATTACGCTATACTGTCTTATACCGACATTTGCTGTACTATTCTCAAATTATTTCATTGTAGTTAAAAAACTGAAAATAAAAAGATGGCACACATGCTCCTTGTGTGACACTTTTTAGCTGGATAGTCCAGGGAGATGATAGTATTTCCCTGGCAACTTGCAGATCACCAAAAATAAACTGGACACCTTGGTCTAATTTCAATGGGTGGTCCTGGAGGCCCTTACGTGAATCTGGACCTTGTGCCTTTCACTTGCCAATTTGGCCAATGGAAAAGTGCTATAAAGACTCACTAGAAGTCCACATAGAAACGTAGAATGTGATGGCAGATAAGAACCATTCGGCACATCTAGTTTGCCCAAGTCCACATTAGCACCAACTTCTAAACGAGGTACAATGCAATTATTTACACAGACTCTTGCTAATAAAGAAGAAACAAATAAATTACCTGCACTTGAGTATAATACGACTAGTAACTAGTACTGTCTGTAGAATACATGGCCATTAGCCTGTGCAAGTCCACATTGTTTGGGTCCTATGAAGGAATGAGGCAATTACTTTTGATCTATGTGTGAGTTGGTGTCTCTTCTTTTTTTTTTTTTTCTTCTCCCCCTTCAGAAGGCAGGCGGCTTATATGGTCAAGATTCTCTGCGGCATGTTTATATTGGAATATTGCTCATATGAAAGCATGAAATAAAACCTTGACCTGTATAGCAGAATCGCTTCTTCAAAGGTAAGGAACTACGAATGTATTGGAGAATATCTGCCCAAGGTAATTCTTTTTAGGAATTTCCTTGCACAGCAATTAGACGTCCAATCGAGGCCAAGAAAATGTAGATAATTGGTACAGTCACCGTAATCATCTGGAAAAGCTAGTACACACCTGAAAAGGCCACTGTCTGTCCCTCCGTTGAACACGAACGCTGTTTCTGCCACCTCCAAATAAAGGTACCAATTTATTTATTTTTCTCTACAGCAGTTTAGAGTTGTATTTCCTTGCCTTAGAATTTGTATTGCATGTATTGCATTGCAAATCAGGAAAAATGTGAGTGACTTTGAGAATTCTTGCCTCATTGTAAATCTTATCCAGTATTGGCAATGTGTGTCGTTTGATTGTATGTTTGAGGACAGTTTAATGGATTGTAACTTCATGACTGTCTTGATTCACTCCAGTTTACGGTGTATGCAATATACAGCTATTGACAGACTCTGTGCCTCTGGAAAAACGGTAAGTTATTTTGCCATTAAGGCCATGTTTTAACTTTATTTACTTATACTATTAAATATTCATGGGGTTTAACAACTGACTTGAGAAACAATACCTTAGTAGAACCGCAGAAAGGCAGTGTTTTACATTACAGCCTAGGAACACCTCGAGTGGCATTCACTCGGATGGCCACTTAAAGGGCTTCCTGTGTCGCTGCTGCACAGTGTGCACTGAATGTTCCCTTTAGAGATGCAACGATTCAATGCATCTCTATGAAAAGATGCTGATTGGCGCAAGGTTTCCTTTGGATCAGAATTGATGATCTCAGCCATGGCAAGGGAGAAAAGGTAAGAGGGGGCCAAGTACCTAATAGTGCATTCAAGCACTATACCTAACACTATAGTGTTCCTTACATTTAACTAATGAATTCCGCATACTGCCAGACAGGGCTGGTGAACCCTGCCCGACAGTTCAAAAAATCTTCAGCATAGTGAGAGACAGTCTGATGTACAAAGATACGCAATATATATATCCACACACCTTATTATAGTATGCTAGATGTTCACATCATAAACATGTAGTGTATTTATAAATGAAGTCCATGAATCGATCTAAATATTAAAGGAAACCAAATCATTGGAACAGCTGTTAATAGAGAGTATTTGTTTGGATTAATTACTAAGGAAAATGTAATGTACACCTAATCCACCCTAATCCTGCCTTGCAGTTTTCTTAACAATTCGTTTCAATTAGCCACTTTCATTTTGGAACACCTTGTTACCCTAAGCCCTGGAGCTTGAGAGAAGGATAAAACAAGGAGTGCTCCTACAAAACCTTGGAATGAGTAAAACCATCTTTCAAAGCCATTTAAAAGCACTGATCCCCTGTATAAAGAGCGTTTTAGTTGGAAAATCCAGTTAGCCGAAGAGATCAGGCGGCTGATTCAAACCCAAAATACAAACTATTTAATGATTTAATGCCACCCTTAGAAAAGGATAAAGTGTGTATCCTGCCTCTACAAGGAATTCAGTTATGATACATCGTTACTGGTACAAATGGATTTTTTTCTCTGCATAACTGTTTAATAAAGATGGATTACAAATAATAGATTGATCAAAAGAAGTAAAGAAGAGGATTAATCTCTATAAGGCTAAAGATGGGGCAACTAGTACAGCACATGGTTTGATTTCCCCGCTCCCATCCCCACCCCATTATCTTGCTCTCTATTTACCAGATTTTATCATCACTTGTGATTTACGGATCAATTATCCCCCAATTAATTTTCTTTTCCGTGAGATTGGTCTAGCAGTCATTGGAATTTAAAAATTCTATATTTGCCCATTGTTTTGTTATGTAGACTTATACTATAAATGTGTTCACCTAGTGCTAATTGTGTGTAAAGTAGAGGGGCAGTGGGTCAACATTCCACACAAAACGTTCATTCATTGTGAAGTGAATAATTCCCTGCTCAAACAAGGTTCCGATTGGTAGCTACGTTCATTAACTCCTTAAGGACCAAACTTCTGGAATAAAAGGGAATCATGACATGTCACACATGTCATGTGTCCTTAAGGGGTTAAAGTAATGGATGAAACTATTCTCAACCCTACCTTTTATTAGTACCTCTCGCCCCCTGTGTCTCAAGCTTCTTTCTGGGGTTTTTTCCCCACTCCATCCAGTTCAACCACCCTGAGCGGGATTGGATGTCACAGCATGTACGTACACTGTATTAGGCTCATTTACCAGGCCTTTACCAGTACATCATACAGATACCTCCATTTATTGACACTTTAGTAAAAAGACACCTGCAGGACATTCCAAGCACCCATGACAAGACTCTGCGGCTGACATACTCTTCTTATGGGCGGCCTGAACATGTGATGGAGATCTGCGAGTTCTCCGCTGGCATTTGGGTTATACATTATGATCGCTCCAATAGTCAATTATTATTGCTAAAAAAATGCTCACATTCCTAACTAATACGAACGAAGACTAAGTCAGCAGTTGAGGAATGTGAATTCCCAGATAGTCTACACAATGCACAGAATTACACAATCTGCACATGTAGTTATTACAACTGTATTGAAACCATACAGCTTCTTGTTAAACCCAGGTAGTTGTGTCCGCTTATTATAACACTGAATGCTGCATGTTTGTGTTTTTGTTTTTCTTTTTTTTCTTTTTAGGGTTTAAGGGCGTCTGCTGGAATCAGCGCTGTCAGGGTATCTCCTACATAGAGTAGTATTGTCTGCTGTCTTCTAACAGCTTGCTGACTGCAACTCCTAAGTGACAGCTTATTTTTCTCCATAAGTGTCCCATCTAGGACACCCGAGTCTTCACCCCAGCTCCCGTACATACTTGCATTTCTAAGCACACTGCAAAGGCCAAGTAGGAAGGTTCTACTTTTTGGACAAGATAATATTTACATATTATTATTCACTGGTTTTTTTTTTGTGTGTGTGTGTGGGGGGGGTTTGTGTGTGCTTTTTTTTTTTTTTTATACAGTCGTTCTAAATTGGGCAACTATATGCACAGATTTTGTAATTGTAGCCCCTTACAGACCAATTGTGGTCATTGTGCAGACTATATGGGAATTCACATTCCTGAAAATCTGACTTCGTCTACCTTCATGTTCGTTAGGAATGTGATGTGAGCATTATTTCACTGTGTCACCTACACCATGTCTTTAAATTGCTGTTTATCTGCAATATTGATTGGCTGTTGGAGTGATTGTAAAGGAAAGGCCCTGATATATACCCTCTTTCAATTCTGTAATTAATAAGTAAAGTATTTTTTCTCTATATACGTAATATAACTTTTTATATGTTAATGGTCAGCAATCCAAGATATACATTGTTTTGTCTTTATTTTATGTGCTAACGATGTTAAGTATTTATTTTAAATCTCCCTTTCCATGACACCAGGAAACCCACGTTTTGGTGTTTCCCTTAAGGATTAATGTGTTAAGACTTTAAATTTTATTATCTTGAAGATTACATTTTTGTTTTGCATTAAAAGCTCAGTGTAGCAAGTTAGTCACGCAGGCAGTAAAATAAACTCTGTAACGCGATGTCATTGACGCACGTATATCCCTCGGTGTACCCCACGCACTCACTAAGTACAGCTATCGTGTTTTATTTGGGATAGTACGTAGTGACTTGTGAAATTAGCATAGATGTTTTTTATGAGAAATGTGACTAGACTGCCCTAGAAAATGCATGCTTTCACTTCTGTTTGATACAAACCCCTATATATCAACAAGGTAATGTAGTAAATGGAGAATTTGTAACATCCGCATTATCTGGGAAAATACAGATTCAATCCACTCCAACATGAATAGATTTGAAATAGAGCAACATAGAATTATAGTTTCATAATGGCATGATAATACACACTTCTCACTTACCAATCACGTTCCGTTCCTATGACTCGGTCGTAAGACGCATTGGTCCGTAAGCGAGGATGCCTCACACCAGCGGGACAACCAAGACTTGTATGCGCTAAGGAGCAGGTCTATGTTAGAGGGAGTCCGTCAAATATGTGTTCAGGGGAAATTCTCCCAACATAGGCCAGCTCTCTTACAGGGGGAATCCCTCGAATATATGTTTGGGGGAATTTGTGAGACTCCGATTCGAGGGGTTCCCCGCACTAGAGAGCTGGTTGTATGTTCCGAGCAGTCACTAAGTGAGGACTACCTGTATGGACTGGAAAAAACTTGTCTGCCAAGTACCGTCTTTCTGCAGTTCTGTTTCTGCTGTTGATCCAAAAGAAGGTGTAAAACACAATTTGAAATGATTTTTATTTGTCCCACTGAATAGGGAGGGGGGTAGAGGGGGGCGGAATCCTTAAAGGACAATTATCATCTCAAAATTATTTTCTAATAGAACAATCCTTTATTTTTTTATTTTTTTATTAAATAAGGTATATGTAAAAATAATTATAAAAACTCATCCCTACCTTTAGTATATGACATATACTTGGGTCAGACAGTGTTTGAAACCAGTCTCTCTCTGGTCCTCCCTGTTTAACTTTCTGCACAGTTGTTATAGATGTCACAAAGAGATGAACAAAGTTGCATATTGGACTGTCACAATGTTTTTAATTTCTTAGTTAAGTATTGGCGTAACCTGTGGAATTTGACAAGATTTTCATTCCAATTCAGCCAAAACATGTATCACAAATCAATCTGGCTTAAAGGAACACTATAGTGTCAGGAAGACAAACCTGTATTTCTAACACTATAGTTCTTAAACTTTATGAACTCCGCGCCAATCCAATGCTTTCCAATAGGAAAGCATTAGGAGGCTATTGCACATGCACAGAAAAATACTGCCCTGACCAAGCTGCATCTCCCTGTAGAAACACAACGCAGCTCTATGGTTAGCGTTCGGCGTCGCATTGCAGAGGGTGGAGACGCTGACTGTCCTTCCTGCACACTGTGCAGCACTGTCCCAGGAATCCCCTCTAGTGGCAGCCTGAGTGACTACCACTGGGAGTGTCCGTAGGCCCCAGCCCCGCAACCTGTAATGAAACATAAGCTCTTCTTTACCCCACCTTTACCTAATGACATATTTTTATTTTCTTTCTTATAGTGAAGACATATGGCAGTTGTAAGGAAGAAACATGTTTAGTATGTCTGTCTGTCTGTGACAAACTGTGTGATCTCCACAGTGTACGCAAAGCCTGGTAATTCTCCAACTGAAGTGGGCTCACACACGACGGTAAGAAAATAATTATACATGCCAGCTGTTATTACTGCCACAGAAACCTATAAACCTATGGGAAACAAACACAAATCCTACTTAAAGGGTCACAACAACAACAACAACAAATAACTGTTTAGTAGATATACCCCAAATTAAACATACATGCATTCAATTATGCATGTCTTGATAAGGGTATATCTATAAACTGCTTGCAAAAGCTGCAGATCTCTTGTCTGCAGCCTTTGCAAACCCTCCTTTTCTAAACCCGCCCAGACTTTCTGTGGCTGTCCAATCACAGACTTCCCAATGCAGCTCAATGAGAAGTCTTTGCAGGGCAGGTGCTCTGGGCAATTACCTTCCTCTTGAGTGTAGCTCCACTGAGCTAACCAAGCCAGGAAGTAACAGGACTGGTTGTCTGACAGTCAGAGGGGTATAACATGATTAATTGACAAAACTAACAATTTCTATTAAAATTTGTACTTTTTGTAAAATGAAAAAAATTAAATAAATAGGACACACTGTAAACATATAAAGCACTGCAAGTGTTTTAGGGGTTTGGAGTGTCCCTGTAGTGCATTCACTTATCTACAATACTGCATTCCTGCACATTCACACTTAACAAAAATACTCCCATGCATTCACACACAGGGTTATTCACTAAATGCTGAACTGTAGCAAATTGAACTCTGATCTGCTAAATGAGGGCTAAAATAACCATGTTGGAGTTATATTTGACTTGTAGAATATTTCCAAATGAGCTATTATTGAATTGTGATTCAGATCAATTTAAGGACTAAACTAAACACAGTCTACACACAAATTCACCTCTGCATTCACACACTTGTCTAATGATACCACCACACACACATAAACATTAACACTAAATATGTAAACCCACATATACAGTGATCAGGCACAACATTAAAACCATTGACCGGTGAAGTGAATAACATTGATTATATCGTTACAATGGCAGCTGTCAAGGGGTGGTATATATTAGGCAGAAAATAAAGTCAGTTCTTTCATTTCATGGGCAAGCGAATAAATCTGTGTGATTTTTGACAAGAGACAAATTGTGATGGTCAGAGCACCTCCAAAATGACGAGCCTTGTGGAGTGGTCCCAGTATGCAGTAGGTAATATCTAGCAAAAGTGGTGCAAGGAAGGACAACAAGTGAACCAGCATCAGCGTCATGGGTGCCCAAGGCTCATTGGTGCATGTAGGGAACGAAGGCTACTGTAGCTTAAATTGCTTAAAAACTTAAAGGGACACTCCAGGCACCCAGACCACATCTGCCCATTGGAGTGGTCTGGGTGCCAACTCCCACCACCCTTAACCCTGCAACTGTAATTATTGCAGTTTTTTATAAATGGCAATAATTACCTTGCAAGGTTAAGTCCTATCAGACAGCCACTAGAGGGATATCCTGGTTCTTAAAACATGGAAAGTGTTTTAAATGACGCTGGATGTCTTCACGCTATGCATGAGGACCTCCAGCGTCACCGGCATCCCAATAGGAAACCATTGAATAATGCTTTCCTATGGGGAGGTGTAATGCACACACATAGTCGATGATGACCCAAAAGCTCTTTCAATGGGGACATGAGTGTCAGAAATTGGCCATGGAGCATTAGAAGAAGGATGGCTGATCTAATGATTTACAAATTCTTTTAGATCAGATGGATATCCAAGAATGTATTTGTCATTTACTTGGGGAAGAGATGGCAGCAGAATGCACCATGAGAAGAACGCAGGCCAGCGGAGGTAGTGTTATGATCTGGGCAATGTTCTGTTGGTTAATTTTGGGTCCTGCTATTCATGTGTGTCTTACTTTGACATGTACCACCTACCTAGAGATTTCTGCAGACACAACTCGAAACTTGGAGGGTTTGAAGGATCTGTTCTAATGTCTTGGTGCCAGAAAGAACAGGACACGTTCAGAGGTCTTGTGAAGTCCATGCCTCGACACATCGGAGCTGTTTCAAGCCCTGCACTAAAGCCTCTGGCTCTCTGTCGGAAGTAGTGAAGGTATGGAGTGGCACTCGGCAAACCCAAGGTAAAACGTCAAACCTTTCTAAAGCAGGATGACTACAACTGGGCACTTTTGGCACCTAACTGTTCCAGTACACTGAAGTGGTTATGGTGCTTGGAGTGTTTCTTTAACCAAAGATTATTCATTTTATTTTGTATTTTTGCAGTTTACTTTCATGATTTGTAATTTTTTCCCCATACTGTTTATGTGCCTTTTAAAGAGCCTTTATTTTCCACAACAGTAAACACACCCTAGCCAAGTATTTACTGCTCCATATGCTGACTGCTAAAACATTTAATTTTTTTTATTTTTTTCCTTTTGCTATAGTATTAAATCCATTTTCTCTCCTTGCAACATACAAAGCCGCAATACATCATGGGTTTATTTCATTTTCCAAAATGATTGTTTTAGATTCTGTTTGTGAGTCACAATTGTAAAAGGGAAGATCCATCCTGATCCCTTATATTTGTTCATACGAGGGTTTAATAATCCCTTGCATCCCTGCCCATCACTCTTTCCCCTACAATTATGTCACCAGAGAAGTCACCGTTAACATTGTCAGGCTTTGTCTCATTGGATGAGGTTATGAAATGATGCACTTTGAAATATTTAATAGGTTTAGGTAAGAAGCTTCCTTCTTACGTGAACAATCTTTGATGTTCTCAGCAGTTCATGTAAGGATTTGCCTTCATTTCGTGTTGATTGACAAGTCACTTTCTATATATTTGTCTGGCAGAAAAGACACCGCAGAGATAAGCCGAGGAACCCGACACAACTTTTCAGGTCGGTTACATTTTATTTACACGTTGTGTCTTTTTAATGCATTTCCTTGTGTTGTTTGTTAAATCTAAGATCGGGAATGGGTGCTCGATGTATTGCTTCTGAACTGCTTCTATAAAATGTTTTGTGATTTTACAATCTCTTGCTTTTAATTAAACGCTTGTACAAATTATTCTGCAATATAAGACTCGTATTTTGGTGGGAAAAAAGTTTCATAAAGTTTTCAAGTGGGATTTTTCAGGCATGTTAAGACCCAGATATACTAATTAATATCAATATTCTCTTTTTAATTAATATTTTTCAGCGTGGGGAAAATAAAAATAGCAAAGTTGGCAATATTCAGAACTATTTTTCTAGATCCTCACAGTACTAAATAGAAAACATTCTCTCTGCTTTATATCTTAGATGGAATCAGCAGATCTAATACTACTATATAGGAATAAGCGCTAACTTATAATAAAATACAGTTTTAAGTTATAATTTGCCAATTAAATTATAAACCATTGTGTTTCAGGAATATCAATATTGTATGATGTGCCTTATTAAACTTCCAATTCTATAAAACATTTTGTAGTTATTTGGAGCAGTATTCCAGTAGAAGAATTAAAGCTAAAACAATAATTAAAAAATAATAATTAAAATAATGTATAGAATGTGCATTTGATTGTATCCTAAGACATAGTATTGCAAAGGGCCTTTCAGAACGAACTACTCTGGTAAGAAAAGGAGAAGGTTAATGGTTAGAATGCACAGTAGTCGAGTCAAATGAAGAATCTGAAGTTTGTATGCAATACATCAGTAAAGTCAGCTGATTGTTGAAAAACGTGTTTTTGTTTTTAATTTTACCAAAAATATTGCACTGCATAAAATGTATAAATTCAGGATTTCTTTGGCCATCTCTAAAAATAATAAACGGCTATTGTCATACGAGTGTTTTATATAACAATGCTGAGCAGGAGAAACTTGCTGAAGGAAAGCCTTTTCAGATTTAGGAATTGGCACAATTTACTTTACAGTACAATTAAAAAAGACTGAACGCAATGAAATCTTTCGAGGAATTTACACAGCACGTAGTACTTAATCATAGGCTTTTATGTGGAGGTAAATGTATAGTTATGATTCTGTATGAATCTGTTTTGTTGTTGTGGAGTTTAAAATGAAATAGTATTTTTATTTTTGCAAAATGAGAATGTCGATAAACAGGAATTTTAATCTGATGACTAAACTATAGAAAAGCTGATATTTTTATCCTTTCTATTTTGGATCTATGAATTTTTCTAATGCAGAATGTATCGAGGTATCGTTGAGAATTTTGTTCTAGACAGAATATACGTTGGTGCCAAGTAAATTTGATGTAACATTTGTTTAGAGTACTTAATTTGCCCAATGTGTCAGCAGCAACTGTGGTTTGGCAAAGTTACAATGCTTAAATCAAAAAACAGAAAAAATAACAACTTTAGCATGGGTTTTTAAAGTGAAGCACGTGTTGCAGGTGAACAAATATACATGGAAATGTATTTTCATTCTTCCACAGATTCCGAGATTAATGACTTTACATTTGCCTGGGGAGAGACATTTTCATACACCTTTCTTTAACTTGTCCAATTTACTGGTTCTGCTTTTCATCCATGTGTTTTATATTGCAAGCTTAGTGAAAGTGTGTGATAAAGACATTAGTGGGAGTTATACTGTGACTAAAATAGAATTTATGCTTAGTTACACTACCCCCAACACATACACTACCCCAACACTTACATTATCCGTCGTCCGTTAACCCTTACACTACCCCACTTACATTATCCCTCGTCCATAAAACCTTACACTACCCCAACACTTACATTATCCCTCGTCCGTTAACCCTTACACTACCCCAACACTTACATTATCCCTCGTCCATTAACCCTTACACTACCCCAACACTTACATTATCCCTCGTCCCTTAGCACTTATTCACCACAATACTTATATTTTCATTGTCTTTAACCATTACCCCTGGCTCTTTACACTTCCATACTAACCCTGGCCTTGAATCCCTATATTGCCATAATATACTCTGAATGGCTTTAACCCTTAGTGTTTTAACATACTATTCCTTGCTTTTAACACCTACATTACCTTAACATACTACTCCTTGCTGTTAACCCCTAGATTTCCATTTTACCCCTTACTTTTAACCCATACAGTGCTGTAACATACCACCCCTTACCCTTAAATCCCTACACTACACCTAACATAATAACCTAGTATAGAAAATATCATGTAATATTAAGGATACATATGGAAATGTGCATTATGGAATAATAATGGCATACAGGGTCTTGGTGACGTTTACAAACCGTTCTACTTTCATTATAATGATTTATTATGTCTCCAGAATCCCGTGATCGCATTACTTTTCCATACTACATGCAGTTTCACAGTTCTGTATCCTTTAAATATAATGCTGCATAGCTTTACCATACCTGTGTCACATTGTGGAACTTTCCCTTAGACCGAACAAGTAGATTCGCTTCCCAGATTCAAATTCAAAATATGCAAGTTTTGGTTGTTTTCATCCCTTCCTTCCCATGTTTTTGTGGATTTCCTCAATGAATTTCAGATTTTAGACGAAAATAGTCAAAGTGGAGCCATAGCTGGCTTAGAGAATTTTTCCTTGAAAGTGAAATTCCCTTTGAAAACACAGGTTTTGCCATTTTTGGACTCTTTAGTATAACAGTAGCTTTGGTTCAAACAATCCTTTCATATCTACTGGCCCTGGTGTCATTTTTATTTTTTCCAATTCATTTAAGTTTGCCCTGTTTGTAAATCCTTCACAAAAGTATTTTTGGCAACGTGCTTTAGTCACTTTTTTATAACAGAATTTTAAGGAGATGTGCGGATGTATTCATTTGTTTCTCTTATTCTTACATGATAATTACTGTTACATTTGTTTTTTTTTCTTTAAATCTATTAAAAACCAAGGTACTTGTATTTTCATAAAAATTTAATTTGCATACCACACAAAATGACCCCAAATTAGCCTGAATTTAAACATTTTCAGTCTTGGTGACTGAATAAGAATGTCATGAAGTGCCTCCCCTGCCCCATACAATGTGCATTAATACTATTAAATAAATGGCAAACCAATGGTCATTTTTATAGTACTTTGTATAATGTAATTTTTGTAATAATATCGGACAGTTTAAACCTGAAGGATACTATTAACTTTTTGCTTGTTTTCCAGACATCCTGTGATCTAGAAGTTATTCTTGTTGCAGTAGAGACCTCTCTGATTTTGGGGAGACCCTGTGTAAAGAGTCTAGAACTTTATTTGTTCTATATTGTAATAGAATCGCAGAAAGAGCTACTGCGCTAATTTTACATTTGAAGAATTCATCCTTTTTCCCCAACTATGTCATTTTGGGCTCTGTCAAAAAGGTGTTAAGAATTCCCTTTATTTCATGCCTGAGGAGCACATACTAGAATAGTGGTAGGCAACCTTCGGGTGCTCTTACACCCATAATGCTGGTAAAGCATTATGGGAGGTGTAGCCCAAAACATCTGGAGTGCTGAAGGTTGCCTATGCCTGATCTAGAAAGTCTCCACAGAGATATATCTGGCTTTTACAGTATGGACGTGGGGTTTTATATTATATATATTTACATTTTGCGACTTTATGAATATACATTCTTTTACAATATTTGGTGTTTGAAATAAAACCTATTTAAATGACCAGCCTGACAGCACCATTGGGTCTGTTGCACAGTTGGCATGGCATTGTCAATGTTGCATTTTACTAACATGATCTTTCTTTAAATAGTTTTGCATAGAATCCGGTGTCATCGGGGAGAATGAATAGGTGTGGAGTAACGTTGGTGTCCGTTCACATTCTGGTCTTAACCTTGTGCGTGAATACTCTTGCCACATCCAATATAAGCCTGCGGACATTTATTGGCTGCGCCGTGAGGGAATTCACCTTTCTGGCCAAGAAACCTGGGTGTAAAGGTCTACGTGTCACCACTGATGCCTGCTGGGGGCGCTGTGAAACCTGGGAGGTGAGCATTTTGATACAGTACAGAAATAGGTTTACTCAGAACATATGTCATGGAAATGAATCAGTCTTATTATTTTCGGTTATCCGGTGCAATATTTTACCCTGCTAAGCTTTTTTTGCTCATACATGATCCATGAGATTTTATATATCACACAACTACTAAATCTCTGAAAATACAATATTTGCATGAAAATGCTTTAAGGAAACTTTTATACTCACCAGAACAAATACACTAAGCTGTAGTTGTTCTGGTGACTATAGTGTTCCTTTAACTGTGCCTTCATTTGGTTGGGGAACCCCACATCAGGCTATCAAATGATGGTAGTAATCTACTAAAAATGTGGCTCCATTAAATAGGTGATCCCATTTAACAGCACCCTAATTTGGCATCATAGGCAGAAGAACCCCCCATTAGAGTACCATGTTAAGAGCGCCATCTACTAAACCGTACCCTTTAGGGAATAATGGATGGACACATTTTAGGTCTTCAAGAATTTGACAAGTTTTTGTATTACTGAAACTGAAAACAAACTTTTTTTCCTCCTTGCACATGTCTATTAGTCACCTTGGTTAAGGCGATCCCAGAGGAATGTTAAGATGGGAACCCAGACCGTAGCGGGGTTATTTGTTTTAGAATGGGTGTGATCACTTGGTGTTTGAAGGACGAAGGTAAATTGCCATTGGAAAGAGATTGTAGCTTGTAGTCAACAATGGAACTGTCCCAGATAACAGATTAAGTAAGGTATAAGGCACATGGTAGGGCAGAAACAGGGAAAGGGATTTAAGCGTAGAAGAGGAGGCCGGTCAAAGACATTCATGGAAAGAAACAAGCAAGGTAATTTCTTTTAGGATGTTGTCAATCTTTTCTATGAAGTAGGATGCAAAATTGACAGCAGTGAGATTAGTAAATGGTGGATGCAATATGGGGAACATTAGTGAGTTAAGTTTTAAACAGGTGTTTGGGGTTGTGTGAGAAAGTGTAGAATATGGAGGTAAACTGTTTGTGTGGCAAAGGTGCAGGTCCTGGAACAGAGCATATTAATGCAGGAAGTCAGGACGCCTGGATCACTTGCTCCTGTAATGTTCTGCCACACTTGAGCACTTTTGGAGGTACAACCTGGTGCTTTGTACATCTCTTTAGCCAAAGTCACTTAAGCATGCACACAAACTCTCTCATTTCACTATGGAAATAACTTGGACATTCGTTTAAAATTCTATAATAGAGACTCAAGCTGCAATAAGTTGTTTTCATAGCCATTGCAATAGGTTACGAGTCTTCAAGATGTAAATTACATGTATGCATTTTGTCTACATGGACAAAGGTCACACTTTTGCCAAAAAGATGTAGCTCTGTCTGTTGTGTTTTAGATGCTGGATTGTAATTTAATTTTCCCTGGTTTGTTTTGTGATTGCAGAAGCCTGTTCTGGACCCCCCTTACATTGAAGCTTACCATAGAGTGTGCACATACAATGAAACAAAGCTGGTTACCATCAAGTTACCAAACTGCGTTCCCGATGTTGATCCTTCATTTACCTATCCCGTGGCAATTCGATGTGACTGTGGCATCTGCTCCACATCAACCACCGAGTGTGAAACCATTTGAGAATTCAGTTTTGTAAGATTTAGAACGAAACCCACGTATGGCATAAATTAAAGTCATTTTAAAGGTGCACCTTAGAATGTAGCAGATAAGACATCCGTAAATTAAAGTGTAGCAATGTTGACATAATGATATAACTAAGATTAAATTGCTGTTTGTTGATAGCTCACGAGCCTGAAAGCTTCACTACGCTGAGCCCTGACTGTCAAAAGAATAGTTGGTCCATAATGTAAGTCAATTCAATTTCTCTGTATTTTCATGTAAATGTAAATACATAAAAATTTAATTGTACTTCGTATAATAAACATACATACACAAGATGTTCCGTTTGAAAATTTTCATTTAAAATTTTTGATACTGACACAAATGTGATATAGAAATAATTAACAATCTTCCAATGCAGCTGGTTTGGAAAATCCTTAGAAAATCTTATATAAAATAGTTTAGCCAATAGAAAAAAAAAAATATACACTTCCTTATTTTCTGCTATTTACTATAATCCTATATTCCACATTTAGAAAAAAATAGCCTTATTGGTTAAATCTATTCCCAACCTTGATCTTACAACCGATGAGAGCCCACAAAGTGCTCAATAATGTATTTCCAAGCAATTCACAGATTTCTTGTAAGTTACATGCCCTACAGATGGTTGCAATATTCGTTTTGATTCTTAATGCACAGAAATGAGTAACTAGGTTTGAGAAAGGTTGAACTTGGACACGTGGTTCTTTTCAGCCAATGTAACTATTTTTTTTTACAGGTGAGATTTATTTTTACTATTTATAGAATCAGTAACTTTTTTTTTTTTTTTTTTAAGATGTGTTGTAATTTTATTACTTTCACAAATGCATGTATTTTAATTACTTGGCTTAAATAAATTTAAGGAAAAATTCTGGAGTATTCTGTAAGTTATGCGGCAAGTGTTCCCTTTTTTCATGACTATGTTAAAGGGACACTATAGTTACCAAAACAACTTTAGCCTATTGAAGCAGTTTTGGTGTGTAGGTCATGCCCCCGCAGTCTCACTGCTCAATTCTCAGTCATATTCACTCCTCCTGCATGTGACTTGAACAGCCTTCCATCAACGCTTCCTGTAACGGGAGATCTAATGTTTAATATAGAATTTCTCATCTCCTGATCTATTAATACCCTCCTAGAACCTACAAGAGGATCCTGTGTATGATTAAAGGGACACTATAGGAAATAATAAACTGCAATAATTAACTAATTAACCTCTAATGGCTGTCTACCAGACTAACAGGTCGTTAGGTGACCTTTGGTCACCTGACGCTGGACATAGCAATGAGGACATCCAGCATTATCCGAAAGTACCCAAAGTAAGTCCTAATGCAAGAACGTCTATTGGCGCACTAAGTCTCCCCACGCTGGCTGACTTTGGCGCAGAAGCTGAGCCGGAACCAGCCCGAGGGATATCGGTGCTGGAATCGGGTAAGTGACAGAAGGGTTTTTAACTGCATAAAAACAAAAATGATTTCACTCTTAAATGTCAGAGAATTGAGCAGTCAAACCGCAGAGGTAGAATCTATACACAAAAACAGCTTCATTAAGCTCCAGGTTTTTTTTATGCCTATAGTGTCCCTTTACATAGTTTGTCAGCAGTGAGGTATTACTGGATTTTCAAATTTTGACAGGACACATATACCTGTGCTGAATTAAAAACAAACGCATGCATGTGAAATCTTTTATTTGCACACTCTTCTCAAAGAAAATACACTTCTATCCAACTGTACATAAGTAGGCATTGCTGTCATATCGTGTAATCCACTGGAAAATGATTTGCCAATGTAGATTCATGAACCGGGTTTACACACTAAACAATGATTTAGAATTTTTGAAAGTAGATCGGAACATGACACAAAAGACCCAAAATAAAGTTATTTCACTGTGTGCAACATTCCCAAAGGTTAAAAAAAAAGGGTTTAAGAAAAGGTTAAAATTAAGCACACTACAGCTCTATAAATCCATAAAAGGATGCCTAAGATCTCCAGTACATAAAACAAGATTGATCTGAATTATCCAGATTCCAGGACACATGCCCTTCATATACAAATCATTTTATTCACATCACTATTTCAGAATAATATCAAGGAGTGGAAACAGATTTTAGAAAAGTAAGAAGGTAAATCACTTAAGTATAAATTTAAAAATGTTGGCCAAAAATGTGTCAGATAATTGGTTTTGAGAACTCCAATCTAGTTATTATGGCCTAAAATATAAAAAACTTGCTTTGAATTTCTGTCAATCTATACTTTTAGAGAATAACCCTGTTTCTATCTACATGCTGGGACATTTTCTTTGGATGTAAAAATTCTTTATATAAAAGGAGGAAGGAAATAGTTTTTGTGTGCACTCCAACTAAACTACAAGTGCATGATTTTATTTGTGAATAAAAGCATAATTCAATATTCTTCTTGCAAACGCATTTTATAAAATTTCCTTTCAAACACAAAACTGTACCCTTAGCATGGCAGAACATTTTTCACAATAGCCATGTCACATTGGGATGTTTTTGTGAAAGTTAACTTTTGAGGAAGTCGTAATATCTGTTCCCATTAATTACAGGATCAGCATTAGGACAATCTGGTAGAATGAGGAAAGGGGAAGGGAGGGTGCATCACGAAGAACGTTGCTCATATATTCTACTGACTATGAAAGGCACACTTTATATAGATTTGTTAGATAAAATATGAATCTGTTTGGAACAAGAGTCCAGTAAAAAGAATATAGTAGTAATGGATTTATATACAAAACATATTCTAATATAAAAATAGGACTACGTTCTTGTAATAGGGAACGTTACTACACCCCCTCCAATGATGGTTTATATACTACAAATGGTACATACAGGAAGTACCTACATCCCCTCAAGGGCTACTTGTAAGTCAGGCTCAGGGAGGTGAAGGTTGGAAAGACAAGGAGGAGGGTCCTGTTTGGGTATTTTAAAAACTAGTTGTTCAGGGAATGTGTGAATGTACCTTATGAAAAAGGTTCTGATAAACTGCACATTCCAAGAACATTGGAAGATGGCCTAACTGCAATTTTTACTTTCAACATCCACTGGCATTTTCTGCAATCCCCAACAGCTCTATCGATTTTAAAATATGTGCACATTAAGGTTTCATACTCCTGGTTTATGCACGGAAACACAATATAACATTAAAAAACAAGAAAGGCGTTTTATCCCAGCTCTGTTGAAAAATATCACAGTGTGTAAGAATGAATGGAAGATCCATCCATCCATGTAACTTTCTATTTTGGAGGTTTCACAGATCAAAGGCTTTCCTTGAGACTAAGAAACTCTCACTGGTCATGACCTCCATGCTATCTTTCATACAACACTCACAAATCCACTCATAGCTAGTGTTGTATTACTAGGGAGTTACCCTCCGCAATACAGTAACTCTGCTCCGGTGTTGGTCTCATACAATTGTACAGGAGTGGCGACACTTCGTGCATCGACTCTTCTTTTTCTTTGGGTTAAAAACCGTGAGTATTGCTTCATCGAAAACGTTCTTGAGGCCTTTCTGAGTCAGGGCGGAACACTCCAAGTAGCACTGTGCGCCAATCTGCAAGAGGAGGGGAGATATATCAACAATACTGGTATGTTTACCATGAAGGCTTACATCTCACGTCACAGAAAATCTGTATATAAAACATTCTGAATCTGGAAAGAAGCGGTCAGTTAACATGTTATTTTCTGATGATGTTGCCTTTTTTCTGTAGTATCTCCTCCCGTGGCCTATAAGTACCTTACAAATACATACATTAATCTTATTTTTCTGGCCCAGGATTAGTGGGGCATCTAGGGCTCTGAGCTGAGACTCTGCTAATAGAAAGGAATATAGACCCCAATGTAATATTTTGATAAACTTTATGAAAAATATTGATTTAATATTTTATATTAAATCATTTGAAAAGCTTATTCAAAAATATTAAATTGTGTCCATGGGTTAGAGCTTCTCCCTGATTTTTTTTGATGGGACTGACATTTCCCAATGGACTACAGTCCTGGTTTAGCCATTTCTATAGATTTATTTTTTTTGTGCTGGATGCCTATGGGACAGACGTACCATTTTTGCCAGTTTCATTCCTTGTTCCTGAGTAATTGGTTTCTCCTTCATATGGAGAAGACGGGCCAAGGTTTTGGGATCATCACGAAGGTCAATCTAGAAGCAAATTCAGACAGAGCAGAAAATATTGAAGAAAAAAAAAATAGGTGTGTGTACTTATGGGGGTGGGGGGGAGGAAGAAAGTGCAAAACTAATTCAAGTAGGACAAATGCATTTTCAGTTCATGTATGTTTATATATTTGTGTGTAGAGTATTAATGCATTTTCTTACATTCATCCATACCATACATCCAGGTCACAGGCCATGGCAGCAAGCCAATGGGTAGCTCCCATACCATAACCAATAAGTTACGAACCTGAACCCGGCCTGGTTATTTATATATAAGAATTGATTAACCTAAAACATCCAATGTCCCTTTCAGTGCGGAGACCAAACATCATTATTGATCATTTTGTACCAACTAATTCCAAATGCCAATTTCTAGCTGAACAATCGTCACAAGTGATAACAGACTTGTTGAATGTTCCATTAAATAATAATTTGTACCCGAATTAATCTTTTTGGAATCCCTACACATGCTATTGAATTTTCTACATAAGATGCTGCAGGCAATCCTGTATTTTAAGCAAAAACATACGGCTTCAGAGAACCTCCGAAATGGATTCATGGTCAAAAATAGATTTTAAATTGTCTTATTGATTTTTATTTTTTTTAACATCTTTTTAGAACAGTACAAAAATAAACCTTATCCTGATTGAGATTCCCCAGCCTCTCTAATCAGTAACTAATGGGAACTTCCTAATGCCAAATATGATAAACAATAACAATGTATTAATATTAGTGGCGTTATAACAGAATATTTCATCCTAACACATGATATAGCCATGTGTTCAGTCACAAGTCTGACTGTTACCTGTGTTCCTATGAGTACATACGGTACATGTGGCATGCGTGATCTCAGCTCTGATACCCATTCTTCCTGAACATTATGGTAAGAGGCAGGATTGACCACGGAAAAACAGATCAGGAATACATCCGTGTTGGGGTATGACAGAGGTCGCAGTTGATCGTAGTCTTCCTGTTGGAATAATTAATAATGGGTTCAATGGAATTTATTAGCACAGTTTTATCACAGAAAGTTTTATCTGTACATGTAGGGCCATTTCCCTCCTGTATTAGATCATACAATTCTCTCTATAATTGTCTTTAACTTGTTTATGTGCCATGTAGACAATTCAAACCCTGACCTTGTTAAAGAGGGAGATCACATTTTCCTACGGGTTCCACATTTCCAGCAGCGTGAATGGTGTAAGTGCAACTAATCGTTACCTATTGCAGCAGAACTACTACTACTAGACGTACTTCTAAGAAAATGTCCCAGAGCAAATACAAATACAACTACTTTTAATGTGGGAAAATAGGTACAAAGTACAAGGTGCGCAATGAAAAACACCACCACACAGTGTGATATACTTATATCAAGGAGGACTGATAATACCCCTGTGGTTAATCTTTAAAGCATGATACTGTATGTATATAGACAATATGAAACACAGAGGTAATGGGTCACTCACTCTTCCCAGAGCCAAGTTTAGCAAGCTCTGGCTATGATCACGTGTCAGCAAATTAAGCTGCAGTGATGTATCGATACTGTAGCTTTGTTCCTCCACAGTTAGCAGAGAGACTTGAAGATTTTCAAAAGATGAATTTACTTCAACAAAGTGCAAAATACAGGAAATAGCAGTAATTCAAGAATACATTTTATTTATTATTGAATTGCTGCTATTTCTGCTACAGGATAGATACATCACTGCAGCTTAATTAGCTGACAGGCCATCATAGCCAGAGCTTACTAAACGTGGCTTTAGGAAGCGTGAGTGATCCATTACCTCTGTTTCATATTGTGTATATACATACAGTATGTTTTACAGATTAACTAGAAGGGTATTATCAGGTCCTCCTTGATATATATGATACACCTTGTACTTTGTACCTATTTTCCACATTTTATGTAGTGTCTTGTGAGTGATTATAGACACTCGGGTTGCTGCATTCCGACATTTTTAACTAGCGCCACTCCACCCATATTCCATTGTTTTTATCTTTGGTATTTTTATACAACTACTTTCAGCTTACGGAACATTAACAGACTTAGAATAGAACAAGAACTCTTATTGTTTCAATAATTTTCTCCCCTTCTAATGGGGAAAAGAGGAGAGCATATTCCGAAATCTGTTCCAAAATGTTGCCATGAAAATCAAGTTCACACTTCTATGTCCAACCAAGCCCAGAGTCTCATTAGGGTTCCAAAACCGTTCTTCAAAGATACTGCTATTGCAAAAGCATTTTGTGGAACCTTGTTCCAAGTGTTCTTGTTCCCCCTTCTCCCTTTCCTTCACCAAAAGGAGCAGGTTCCCAGAGGTTTACTATTCAGAGACTTTATAGTAATGTGACTGTGTCAATGCAATACCTAAAGTGAGCAAATCCGCTCAGAAAAAAGTTGCTGAGTTTTCGAACTTGTTTGTTACGTCAGCTGAGCACCATCCAGCAGGTGGGGTGGAACGGCAGTGAGTAGACCTTTTTCTCTGGATTAAAGGCAAGTAAGATATTTATTTAAGCTAAAAGGGGAGGCCTAGAATCTAAATGGCAACACAATACTAAAGTGTTATACATACATGTATTTATGCATAATGCTGGAATATAACCCCTAATTTACAATACTTGTCTAGCCTGGTGGAAAACGCACAATTATGAGCAGATGCCTTTCTGTTCCTCCTGGTTTTGAGGAATTGTTTCTAAAGAAAACCAAAAAAAAAAACCCAGCTTGCGCAAAATCTTTCAATAGCTACAAAACATACGCGAAACGGTCCCATTCAATACATCCCAAAAGCTACTCTGCAATGAGACATCTTTGTATACAGACAAATACAAAAACAAACAAAAAATTATTTCTTCTCAAAATGGTCCTTGCTGATCCTGCACCTTATTTATAATATCTACAACCAGCTCTGTTCCACTTGGAAATTGGAACTATGGAGCAGTAAAACCACCTATCTCCTAACAATGTCCTGTTTGTTTAGACTTGAGTACGTTGGAAAAGTTTGATTTGGCCAACACACAGATACCCATTAAATACACAGACCTGGGTAGACTACAGAGGAACCCATTAAATACACAGAGCTGGGTAGACTACAAAGGAACCCATTAAATACAGAAAGCTGGGTAGACTACAAAGGAACCCATTAAATGCACAGAGCTGGGTAGACTACAGAGGAACCCATTAAATACACAGAGCTGGGTAGGCTACAGAGGAACCCATTAAATGCACAGAGCTGGGTAGACTACAGAGGAACCCATTAAATACACAGAGCTGGGTAGGCTACAGAGGAACCCATTAAAATACACAGAACTGGGTAGGCTACAGAGGAATTGATGAGCCGGATGTTTACCAATATAAAGTGTCTAAAAGTCTGTCCACTTTCTAAATCTAAATATTTTTTTAAACGTTACAAAATTTCCCTTTTTACACACGTATGATTTTATTAGCTACAGTTTATTTTTAGTGTCTGATGGGTGATTGTCTTTGTACAATTGGCAAGAATGTAAGAATTGAGATGACTAATAGGAAGCAGAACGCTCCCCCAGTGCCAGCATTTTACCCAGAATTCCATGCCTCAGGAGCGGTGTGTATGCTCTGCATTTATATATTAAGTAATTCGTTTTTCTTTTTTCTCCAAAGAGAAGATAAAATGAATTGTTAACACTCATTGAACCAGTAGGTGGCAGCAAATCCATGGATAAGGATCAAACCTAAATTATCCACCTGAATAAATGGTTATCTCCCCCTAGTTATGTTCCACAGACAGAGGTTTTTCCAATTTGGATACAATGTGCCTGAACTATCCGGGTCATGTAATAGATTGCGTTGTATTCCTAGTAAATTATCCTATAACCCTTTCAATTTACATTACAAAATGATTTATTCACTAAATACAGAATTCTAGAGAACGGATTTCTGACTAGCAAAATCTGCACAGAAATAGCCAACGGCTATAAATAAATAAATAAATTAAATCTTTAGCTCTGCTACAGTCACAATGCTATTTTAGTCTCAATATTGCAATCTGGATTTCAAAACTTCTAGTCCGGCTGATGCCACACATTTCTGGTCTTGCCAATGAGAATAAGAATTGACAATTTCTTCCTAAAGTCACGATTTTAATGACCACACGCCATGGGCGTAGGAACCCAAAAAAATCTGGGCGGGATAGCATTTTTACTCGCCGGGTATATTCTTATTCCGTAAACTAGGAGTTGTTTATCCCATTGTACAGTGCTATGGAATTTGCTGGCGCAATATAAATGATAAAATAACATTAAAGGGTCACTACAGGGAAGGGGTTTTACTTACCCGGATACAGCGCTGGGATCCTCCTGATGCCGCGCCCCCTATTTCGTTGAAATGACGAAATAGGAGGGTGCGAGCAGGGAGCAATAAAACGCTTCTATTCAGAAGCGTCATTGCTCTCTGGTGCGCATGCGCAACTTTGCCGCACATGCGCAGATACTTCATAGGACGACATTCATGTCTCGACTAGGAAGCACCTCTAGTGGCCATCTGAGTGTCCACTAGAGGTATTCCTCATCAGTAATGTAAATACAGTTTTTTTACGAAATGTCAGTGCTTACATTAAAAAGCCTGCAAAGACATGCTATAGACACCAGAACTACTACGTTTAGCTGTTGTGGTTCTGGTGACTATGGTGTCCCTTGAATATAGAGGGGAAAAAAGAATCATCACAAATGTAAGAAATAAAACGTCTGTATCATTATTCTAAAAATTATTTTAAAAAAAATTTAAAAATATGCACATTCCTAGCTTAATTTTTAGCACGACATATGACACAAACATTTTGTACTTTGCAGATTACTTTTTATATTTTTTTTATACATATACAGATTGTGTAATACTGCCCCTGACTTAGGGTGACCACATTTCCTAACTGCCATTCAGTGACACTTTCAGAAGTGCATTCCATACATTTTACTACCCGTCTCTCCCCCCTCCATGCACAAAAGAACCCCACCTACCTCTTCCACGCATATTAACCCCCCTACCCCTTCCATGCATATTAGAACCCACCCTACCCCTTCCATTCATATCAGTACTCCCCTAACCCCTTCCAATAATTTTTCTACCTCCCCCTCCTCCCATCCATATTAGTAGCCCCCCTAAACCCTTCCAATTATTTTTCTACCTACCCCTCTCCCCCTATCCTTATTAGTAGCCCCCCTAAACCCTTCAAATTAGTTTTCTACCTTTGTCCCCCCTTTTACCTGACATAGCAGGGGAACCTCTGGACGTCCGGCAGGCGCAGTGTCAGACTGAGCACCGGGTAGTCACGTGACACCTGGCCAGGGCCGGTGCAAGGATTTTTGGCGACCTAGGCAAAATTAAAGTTTGCCGCCCCACCCCATGTGACATTACAATGCCCCACCCATATGATCTGCCATGTTACCTAACGCCAGTGCTGGAGTGCCGCCGTGTTTACATTAAAAGGCCTGCAGGGACAGGCTATAGACACCAGAACCACTACATTAAGCTGCAGTGGTTCTGGGGACTATAGTGTTTCTTTAATGTAAGGTAAATTAGAGATTAGTGCCACGAATAATATACTAGATTGCCTACTTACAACGAGATGAGGATGATGATGGGCTCTAGCTGCAGTCTGGCTCCACTGGTCTGGTGTAGAACAGGCTCTCTGGAGGCTGTTTGTAACTGTGGTCACAAAAATCAGTGTTCTGGGAGAATGGGAAGCAGCTCCATTTTTTGGGGGCCCTTTACACAGCTCAAGGTCTGGGTCCCAGGGTCCACCTTCATGTTCCACCAATGAGTTTGTTCACAGGGGGTGGAGTGTGTAGGGGATGTCCTGATATGTGTGTAAGGAATGCATTGTGAATCTGTGTT